>JARQTG010000183.1:657233-1232420 GCA_030142615.1 Syrista parreyssii | reverse complement strand
AATGTTCAAAGTAATATCCACCCTAGTGTAGATTGACGAGGATTCGCTTAAGGGATAGTAAGTAAACTTGACCTTTTTTTTACCTATTGCATTGACTTGGGAGACAATATCATACGAGTACGATGTATTAGAATTTTGAGTAACACTAGTCTCAGGTAACGTGTGAATAAAATTATATATATAATTTAAGGAGAATAAATATTTAAAAATGTTCAAAGTAATATCCACCCTAGTGTAGATTGACGAGGATTCGCTTAAGGGATAGTAAGTAAACTTGACCTTTTACCTATTGCATTGCCTTGGGAGACGAGATCATACGAGTACGATGTTTTAGAATTTTGAGTTATACTATTCTCAGGTATTGTGAGCAGAGCGATATATATAATTTAAGGAGATTAAACATCGTTCGCGTGCGCTAAGTTATTACAGGACGGACACTTTGATAGTAGCTGTTCAGAACTGCTAAATAAAATTGCAATACTTAGTATTACCTATAATTTCGACGCGTTATATCAGTTGCTTTTTCTAAGGGCTGATAGATCAATTTATTTAATGATACTGTCAGCTCTGCGAATTCTCTTTGAATCTTATATGCACATTGATTCTGTAGAGAGCGATGACTTGTTTGGGTGCAGAAATAGTTTTTGGAAAGTGTTGAATATTAAAGAAAAATGTTGTAACGTCAGAAAATAAATTTTATATGAAAATCGTGTATAAGCAGCTTTATTCTATTTATGCATTCGATTACATTCGTCAAAATAGCTAGAGCGGAGATTTTCGACCTATTACAGTCTCCAAGATGGAATATGACGATGACTTCCATTTCCAGTTAGTTCGAGTAACTGCGATTTAAATGGCCCCATCGGAAATGGAATAGGAAATGAAACAACGTAGTACAGCACCCAGTAAAGTACTAACCTATCCTGACAGATATTTGTGTATAGGTATATACATATACCAGGTACATGTACCTGCTGACTTTGGTTTAACGACAGCCGAGAGTTCGATCGATTGGTGAATCGAAGGATTCGCCAAGATTGAAATTCCGTATATACTGTGAGTAGATAACTATACGTATATACATTGGGGCTAATAATATAACTGCAAATTGCATATCGACGAGAAAACGCATCCGAATAATTCCTGCGAATTGCATCGGGAAATAAGACGGTATCGTTATTATTATTCCAATGATTGTATGAGTCCACGTTACGCTTTGGTGACTCGAATTACAGGCATAAGGCAAAAATTGCAAGGGACTATGCCAGGTAAATATTTTTTTTTTAAATTGCCTGAATTATCAGACAGATACTATCAGTGCATTGCTATACGTATGATATATTAATTTTATAATATAAAATTTAATTAAAAATATAATACCTCCACCGCTATTTCTCTTGCATATATTGCTGGTCGCTTCCAATTTAGTATTGACTTTTGCCTTACCTGCAATAAGAATAAAAACGGATGGTTAGTTTAAAAGTGAAAGAATTACAAGAATAGTGCTGATGGAGACGGTTTTACGAGAATGAGTATAATTCAAAGAGTATGAAAAGTCGTCAGCGCTCAACGTCACTGGCAGACGAAGAATTCATTTAAAAATTGCTACTACGGACAGATAAAAGAACGATAAGTTTATTCAAATTCTACGCTCTTAGGTTAACATTGGCAATCGACGCGCGCAGGTACACGTCGACACACAGCATGAGCTTGACGAAGCTGAAAAAACGTTATGAAAATGCAACGAGAGAAAAAAAGATTGTGCTCCGCACTGGAGAGTCGAATATTTGCTCTTGTATAGACAGACAGACCGGATACGGAAACGATATTTCCTCGTTTAATATTCCGATGACGTAGCGAAATATTCCGGCGAAGAGAGAGCTCGTGCGCCCACTAAATACAGAGCTGAATCAATAGACAGTGGTTCCCGGGTACCATTTTATTTCAAATCCATCATACACGTAGCTGATACTGTCCTTGGTTAAATTTGAGAATCACTGTAATGAACGTTGAAAATTACGTGACAAATGTCCCATTGCTTCTTTCTGCTGGCTTCGCTCCATTCGCTTCGGACTAATAAACCTAAAGGGTCGACTCAGCCGAACAGTTCTATAGATTTTCGTTTTTTCGATTCCAAAAAAAAATATCACCGAATAAAAATTGGTATCACTGCTAATGGGATACGTTGAATTTGTTGAACCTTAGTGATTCGTATGACATGGTAAAAGTGATTATTTAATTTTTCTTAGATAAGTTACTAGTATTAAACTATCGAATAAATAAGAAAAACATGCTTTTCGAGAAGAAAATACGCGATGAGTAAAAAAGAAAGGAAGAAAAAGAGAAGAAAGAGTGAATTCGTGTCATAGACACAACAGTGCGTAACAAGGGATTCTAACGTCACATCGAATTATAACCATGAAGAATTGTTGGGGATGTGCTCGGTCACGTAGACGTGACAAGTGAAGTTTTTCTGTTTCCTTATAGGTTCGGCAAGGAAACAAGAACGAATTAAGACGTGCGTGAGCAGGAATGGAGGAAACGGAGGTAAAGACGACGTAACAATCTTTGAGAAATAAAAAGACATACTAAAATACGTATCCTTGGCGAAAAATAAATGAAATGGTATAAAACAAGTCCGTGAAGCGAATTGAATATGATAGTAGGAAGATGTAGCATTAGGTTACAGGTCAAAGGTTAAAATGTTAAGTAGAGAAAATATACAGTACAAAAATAATATATATATATAGCTGTGCAGTGGCAGATCAGATATTAAGCCGATAACATGTGGCATGTTGGGCTAAAAATCAATTTGATGTCATTAGGAGTTTCCCCTAGTACTATAGGAAAACCCCAGGGAGAAAATACGTGAATGCGAGAGTACAGCAATGACTAGTACCTACCATGGTCACCGAACGTCAAACAGATCGATATTTATGATGATTTACGACGCTTGCATTATTACGGCATTGCATGCACGGCGTAGGAAGCTTAAGGGTTGAAAGCATTACGGGCGAACTGGAAAGAGCGTGAAAGGTAAAATAAAGGAAAACTGTGAGGAAGTAATTTAAGAAATACTTGAAGAAAGTGTTCGCCGTGTTTAATAAGTGTTGGATAATTTTTAAAAATTATATTAATAGTTAACTAGTAGAGAAGTTTGATGATCAAAGTTCTCTATGGAGTTTGGACGGAATAAGATTATTTGTTAAAAAATTTGTGGGATTTCTTAAGGGATGATAAATTCCAAAAAATTAATCATCGGCTCACGTGCAACGAGGCGAACTAATGCGCCAGCAACAATGAGAGCAATAGTTTATTGATTTCTGTAAGGGATGGGGTTTTATTGTGTCCGATATTTTATTTACACGTTTTGTCGTTCACTGGTTCGTGAAAAACCCCGAATTGCACTTTCGCACGTCCTGGAAAGTCTTTCAGCATGTTATCCAACGTAGAGGGTGAAGTCTGACCGATCAATTTTCACCCTAGCGTTAGCGGAAATCACCGGCAACCCTGATGCGGACTAATAGAGAACATATTGTGCGAAATGGAGCATATCAGTCATGGAAGATATCAGGAGTTAACGAAGGGGTGGATCCTGGTTTTTAAATTAACGGAGAAATCGAATTCACTCGTGTCAAATATTTATTTACGAATGCTTGTGCTAACGAGAAATTTCAGAATAATTCGTTACCCCGGTACAGTGTTAAATTTGTACTTTTACAAATACGTTTCAGTATCAAATTTATTTTAAATTTGTTCGAGCAAGAAAAATTACCAAAAAGTTTTTGTAACAAAAATCATTATAATCCATATGACTTGATAAGCTGAATTTCTCTCGATAACATTATGCCCGTCGTTGGATCGCAATTTTCGGCTTTTATTTTGAACTGTTGATAATAACTGCATACTACTATTATTCAATTAAGGTACAGACGGTATAACGCGGAATGTGAGTATGGAGGGTGGAGTAGGAATGATAAAGTAGAGCTGGCACGTAGGAACAGACTGTGATCGACTGTACCTTGTATGAAAATATCACTAATTAATTAATGAATACCTGTTTGCGGTATTCTGCAGAATCGAGCCCCACTAATGAAAAGTCAATGCTTCATTGAAAATTGAGACTCTTTATTTCTTGCGCCTTAAAGAGAAGCTACGGACTGTCGTTTCTTTCTTATTAGACTTCGATCTTCGTTATACGTTTCACATTTAATTTTCACGAAATCCAAAGATACTACAGGATTACGCATATAGTATTACTAGTATAGTATCTATACATGCTATATTTGGGTATATATATAGTCTAATAGCAATACTTTTACTCTCAACAGGAAAATCCCTACAACCCCAACACGTCCCCATTTCTATTCGAGACCATTTTATTTTCACTTTTCGCATTTTATTTTCCACATATCGGGGGCTTTAGTCAGGCCTGGAACTAAGCCATGTAGACACGCCACTAAGCTACGCCGGCTGAGCATTCCTTCGGGGTGAGGATTAAAAAAAAAGCCAAGAGTTTCGAGAGATCGAAGATCTGGATGCTGTGGACCGATGGTAGCAATGCCAACATAACGATCTGGCCAATGGCAAACTATATTTTATTTTGTACAAACATGATCGATTAGCTATAAAAAAAATGCTATCTACCACCTGACAAATAGTGACAATAATATTTGTCCACAAAATCTATTGGTAATTACGTTCCACGAGTTTACTGGTAAAGTAGAAAATTCTTTCCAAGTGCACTTCTATTGGTATTCCTTGACTCCGTACGACTTAAAGGGAAGATTGGCGAAACCTATAAGGTAAGAAACATAAGAGATCGTAGCCACGAGATAAGCGTTGAAATATCGCGATGCGGTCCATCGACCTGAGGATGAAAAATCACTCTATCTCAGAGTGGCCAGCGTGCAACGAGGAAACGACGTGCAATGCAGGAGCTTTATGGGCCGAAACGGTCCAGTCAATCGGAAAGCAGCCTCTTCGACCGGCGATAGCCTTAGAAATATTTGAAAGGGTGAATATAAGTGTGCTCGATGAAAATTTCACGTGTCGAATGCTCGCGAGCAGAGAATAAAAAGCCATAATAGTAAAGGGAAGATTATTAAAAAATTTCTAAAATTCTCCATATACTTTCAAATTGAACCTACACCCATGTTATGTACTATATAGCTATATATATGGCTGTCCTATAGATACAAAACGGTGATATAATATCGCGGCGTGAAATAGCCAGGATGTATGGCTAATTTGAAAAAGGTTTCGATACCCCGCCGTTATCCAGCATCCATGAAAAGGGCAACGGCGCTCCCGATCGAGATGCGATTCTCGAGATAGAACAGCGCGAGATATATAGCCTTGACTTCGGCCTCGCCCGTTGCACTTTTGCTGGGGCTTATATCCCGGCGAATTTGTTTCCTATCGATCCCCTCTTGCCGATAGTGCCAGGAAAATAAAGGAACAAGTGGCTGGCACCCCAGAAGCACTGAAATAATTTATAGTAACTCGATAGCCCCCTATCCCGGGGCATCGCACCTGCAAAGTAATGGACAGCCCTTGAACGGAACGATCTTTCCGTGTATCGTTTTAGAGGACGATAGTGCCACGCGTGGGATTGGCTGCTGTTGCATTTTATCAGGCTACTATGCCATAACGTAAATTACGCTAACGCGTATGATAATGAAGGGGATCTATTTTACCTACGAATTATAATTTACACGTCATAGATTTTCAATGCGGCTTTTCAGTATTTCTATACTGCTATTGTGTTCTTATAATTATCCCCGTATTTTACTTGTATGTACGAGTATGCTGTAACGATACAGACAATGCATAGTTAGTACGGTAGGTTCGAGTATATCAAAAGTAAGATATTAATATACAAGAGCGTTCGATTTCGTATAATTCTAGTCAATGCCAATTAAGCCTGGTTTAATAATTCATAGAAAAAAAAAATCAATGGCATCAAAGTCTTTAAGTTATTCGAAGATCGTGAAAGTCAAACGAATGAAAAATAAATGAAGAAACAATTATACAGGGTGCGATTTGATATTATAAAATTACAACTTTTTTATGATAAAATTCAGACTTTCGTTTTAGTATCGAATCGTTAAGATTCTGCCTTACTTGTGTACACGTATCTCTGTGATTTAGAATAGCAAGTCAATTACAATGTATTACCACACAGATCTACTTTCGTACTAAATACTTAATATTTCTTCTTTTAAATTTTACATTATATCTATTGTTCTCACTGAAACTATTTCCAAAGCGTTTGTCATCGAACAATTAACAAAGGCCTGTTTAAATCCCAAACACGATCGCGATCAGTTGAATGGACGGTGCGAGCTAATCCCACGTTCTCACACATCCTGCCTGTATTTACACGTGCCAGACGGCCTCCCTGTCCAATCGATCGAGATAAACTCTCTAACTGTTCGGTATTACGGGCCATTCTCCTATTTACGTCAAATGGCAACGATACGTTTCGCGAAAGGGATACCTATATGTATACGTATATGGCGAATCTGATTCGTTCGTTAGTTTTCATTCCTGCGATTCCACGTCTAGTCTCGATCGTTTTACAATACCCCACTGTGCTCGCCATTCCGCCACGTCAGTTTCATCGAAAATAGACAGCAAAGGTATGGTAATTTGTAACGCTAGGCTATTGTTCTCATAGGCTTTAAAAATCGACGCGATTTCGGCAAGGGTTTCCAGGGGATTCGGTTATTATATGACTCGACTGTTACAATGGTGGATTTTGCGAATATAGGGGAAACGGTACTCTAGGGGTTTCCTGCTTTTTTTTTCGTTGTACTTATATATATACATTTCCCGACGGCTTAGTCGCGTGGCCAATCCGCACTATGGGTATCTGTGAAAATTGACCGATAGACTTTTTCGTTTTTCGAGAAATCTTCAGGCTTTTGCGTATTACTGATAAGGGTCAAGAAGAGTAAGGGAAAGAAATTCATAGTTGATCTCTTAAAAAATATCGACCTTTTTTTTCTGCATGATATTACATATATCTGAAAGGATATTGGGTGGATTTACATACGATTTATATTCGTGCGACACACTTTGCAAATTTTGCTCATTCATATTATATTGGGAATACCCCGATATCCTTATCCAAGAACGTATCGACTATTTGAATACTTAAAATGCAGTGACTATACGTAGTCCACCCTAATGATCCATTTCTCATTAAGCAAACTCTCATGAAATATACAAATACACGATAAGAAAGCGTACTAAATTTCACACTAAAGTACGTAACAGCCAAGCCATACCTCATATTCAAAGAACAGTTGGCGCTATTAATAAGAGTGTAGAATAAAGCATACAAAAGCAGCACGAATTTCCATTCAAGAGACTCGCGAATATTTCGCAATATTAAAAACTCCATTGAAATGATTGACCGATCGCACATAAGACTCCAAAAGCCATTGCCAATAAAAATGCACAATGCTTTTCTTACAAGGTTCTACGATTTTTGTTTGCAGGGTTTAACTCCCTTATATATATGTATACACATAACATTTTTCTGTTTTTTTTTTTCTCTAGTTGCTCTCCCCTTCACCCCTCGCCACTCTCACGTTTACCATTCCCTCCTACGAAACGACTCGGAAAACAATAGATATTGTGGCTAAATTAAAACCGCCTCCGGAGTTTTCATATTTCGCTGTTGAACAGAGCCGCAGCTCGTGCCACACTGGCGTAGGCCTGCGGCGTTTCGTTTCATTTCAGTCTTTGCATTTCTGCCAACCCCACCATAACGTAGTCGGAGCCTCTTCTTCCGTTCCTTTGCCACGATATTTCAACCGCAAAGAATGCACAATGAGTCGCTCCTCGCCCTGCATTTAGGTCAGCTCAGCGCCAAGTCTATTATGATAAGTGTAACAGTGAAGTGGAGAAAAGGGCCAAGTAGAGAACTTGGGCCTAGGGGATTTGGATACGCCAAACAGTAAGGCATAAGGATATATGCTTAGGTACGTTTGAGATTTGCATCTGTCATGAATAGAAATGGAACACCGAACAAAGAGATATTCATTTTCCTTCCTTTTTTTTTTTCATTATTCGCATATGACATTCCAACATTCTCTGCCAGCACCGTATACATACATATATATACAGAAACTCGATAGCGTGTATGGACGATCGAATAGTAATCGGATTTACTGTTGTCGATATTTACAATAATGTCAAATACGTCCAAATGGACTATTCGTGCACGAATGCGCTTATGGATTATTTACACCTTTTTTTTTGTGTTACACAAAAAGCTTCGGTCACTGGATACAATGGAGTATTGATTACCTTAACAGTTTGCATGTGTGAATGAATTCAGTGGTAGTTACTCGAACGGTATTCTATCGAATCAAACGCTTAAGCATCTGTAGTATTGATAGTAGCAGAACGTAACTTCTTAATATTTCAATCCCATAGCCATGCAGACTCTGAAGATGTAACTCATTAACCTAAATAACTCTAAGAAAGATAAAAGGTCACCAAACACAAGTGTAATGTGCCTAATAGCGTTAGCTCTGAGATCTCTGTGAAATATGACGAGCGAGTATACTTGGAATGTCTCGGTACCATCGCATTCATGACTCGTCATTATAAGTAGGTACATTTACATTTTCTCTGAACGTCATACAATAGCGAGAATTTCTCAAGAATATATACAGATTCCAATAACGCTTTTTGCACGATTGCAAATTCTCGCCTTGAAGTTTATCGCGAAACGTTGCCGACGATGCAGTCACTAATACGTCCTAGGTTCAATTACGGCAAGGTTGCTATTGGCGTCACTGAAAAAGCCCTACGATACGGTTCTGGTTCGTTGTTTATTAATTTCGCAAAGTGCCGTCGTCGAGTTGAAGTCTCGAGAAGAGATTAAACTTTTCCGAGGGAGGTATTAGAGGGAGTGAGAGTAACCGGGGCGGGAGAGGCGTGGGAGAGGGATAAAGAATTTTCATTTGACGATGGCAGAACGACTTTGTGATTAGCCTCGAGGAGTGACTTTCTGGTGACGTTTGCTTCCTAGCTATGAACGTACCCTACTGGCCACTGACTCAGGCGGATTCACTATCTATTTTCCTAAGGGACAATATCTGGCCAAAGGCATCGAGCAAAGTCACTACAGTTACGATAGGCAATGTCCGCCACGAGGGTCAGATACGAAAGTCATTCTCGACATTGGCTTCGATCGTACACTGGGAACCTGGGGCTTTTCATTGAGTCAAATTACCTATTCTGCTATACCCTTGGAAGCCAGAAGCTTCGGAAGTGATTCGTTGCGGTGCATCCCGTTTTGTCGAAGCAGCCAAAGGATGGACGTTAAAGTTTAATCGCGATGCGTCATGTCGTCTAAGAGGTTCAATGTAGAAAGCACACTTTTGGTACGTGTGCGCTATAGAGGGAGGTCAAAGTGCACACTTCTGATTTTCTTATATACATATCTAGTTTGAGGGTACAGATAAGGCTGAGGATCTCTTTGGAATTGCGTTCTGAGCAAGTCGTGTTGTCTTGCTGAGAATTTATCAAACACCTGTATTTAAATCGACTGACTAATTGCAAGGCTGTTTGGTCGAGCCTACGGAGTCTATATGGATGGAAAGCACGGGAACCTAGTACATTCTCTAGGTACGGCGAATCGATCCTTTCGGAACGATGCTTTCTCCTCGTAATATTTTCCTCCTAGACGGATTTCTGGATTGGTTGGATTCGTGGGATTCGATCACTCGTCATTCTACGCTCCGGCGCTCGATGACTTACCACGGCTTCTCGACTCCGACGTGAGTATTGATTTGCCGCTGCTCTGGCGGCTGGTGCGTCTCTGCTCGTCTCTCGTGCCTATCATTCTCATTCACTCTAATTCGCTATTTCCTCCCTTCGACCTGCCGTGCCAGGGAGGGTTGCCGAGCTTCCAGAGAGAGGGTAGGTAGGTAGTCAGTCGAGCCAGCCAGGCATCTATTGGTAAAGGAAAAAGGAGATGCAGAGGCTGAGAGAGTAGTAAGGGAGAAAGATGGAGAGAAAGGGATGATCGTAGTGGAGAGGCAAGTGTCTGTCACCCCCCGTAGCAGGATATTGTAAGGGGAGACACATTTTTTCCTCGAGAATATTGTGTTTATTGCGTTTATTCCCCGTGTTTTCTCCTCATTGGCTCCTACCTCCTTTACCTCGGTCTTACCGAAAATTCCATCCCGTGATCCTCCTACTCATTTTAGCTCTTCTCCACCCTACTCTCAGGATCGTAATACCTCTGACGGGTGATGCATCAAGCGCGGAGACGAAACGCGAGGGATTCGAGAGATCATTGGTCAGGATGACGATATTTTCGATTCTTTTGAATTTCCACTTGGATCAGCTCAATGATATTTGGGCACTGTGCTTTCTTATGGAGTAAATTGAGCGCATATGCTTTTGGAAAACTACCCCAGCCAGATACTTCTTAACCATGCCTTATCGATCATATAATGTCCTTATATAGCGGAGTGGAGAATTAAAATGGAAAGAGTAAATTAAATCATTGAAAGTTACGTCATTGTCTGTATGAACCCCAGCAGAGTCACGTCGAATCCCGGTCCCGCTGTGGGTATAAAATAAAACAGTTTCGTTAAATTGGCCGTGTTAAAACTAAACTTGTTACGGAACGGAATATCGTACGAGGAGGGTGAAAGCACGAAGGTATATACATACCTAGGGTATATGCCTTATACCTAGAGAGGGATGAGCATTAAAGTCAGCTGAAAGTTCACCGCGTAGCCCTTGTGCTAGAGGCGAGTTTTCGGTAATTGAGTTCAAGCGTGTTGCGAATAATTTCGCGGAGTTGCTTTTCTATAGAGAATCGTTTATCCCTATCAAAATATTGTAACGCCAAGAATAGCCAGAAGAGCAACTTGTTATTAGAAAAAAAATTCATACAATTTTTTTTCTAACTAATAGACTATTTGATTCTCGGTCTCGTCCAAGGGATAACGATAAAAATTGAAACTATTGAAAAAGATAGGATCTCGTGCGAACAGCTCGAAACTTTTACTAATTACACCCCTGGCCATTTAGCACGGAGCGAATTTATCGTGCAATCTCATCATCGCAGGCTTTCACTTTATACGCATCTGACGAGGCACTGTGAATGCCAGGGGTACGCATAACGAATAGCCATCTACTGCTGGCAGGCGGCCATATAATACTCAACACCGCAGCTTAGTTAAGGGCTGTGATAATAGATAAATATGAAATTGTAAAATTAAAAGATAATTACTCTATATAAGGGCCAATCGATTTTTCAAAATTATTTGATAGTGTAAAAAAATCAAATTGATTATTAATCAATATATAGTCAGAAATCTCATATCAGAGATCCCTTATCTTGAATTTTTTAGTTTCTTCATATTAGAACGGAGACTCAGTTGCATCACTATAAATTTAATTTAAATCGACTTTACGAGCTACGAGCGGATGCTGCCAGTTCCGTATAAGCTAAATCCCAATGGACCCACTTTTCACTCTCTCGCTCTATACGATAGTAACGACTCAGCAATGTCCTTTGGCTGCAGGACCAGGAACGTTAAGAAGGAAGGAACGAAGGAAGTAAGCAAAAAAAAGTAAGAAAAAGTATAAGAAAGGTTCCCCATGCCTTTCACCTTCTTTTATATATATATATATATATATATATATATATATATATAGTGCACACGTTAGACGAGAGCAAGTTTTCTAGCTTTTGAGCTTAGCGGGAAAACTAAGGAACGCAAAAGCTACGCTAGGGTGAGTGTACTATATCTAACCAGGTTAAGAGCCTCGAAGACACCATAGAAATTTAATATCAGCTTAACGATCTGACGGCCCTTTATTTAATTCCTGGCAAAGTGCACGTACAAAGTAGAGGTATATAGTTTTCACGTTGCAATAATTAATATTTAATGCAGCCTTAAAACATCCTTATCAAAGAATTTAAATAATTTTATCAAAGTACATCTCCTTAATAAGAGTACACTTTAATCGAAAAATATATTCATATTCTTAAAACTACATAAACGTATACCCATATCCACCCATCTCACAAGTATACAAGAAATGAACATAGTCGTCTCAGCATCTCTGGTCCAGTAAGCCAGAGTACATATCTATTAGTGAGTAATTACTGAGCGCGCATTAGCAGGATAGACGTACTGATACAAAGTAAAAGGAGACAAGTCTGACAGCTAACGGGAAAATTCTACTATTATTCTAGGTGAATAAGCAATGAGCTACTAATGCTACTTAACGTCCCAGCCTTTATTACCTGCTTAAGACATAGCAGTAGCTTAGTTCGGCTATTGCATACATGTCCCATGAGTTCCCAGCTTAGGTAACCACCTGATTCCACAAGGGATGAGGGATGATAGGAACGAGGGTTGATTTCGAATCCATCGAATTACAGTCAGCTACTACTTCGTGGACTCGAAGGTGAACATGGTAAAAGGGTTTTACGTCGTTTCGCAGTGTGTGCTCGCCTTAAAGCAAAGTTTACGATCCACGACGAGATATCTCAAGGAGCTGATTCAGCCCTGAGCTATAAGAGCAACTGAAACACGCGTATCGTTATAATATAATTCGTAATCGCGATCGCGTCAGTTACGCGCACGATACCAGTGGAGAGTTCAATAATTAGCCTACCTGTGTACGGAGCCTTACAAGCAGCCTCCGGGTAATTTTTGAGAATTTTAATTACGTACCATGTCGTAAAGAAACCCCATTACGTTTTGCGCTGGATAGTGTAAGTAATACTCGACTAGACACTTGATGCACTTATGCATTAGTCCGAAGTGCAACTGCATTCCTTTTTTCCTTCGACAATTTTTTTTGTGCTTCCCTCTTACAGCTCTGGAAATTACGTGGAAATAATTTTGCAGAAAATTCTTTCTACGCGCTACTCGAGATCGAGCGTATCAGCGTGTAATTAAGACATATATTAACAGTGGCAAAAGGAAGACGGAAATTCATAACGTTCCTAAGCTGATCTGCAGGGATGCACGGGTTGCCGTATTTTCAGGATCATTCGAAGGTTCGTACGCTTGGTATATCGTCGGAGCATAATACTAACGTTGCTCTATGCCTACCAACGCAATAAGAAGTAATACAGCATTCCGCGCGATCCGGAAACGCAGTAATCCCTAAATACGAGCGTGGCTTAATTACATTTTCTCGCAAAATCGACTTTTCCAGCCCCTACGTGTATACTGGCCAATGGCTGTTACTAGAACCCCCAGGATGGACGGACCCGGAGCAAACCACACCAGAAGGTCCGAGTCATCGGCTTGCGTATCCTGCCCGGCTAATAAAGCCTCGCCATTAGTGCAGTACCAGTCCTACCCTCCCCGTGGTAAATGGCGTAGAAGAAATATGTTTATTCGACGTTCTAATTGGCCTCTTCGCAAGAATGCCAGCTATGTAATAATATTTTAGTGTTACTCTAACCATATACAAGAATTGCATATTGCATCTCTGCCTCTATGCAGTTCGTATCCTATCATTGATCAAGGACGATTGACCCGGGATATTTTTATTTAGTATAAAAATATTTACGTCGAAGATACTATTGACATGTATATTATGCAATTTAATTACATTAGAATTTCGCAACGTTTGCGATTATTCGCAAGCCAGCGTATTACGAAAGCAGCAAAGTATTACGTCATCGCGACAATTTCCCGACTATATACTGGAAAAGGAGGACTGCAAGTACGCGAAGTGCATTTGGCGCATGGCCAAGACACGCCGCAGCTAATTGTTGCGAGAACTGCCCCTTCAGAAACTATTATCCGGATCTCCGCTGTTTGGACCGCGTAGTGAATGTCGTTGAAGATGGAGATTCTCGGAATTTGTATTATGACTCGAAGAAAAAGGCACGAGAAAAGCCACGTTGAAAGGGACAGTTGCTGTGATGATATCATGACGAATGAAATTAAGAATAATTTATGTTATTTCGTAGTTGGGAAATTCAACGAGTGATTCCCATACTGTATCCCATTTCTAACGTCAAGAGGATTGGTACGGCTGACAATGATATATATAATTGATCAATGAAGTTTTTACAAAAGTCCACTATTGTAGATAACGTATTTGATCAATGGGAGAGATCATTAAAAATTCCATTTCCCGTAGAGTCGTACTAGGCAATGCTATACAGTCAGGATGAGGTGTTGAGTTTTTGAAAGAAAAAAAAAAAAATGTCAAAAATGGAAAATTCACTGATATCGGAGAAGGGCGACATTCCCTTTCCAAGTAAAGCGATAACCCCCAGCAATAATTCGGAGTCATTTCCTCCATGATGCTTAGGTACAGGAAGACGTCTGGCAGAGTTCTTTCGCTTTCCCCTTCGTGACCATGAAACCGAATCGTAAAAACGTCAAAATCCATAATTTAGCGTTATTTTAACGACAACCCACTCAGGATTATTGCTAGCATGTAACACCGTTCCGTCTGCATCCCATATACCTAATCTCCACCCCTCCAGAGTTACCATCGAGTCACTTTTATTTTAGTCCTCGTTCCAATGTCGAAGAAAGGAATCGAGGTATGTCTAATACCTCCGCCAATGAAAGGCCCGGGGACACGCTTGTAACGTCACTCAGCATTTTTCCATTTTACAAGCGTACCACACGGCGCTGCTATTGAATCGTAGATACTTTTTTCCCGTAAAGTCCCACGTCGCTTCAACTGAAATGTTATTCTTTCGTTTCAGTGCCTTTCGAGTTGTAGCTCTAAGACCGTGGACGATTTTCAATCGTGTAAAAACTAGCAATTTCAGCTCTAGCAGTGTCTAGTCGTAGAAACGCAATGACATCGAAGGAAAATCTAGATGTGGAGTCGCGTAAAAAAATGTGCTACTATGCTTTGCTATTATTTAATAAAAATACCATAATCCGTTCGGTCAGACGTACCGACGTGTGTATAGACGTACATACGTTAGAGAATGCTCCATACCGTTTTATTCACTGCACCGTACAAGACGTGCACGCGGTATGTGGCTACACGTATGGACGCTCAAACTTGAAAATTTACCTCGTTTCAAACGAGTCAACGAACTATGTGGAAAATTTGCCGCAGCGTGCCAAACGCCACGGTAAATTGTCGAACGAGATAAGAGGAGAGATATAAGGACAGAATGGGACATTTCGATAGGAAGAGGTAGAGCCGTTTGGCACGCCAAGTAAATTCACTCCGTGCCCATGGACCGAGTCCAGACAACTGATTTCCGCTCGAATCTCTTGCCTCGAAGTCCGGAACATTCCGGTGACGCTGTCGGGAATCCGGATGGGAGGACTTCCGGAACGATTTGTCCATCGGTTGCGAAGTATCACGTAAATAGAAAGCGAACGAGTTGGAAACGAGATAGTAATCGAATTTCGCATAGAGGAATACGTAAAGTGTATAACTAAAAAATATGTATTAAATAACACCGAAATACACGACCTACATTTATTAATCAACTTATTGATTTTCATTTTTTAATTACACCGTCCACGGTCGCCAATGTCGATTTTGCAATTTCACTCGGTCCCTCGTAACGCAAATATTCGCGAAATAATTTCAGGAACTTTGCAAGCGCCGCGTACTGCGAATGGCCGGTATGCGCGTTCGAAACAATTGCTTTAAATTATTCGGATTTCATTGAAACCAAGCGAACTTTCGTTTCGTCCTGTAATAGCTAAATGAATATCATCCCCTCGTTCCCTAGATAAAAAGGAGAATATCAATTAATGGAGAACTTCGTGCTGCTATAAAGATACACTCGAATTCGTTAATTAAAGCAAAGGACGGCCGAGCTTGTTTAGGATAACTCAGAGGAGACACCAGCCTGCAGTACTTCCTGTAGACTTTGCATTAACCGAGTCAAGGCTTATGCTTTGCAATTTTCTGCAATTTATTCTACTTTCCCGTAGCAGTCGAGGACATCAGGAGGAAATGAAATTTCACGATTCATTTAGCGTTTTGTCCATTGCGACAGAATAGATTAATGCAGTGCGAATAACCGGAAACGTCCTGTCCGTTCGAAGGGCTGCCCTTCTCATTGCGCCACCTATATACTACCTATGGTAACACCTTGTGCTCGATAATCAACCGACCTATCGTCTAGGGACATTTCTATAGCAACAAAACCGACAGATATAGCGATAAAAAAAAGTAATAGCAAACCTTAGAATTCCTAGTCAAGTGCGTTCAATAATTAAATCGTCCCACTGGATACCATTCAATTTTCCCACGACTTGGCAGACCCCTTGTTACTTTAAATTAGCGCGTCGTTAAAAGAAAAAAAAAAAAAATCTTAAAACACACGGTATTGGTAAAAACGTCCAAGTAATACGAGATAAGAGTTTTCGCGACTATCAGGGAAATTCGATTTGGCAAAATCAATTTTCTTGTCAGATGCACTTGTCCTGCAAGCTGCAGTACGTGCATACACATATAGCTTAATTCGTGATGCACTCTAGATTAAACAGTAATTAAGTCTTACCGGTGTAATTAGAAAATTTGTCAATCTCATATGTCTCAATTAAGGAAATTAAATCGTTGGCTAGTCTCTCTGTCTCTCTCTCTCATTCTTATTCTCATTCACGTTCCTAACTAAATGATTCGTTCCAGCTTTCTACCAGTTGGGTCGTCGTAGGTTACAGTAGCTATACCAGGTTTTGCACGAAGCCAAGCCGTATTGTGGCCGATTAAATCCTCGTACGTCGCTTTATTAAATTCCGTTTTAATCTAGAAAATGAAAACGACCCCTTTCTACAAGCGTCTCTTAATCTCATTCGCGTTTTTCGTCATGTTGAACCCAGTCATCCCTTTTCTCTTTCTGCACGTTGCTTGGTTACCATATACATACATATATAGTACATCATATAAATACATTTATAACGTGATTGATAGCTTTGATTTTACCCAGGGAGCCACGAAAAACATTTTGAGTCCAAATGATTTCGCCATATACTCAATACTTTTTTTTTTTCTATATCGTTATGGACTTGTAATTGCAAAAAGTCTCGCGAATTCGAGATTACGTGGCACTGCTACCACCACGCATTCCTCGTCGTCGTACTGGATAATCGAATTTTTCCTAATCTCGTGTTTCATTGCCGAGATAAATCTTTTCCAGTAGATATTATATACGGTATACGCACTTTCATTGAATCTCGATTCAAGTAAAATAAATTTTGAATCAATGGCAATATGATTTTCTCTAATAACATGTATAATAATCTAATAACCTAATAATCCATCGTTGATTCTTAAAATTGTCTTGTTCCATTTATTTCATTCCTGTCTCTCCTCCTTACTCTTCATTGTTCGTTATTAATGGTATGAGAAAAAGACAGAGCCATGATTCAACAATAGGTCACTCTGAATAAGGTAACGCTGAGAATATATTGGCAGTATTAACAAACTGCCTTTGCCTTTGTGCTAATTAAGAGGATTGAGAGGTTCGCTTCCCTGCTTTTCTTTATCTTATCATCTAGGTCAAATACAGTGCACCGTGTACCGTGCCAACTGTCTCGGGACTTGAGACTTTCTCATTACGGAACTTTAATGCTCGAACATTGATTCCTGTAATATCTCTCGAGTGCGCATTTTATACGTGAAAGGATAAAATATCGCTGAGATAGCGTCGTACACATGCACTTACTTATCGACGATTTTCGATATTGTCCGTGTAGACTTCAATTTGAAAAATCCGACCACACGTACCTGAAACAAAAGCAAGAAGAAAAATCGTGAGAAATTGAATCTAAGCAATCGTTCAATTTATAGAGTGAAAAGAGAAGAAGTCGCCAAAGCACCAGTCGACAGACCGTAAAGGAAGAATCAATGAAAAAGATGCATTGGAAACGTTAGCGGCTTCGTGCGCAAAAAAGGAAATTGAGTTTCCGGCAAATACACGGCTGTTATCCACGCCATATTTCCATTACATCTAACATCCCTTCACTTAGATAAAAATACAATCCGAACTACATAGCACGGAAGATGTCCTTTTCGTAACCGTATACACGCGAGTTGTACGAATAGAAATTGTGAATAGTTATTTAGTCTGTATAGTAATTTATAATTATTTGTAATCCGGCGTAATAATCATTTTTCGCAACTTTCCTTTGAGAAGATTCGCATCTAGTATCGTTGTGAAGGAAGGAAAAAAAAAAAGAGGAAACAAGGCACAGTGTACGTACCAACGCCATGGCTGTTAGAAACGCATGAAAGACCAGTACCAATTCCACGTAACAAGATAGACTTTTAAGACACGTACGGGAGCAGCAACAGTTGTGGCTTGGAATGCCTGTACTACTGGCACGTGATAAAACTAAAGCATAAAGAGAAACATCTCTACATTCTCCATTCTAGGATATGGGAAGTTAATAGGCAGGTCGATGTAAAAAAAACGTATATTTTTACTTTATTATTATTAGAACTCGCATGGGATTCGTTTTCTTTTTTTTTCTTTATTTTATTTCATGAGAAATAATGATACCGATTCAATTGAAAAAATTATACGAATTCCTGGTGATGATATCAGGCACGATTGATGGTCTGGTATCTTAAATGCGTCTCATCCAGTAAAGTGCATATTACTAGAATCCCTATATGTATAGTATATACATAGATAACGATATGTATTCCCTCGGGACATTTCGAACCGCGATTATTCTACATCACGAAAATACTCGCTATAAGGGATTTACTGGTTAGGAGCAGCTATGGCGAATGCATCGAAATTTGAGGGTTAGAAGGCAAGAGAGTGTCTAGAATTCTACTCTCGTAGGCAATATAAGGGCGAGAAGGGTCTTGGTCAGCCACGATGGCAGCCTTGCGAAGAAACAGTTTCATTACTTTCGATTTCTGGGATACACGAGAGACAGAGAAAGCGAGGGAAAGAGAGAGAGAGAGAGAGAGTGAGCGGAAGGGAGGAGAGGAAGAAGGGAAGTAGAGGGAAGACAGTGCGGTAAGAGAAGACGTAGGGATAGAAAAGGGGAAAGAGGCAGGTTCTGAATTCCTGAACTAGGGAAACCTAAGACAACCGACCCTAAGGGGCCAACGCACCCTCGCGCCCTCGCACCCTTGAGAGGTAACTAAGGGCTGGCCAAAAATACAAAAAAAAAAGAGCACATCACAGTGCCACGGGGGATGAAGCGAGAAAACACGCCTTTGGTCAACCCTCGAAGAAATTGTCTTAGGAGGCGAAGTTATCGATCGTTTTTCTTCGCAATTCCTGCCCGCCAAGCTACCCTTATGTCTCTCCTTCCTCCTTTCTCTCTTGCCATTGACTTGATCTCAAGGGGCGGCAAGGATCGAAAGACACGGGGGTGAAAAAAGGGGAGCTGCGACGCAAGGCTGCATGGACCGGAAGACGTTTTCAGGGTGTGCATCTTTTATGAGCGTCGCGAGCGTAACTTGGCGTTCTGCTGTACCTAATATTTTAGGGACTTTCAGCAGTGTACACTTTTGACGTACATTTACCCGTCATATTTACATTTTAAATATATGTTATATACTTTCCTATAGACACTTTCGCGGGACGCTGGGGTTTCTTCCCTCTATAGCGAATTACATTAATTGACAGAGGGGTGTCTTTACTCCTAAAAAGAAAAAATTGAAGAAATTACTAATTGAGGAACTAAGGGCTTTGGTGATATTGTTCTCAAAATTTCATCTCTCTGTATCCACATACTCATATATGTCTCGGATTGTCTTTAGCGAGTCGGAAAGCGTACGCGGGGTGGTAAAATAAATTCGACAAACGTCAAAACCATCGATGCTCCCGGCATCCCTCCTCTGGTTTTTCTCGTGAACTCCTCTGGTAATCAAGTTCCTTGGCAAATTGACCTTTCGTCAGAGACGCGTTAACCCTTATTTCAGCTGGGCAAATAGAGGTAGGAGGTATAAATCCTCTTCATGATTTCACGAATCCGGCTCCTATTGGCGTGATTAAGAAGGGGGTTGAGAGTCAGGGTTTCCTGTATTTTCTCATTATCTCGGAGGCTCCTTGGCGCAAAGAGTCCTCGAGGAGGAGCAGAAGTTTCAGTGTGATAGAATGGGAAAGAGAAAGAGAGACAGAGGGTGAAGTAGACTATAAGAGAATTGGGGAGGGAAGAAACGGTGAGTTCGCGAAACTAAATAAAACAGAACCCTACCACCCTTATTTCTCTTCCTATAGGAGGCTACCTCGTCCTGCTCCTCGTGACACCCTGACTGGTGGCCTCGATCGGCCGAGAATAATTAAAGAATAACTTTTTCCTTCGCATCCACTCGCGATAAAAGTTCGCACCCTAATCGCTTGTATTCTCCTCGAGCGCCGATCCAAAAGGCGTCATCAACCTGTCTTGACGTTTCTCACAGTCTGGCGATAATCGATTAAAAAATGAAGAAGCTACGAACCCCACGTACGGAAACACGCCGAATCTGATATCCGGTGCTACTTAACGTTTGCCCTTTTGATCCAAGAGATTCACTTATATTGAATTCGTTCGCTTGGCCGAACACAGAATAAGAGGAAGCACAAAAGAGAAGGCAGAATAAGAAAAAGGGATGAATCCTACATAAAAGAGCCAGCACAGTGCCGGTATATCCAACAACCCCAATCCTGATCGAGACTGACACGTTAAGTCTTGGGGCTAACTCCAGACTTTAAACAGTTGAAATAATACCGACTTTCTTATCAACTTTATTATTATTTCTTTTCCCTCTGGCCTATCTTGACTGGCTGCCTTTCAGTCTTCCTAGGGCTGTACCCAATTTCCTTTTTCTCCTCTCCTTCCTTCCTTCGGGTCTCCATGCTTGGCCGCCCATGAAATGTTAGCCGGGGGAGAGGCAAAGCGAACATGGATTTTTCGAACTCTTAGTTGATTGGAAGAGTCCATCTGTATTGATCTCAAGTTGGTCCAGACTCGAAATTCATTAGAGCATCGAGATCGTCTGCGGTCGTCGAGTTACGTAATTCCGTCAGCTTCTCTCTAGGATCCCCTGTGTCTTTCGTCAGGAACGTTATCACTGAGCGCTCCGGCTCTTCTGCTGCACTATTTACGTAAGGCTTAATGAAAATAACTCGACTCCTCGTATAAACAAACAGCATGTAAATGCCGGAGTAGGCAGGAGAATCTTGCGCAGACTGAAACACGTTTTAAATGTAGATTAGGTAGACGACAGTGCGGTTTTAATGACCGGGCAGAGTCGAAGTGCACGAAGTAAGCAATTACACGCTTCGTAATTACGATGTAAATCAAATTCAAATGCCGACTTGGGACGAACGTACTGCATATATATGCACAACACTCGCAAAACAGAATGCAGCATAAATGGGTCATAAAAGGGAAATAGACTATCTTGGATTTATCCGTTATTTCCTACTCTAAGGAATATACTAGACCACGTGATACAGAATACACAAGGTTTTACTGTAAAACATAAGTATACATCGTTATAACTATATACCTATGTATATACGTTTAATTGACAGCAAAGCTTTTATACGCGTCACAACGATCAATTAATATCGCCATGATGTCTCAACTTTGAAGCAGACTCCGGGAGGAACAATTTCCAAGGACTACGAGAAGAATAAATATGTCCCGTCCCATTTAAAGATGTTCTCTCGGATGTAACAAATGATCGTTATATTCTTATTATTTGTTTCCTCTTTTTTCTTCCTTTCGAGTCAAGAAAGTACTTTGGGGCATATCTATATCTATATCCGAGTCTCAAAACTTTTTAAAGTATCCCAGAAAACTTTGTTTCGAATGGCGAGTCAGGCAGCTCGTTTAAACGATTGTTCGCAAAGTCCTGCTTGCTGTACTGTACGGTCGAGTATTGCACAGGTAAAAGGTTTTAAATTTATATTATTCCTGAAACAAGTAAAGGAACTTGCGCGCTCGCGTCCGCACGAGGCCTGAGTTACCTCCATTTGGAAGAGACGTGCGTTAGTACTAATAACAGTTTTATGAGGGGGTCCTTACGCATTGTCTCGCCCACGTTGCGAATTGCCCAGACGCTTTTGGAAAGCTGGGTGGCCCGATTCATCCCCGTCGAAATAATCACGTTAAATTACATATTGGAATGACTTGATTAGACTAGCGACTTCCGGATCTCGATGGGAACCCACCGTGTTAGCGACTTTATATTTAAAAATGATCCTTCAGGTATCCTTCGTATATGCACAGATAGGAATTTCTCGAGTTTCAAGTGAACGTTGCAGTTTCATTAGAAAAATAACTTCTGGTATTAATATTGTAGCTTTTATCGTTGGCACGTTGGGAGCTTGCGAAAAGCTCCGGTTATTCTATGGCCGCAGCGCGCACCATCGGATTAATCCGAGTTTTAATCTTCTGAAATATTAAGCCATAAAGCCGTTACTATGTATTAATCCTATAAAATGACGTGAGCGGGGACAAGGGTAGGTGGTGCACCGAGCTGGTACAGCTCAATGCCATAGGGTGAGGAGGGTTCACGTAATATTAGCGAAATTTTGTGCATTCCATATAGAGGTACGGTGTACGAAGTGGCTGCTGGTGATGTTACCAGGCGAGGATCAGGGGGTGGTGGTGGTGGGTTAAACTCGTGGGGGGAGGTAGGGGGTTGAAGTCGAGTCGAGTGCGCGAAAATGGGAAGAGAAGTTTTATTGCCCAATAAACGTGTCGTCTACCTTACCTCGGCGGGCTATAATACGGACACCCTGGGCAACGAATTAAAATGCACCGCGTTATAAATCCATTGTCTTTTTAATCAGTTTTCTTTTGCACCTTCGTGCATGCACATGCCTCAAGACGAATGGGACACATTCTTATTTTCCGCGGTGGAAACTGTGAGCCCGACGCTTAAATCCTACGGCCCCGACAGACCTCGGCGCGTGCTCTAAATGGCTCTAGTGGAAATTTAAATAACTACCCGGCAGCCAGTTCGCCATTTCCTGCTGATTCGTAGACAAGGGAAATACGAGCGGAGTGACTTCTGGCAACTGAAACGATTATGCCGAGCGCATTATCCGTGGGTGTATTTATTCTCTTTTTTCTTTGTATTTCTCATTTCAAAGGAAATGTATTGAAGTTAACGAAAACTCATTTTGAGATGTTAATCTTTTTAAAAGAGAGCAAAAAATAACAGTTCAATAGGCCTGGGGCAACGAGGCGCATCGAGCTCCTGACGAAAAAGAAGCAAGAGGGGAACCGAAGAAAAAGGGAAGAAAAAACGATCGTAAAAACGGATTGGTTGGAGAATATTCGACACTGGTCGAGGGACCATTAAAAATGCAATTACAGCGAAATGCAATTCGCGCAAAGGTACTCACCAAGTAAATGCCCACGTGGTTCGCGCGTGTGTTTATTTTACGAGGAACGTGTGTGCGCGAAGGCTGCTTGTTTTTGAATTACGTTTTTCCAGGGTGATAAGAGGCGGCTTTATGAACTCTTATACGTAAGACACGTAAGACGCGTTCAAGAATGTTTTACCATAGGGTTGGTCGTGTCGTAAGAAGAAAGTCAGGCGGTACGAGGTTACGTTAAACAAAATTAAAGAAAAATCCAGACAGTCGATGGAATCAAGTGAAATCATTTCCGATCCAAGGATTCTGCTTGGTAAGGATCTTTGGAAGATACGAGCCACGAGAAAATGCAAAAGAAAAGATAAAAGGGAAGGCATATCCGACCGAATGGATCATCCCCTATTGTTTTGAAAAAGTAGATCACTCGCCAGCTATCCAACAAGCTCATTCAATATTTCACTTGCCATCGATCAAAATTCGACACCGCTCCCCACTTCCGGTACCATTTCTCAGGGCATCACGGACGTCTGAATGGGTGGCAATTGGGGTGGGGATCAAGAGACGATCAAAACATCTTTCACCGCATAAAGGTATAATCTAACCTTAACAGAATCGGCATCAATGCTTCTTGCGGCAGCGTGCTCCTGTTCGACGAGTCGAAAGACGAGGCGTTATCCGGGACTCGTAGGGGTCTAAAGAGTAACCGGAAGTAAAGGAAGAAAAAGGGGAATGGGAAATGGAATAAATAGAAACGAAGCGCAAGGGAAAGGAAGAATCGTCGAATGGTACAGAAAGGCGTCTTTTGCTACGTTTCTCGGTCAAAGGCAGGGAAGCGGCGGAAGCAATGGCGGCACCACCGGCAGGAGCCACCGGAATGCTTCTAGCATAATTTATCAAGGGTTTACACTGAATACCCCAGGCACCCGGACCGTCCAGCTGGTCGCTTCACACGCGCAACATTGTACACCCTTTTGCCATTCTTTAAATTATAATGAATATTCCATTCTTCCTGACGGCACTGTGTTGGAACAGGGGTGTCAGGGGGATTATGAGGAAAAGGACGAACCGGAGTATCCGGCGTTATAAATAACAGGCTGGACCTAAGCAAATTTTCTTACCACCATACAGATTTCTTGAGACTTGCATTAGACCATTCACGTAGCCTCGCAATCGTTAGATTATCAAATAAATTCATTCGTGCATTGCATCCATCAGATACTATTGCATGAAAATTTAATAAACTAATTTTTATTAATATTTCCCTTATCGGCATTAAGTAGCGAATACAAAATTTGTAGTCTTGCTATTATGCACCGTTCGTTAAATAGCTTCGTTTCAGACTGTAACAAACCAGTACCGCCGTTACATATACGTACAGCATTCTTTGCCCGATCAAAATTTCTCACCGTCCCAAGATGGCCACGGTCATTTTACACGCACGCCCTTCACGCTTGGGACCTTCTTATTCTTCTTCTTCCACGGAATCTTTTTCTTGGCAGCTGCTTTTTATCCGAGTTCCTCGCTTCTGGACGTTCTGGTTATAAACTGGTAACTGGTTAGAGTCCCTTGGACTTGACCAGGTATCTCGCGCGTCTCGAAATACATTTCACGCATCTCCCAGCATCTCCACTTGTTACACGTGAAACCACCAAACTCATCCACATGACAAATATATAGCTACGTTTCAGTAAACTAAACTCTATCCATGTACCTTGAACTCCGTATAGATACTCGAAAAATTATATACATTAAACATATATACCTATATATGTACATACGTACTCTTATGCATAAGACCCAAATCCATTGTAACACCATGTACCAAACAGATCACAGTATGCTTACCTTAGGATAACATGATCTTAGCAGGTTACGACTTTATGGGACAGATATTTTCGTGCAACCTGGACACATTCCATCGATTTTGATAAGCCAGTTTACGAGGTGCCTGCATTTCTGATAACACGAGGGATGCACGTGAGATGCATAAAATTGACAGACGGACGTAACAGGCACGAAAATATGTGTATCTTTCTTTTTATTATCATACTCGGATTCCCTCCAAACAGATGGCTGTAAATTTCCCATTTTTAGTACGACTTTCGTGCGATAAAGGTTATCCGGGGATTTTTGGAAGAATTTCTTTATCCTCGAACAGCATTCTATTCGGGATAGCAATTGGTAATCTGGATTGGTTATACGCTATATAGGATGTTATTATATCGTATGGGTTGGATACTCCTTTGTGGATAATTTTCGAAGAGTTATCGTAAATAGTTGGATATGGTTTAGGCGATACTCCTTTGCACGGCGTCTCTTGCAAATCGCTCTTCCCTGTTATACCGTATCATTGCGCGTCACGCGACGGTTTACAAGGTTGCGACTAATCCGGCTGTTCACCTCTGCTTTGTATCAGCTGGTAAGAAGGATTTCCTTCTGCACCGACTCCCGAGACTCTTTGCTAAATACGAATCGTTACGCCTTTCGTTTGTCAGTTACTGGTTGACAGGTACTGCAGTATCGCGCTAACAAGTTTATCTTTTTATAACTTTTGCACGAAGAGTATACATTTCTCATTAAAAGAACGCCAAATGAAATATTATATGCAACCCTTCTCCACTGTCCTGTCCTTGTATCTTCTTTCCTATCGTTCGCACGAGTATAATTATATTATTATAAAAAGTTGGTTTTTCGTACCTAAAAAAAAAAAATTAAAAATCCTTTGGCAAACAACAATATAATGTGTTTTAATGTCATGGGGTAGACAAGCCATGGCAATGATATTGCATAATTTCTATAATTTAAATTTTTTCCAAGACTTCCTTCCTTTACTCCAAAATGCATCCCATGAGTGTCACCCTGGTCGAAGCGGCTCCAGAGCGAAAAGCCGCAGGACGTGGGTTTCCAGGTTTACCAGTGTAAGGGAGCTAATGAAAATGAAAGGCAATTCGTCAAAATTAAGTAGCGCGTGGTCACCCATTTCCTTGGGCCAAATAAGAAAAAGAGGAAGCCGCCAGCGGGAGTTTCGTCACTGAGTCAGAGATGCGGAAAAATGTAAGCGCACGGCATAGCGGCGTTGCTCATTAGGCGCCACGTGGCGTGGAAATTATCTACGTAGCGAGAGACAAACTGCTATTTCTCACCGAGGGCTAATTAACCATGAAGTGTCGAACCCAGGCGTCAGTCGCGATGTCGGCGTCGACGATCCCACCGACTTCGTCGGGCAGTTACGGCGTCTATAGTAATCGTGACTGGTTGCTCGATCGCGACACGATCAATCGTTTCTATATTCCCATCGCTTTCCCTTCGTGCTACGAGGACAAAGCCGAGTCCTAGCCGAGAAAGGAAACAGGAAATCGATCTTGTCTGGCGTCATTTTTTCCCTCGAAACTTTATGCGCCTCCGATGACGTCTCATTCGACTCCCCACGAGGTGCCGAGACTTTTCTTAACCAAGCGCGAACCGTCTCACGTCTCTTTCCCCAGGCTCAGTCCTACGAATTCGTTAAGACGAATTCTTTGTCGATTTCAAAAACCTCAGGACTCGAGACGCTGGCGATAGCTCTTATCTCAGTGATAAACGCAACAGTAGGGTAGGCCCTCCATCAGCAGTGCCCTAATGAAAACTGCTGGGCGTGGCTAGGTGAATTCCAGAGAAGCGCGAGAAGGAGAAAAATGTTAGAGTTGTGAAGAGGGAGCGAGTGGCACGAGGATAAAGAAGAAAAAAAGAAAAAGAACAGACGAGGGAGGAAGGGAGGAAGAAGAGGTAGCAACAGCAGGCAGCCCCTTCGAAGGGCTAAAGGCAAACCGGGAGATCTAAACGAACCGTGTCTCCTCCTCTGGCAAGATTAGAATCTCGAAAATCATTACACAAGGGGTAGCCAGAGGGTTGTAGGTGTGCGCCTGTGTGCAAGGGTAAAGGGGCTGAATGGTTGGCCTAAAGGGAAGGCGAAGGTGTCTGGAATGGTGGTGTCGCTGGAGAAATTTTAGTGAACCCGGCAATCGACTTAGCGGGAGCTAAGCATCAGGGTGGCAACCGGCCATTTCCCGGGGTGTCCTATAGTGCTGGGGATGGCGGCGAATGGTCTGGTTTAGAAAACCACTTAAGAGGGGTATATTGTAGAGTTGAAATTAATGAAATCAGCCGTCGCGATTGATTGCACGGTTTTGTAACGATAAAGCACAGGGACGATCTTCGTCGAGACACTTGGGGTACTTCCTGCGAAGTAAAGACCTTGTCCAACTTCACAACGTCTAATCCCATAACGTCCAATCGAACGTAATAAAGTGCCTTGTTTCTTTAACTGAAAAATATACCCTGCTATTTGATACAGAGTACCCAAGATACAAAGTACCCCAAGTGTCTCTTGCACGTTATCTGCGTACGTTTGCGTATAAGTCGTGGTGACACTGCACCTTAAGAAAGTAGTCAAAAGTTTAATTTTCTTTCCGTACGCGTTACGCCGGCGCCCTCTGCAAATAATGTTGCCGCGGGAAGAGGGTGCATTGCTCTCCCGGTAGCATTTATCCTTTTATTATGCACCAAATGCAGCACAAAATTGTTTCACCCCTCCAAGCTCCCCCGGGTCCCACCCCTAATGCCACTGCTCTTTCTAATGCACGACCTCTGAGATATGAGACAGGTATATTGCGTATTTCATTTTACTTTTTATCTCCAGCCCGACAAGCATTTCCACTGCGATATTAAACGTTTCTCGTGGACAACGATTTTCCATTCTTTTTTTTTCTCAGGAGGAGGAGGAGGGGTGGGCGGGGAGAAACCGGCGTATCTTTGCTGGACCATCCTCCAAGTGCCTATATGGTAAAACGCGTGGGTACTCCCACGCAAATGTTGGATCCTGAAATTGGATAGAGGAATTTGAGTCTTTTTTTTTTCTGTTCATTCCACCTTTATTTCCTTTTAAACGAAAAGACGGACTGGCAGTTGGGAGCGATGCTGTTACCGTGTTCGATCCGTTGTTCGTTTATAGCTGGTAGTGATCAAACGCGCCTAGAAATAATAGACTAAGGTGGGACAGCGATAGGCGAAAGAAGAGTCTCCGTGAGGATTGCTATTTTATGAAATCTCACGTAAACAATCCTTAAGTAAGATTTGACTGACAATGATTAGTCTCAGTTATTTTTGAAAGGGCTTTGGTGGCTTCGCGTCAAGCTGCTGCTGACGGACAGGCTCGATAAACAAGCCCCGCGACTTATGAGGAATATGAACAATGTGTGTCGTCTCTTGGAGATGGCCGTCTGTGTGGGGGTTCTTGGAGGGAGCGAAAGAGAGATACCGCCACCGAGTGAGGACGATTTATTAGTATCCGTCGCAAGATATTCTTACGGGTCGATCTACCGTCGATGATAGATTCAATCGATTTAATCGGGATCGATATGTGCATGGAACGGATACCACGCGATATTTATTGGTTTTGTCGCTCTAGGCGCTTGAAACGCTCTCGCGGCGTATCGGTCTGTATCCTCGCGCGGCGCGCTTCTATAAATTACACGTTTCAAGTATATATCCACATATCTAGTTAAAAGAACAAAAATAGAGTCATTCATACATTTTTTTTTTATCTTCCGAACCCGATTAATCAAACGTCAATTACATTCACGACGGAACACGACGGCAATGAATTTCAGGTGCGCGTATATACGAAATGAAAAATCGAAAGTCAGACTGCACAATCCGATGCAACGGGAAATATCGCGTGTTCATCATTGTTAATTATCTCAAATGAAATAAAACATCGGCATACCACTATATGGTCGGTCATGAAGTCATTAATTATCCGTACGATTCCGACGCGCTTGGGCAGGATGTGCATTGCCATAGGAACGAAGACTCGATTCTCTCTAATCAAGGTCTTTTATTTCGTCGCGTTCAATTTTTCTCAACATTCTTTTTTTTTCTACTTCTCAGGACGACCGCCAGGGGCGTAGACGTATAAACCATAGCGGTGTTTAGAATAGGACTGTAGGGGACGAGCGTCAATCCGGACGCCATTAAATAACAGGGTATTATCTTGGTAACCCAGATATCAGCTACGGCGTGTCCTACACCATGGAGATACGGCGAATAGGTCTAGATCCAAGTCCACGTCGTGGTCTCGTGGGTCGGGACAGGTTAGAATACCTCACGGACACTTCTCAAAGCCGGCGCTTAGCCTCACATTATTCCCGAAGCGTAACTAATCTAGTAGACGGTTAGGCCAGTATTAATAACCTATTATCTCAGACATTTTCTGGTCCATTTAAGCAGAGCTCCGACGATCGGATGCTGTTAAAAAGTAAACGCCACGGGACATTAGAATTCTAATGGAGATCTCATAGTTCGACTACTGTCTTACGTATTTACGATAAGTGCACGGAATCCTCGAGTACTTCCGGGAAGATGTATAAAGGAAAAATTAAAGCAAGACCACCCTGACATCTATGCAAAAAGTGAACAATCTTCCAGTAATATATGGTAGGACGATTTTTCATCTGAAAAACAGCCAACTCATCGATTCTCAATGATTGATCGATCCACGGATAGAATTGCCATAACCATTTCTTTCTTGGTATCAGTTCGATGATTATCCTTAATAACGTGGCGGTCGATAATCTCGTAATTTCAAGGGATTATCTATGGCAATACTAGCCAGGGTGATGCGCCGTAAAGCGCCAGTCTCTAGGAAAAACGATGAAATAATTTTACAAGACAGTCGGGAGCGTCGGTCCATGAAATGGTGGCTGGATTCTCTGGTACGGGGTGGTTTAGGTGTTGGCACGAGATCTTCAGGTACGGGATATAGGTGTCGCAGGGTGGTGGTGTGGATGCTGGAAGAAGGGTGGCAAGGGATTTCGAATCCCAAGGGAGCTTCGTCTGGGGTTTCTTTTCCCCTCTAGAAAAGTTGGCCCATTTATGCTAAACTATCTTCTGGCTCTCTTCCTCTCGACAGTTTACCCAAAAGCCCTTCTCTCATCCACCTTAACTTGGCGCGCATTCTATGGCTAACCTACTCCCCTTTACACTCCCGCTTTTACCTACGTACTATATAGTAATACCACGTCGTAACCTAGAAACGAGAAGAAAAAAGAACGAACTTACACACTGGATAAGGGAAGAAATTCCTTTTCTACTTTCCAGAAACCAGTTTCGTGGAGCCGCCAAATCGTAAACGGGAAACATTCGGCAGCATGTATATGTAGGAAGAGGCTGTGCTGTGCCCCATCCTTGGGCTATGCTCTACTGGCGAATTATTCCCGCATGGTATGGCGAATGTACGAAACAAGGAATTGCTAAAGAGCTTGGCGAACGATAGAAAAGTTAAATTCGAATGAAGAAGGGAGATTGAGTTTTTTTTTTTTTTTTTCCTCAGAGAAGGAATACTGCATTTTTTTGTCTTCGGGAAAGACAGTTAGGGGTAACTTTTCGAACGAGGATTCTTAGCTACCTCAGGTAATGCAGTTAGAAAATTGTTGATATCCCATGAATTTTATTCTGCCTCCGACGTGGGGTTGTATTACGGTGTTTTTGAAAAATTTTTAATATTCCACGACAACAATGCTGCTCTGGTATGATTAATTATGTTTTGGAGTCTCGGCTATCAGATTCCTTCGCTATCCTTGTTCCGTCACCCTGCTTTGCAGCCGTTGCCAGGGAGCAAAATCCTACTTAAGAATGCTTCGAGTGTCTTAATGAGCCAGGGGTGCCAGGACACGGCTAGAGCGACTATACACTCGAAAGAAGTAACAGGCGGCGAAGCTGTGCAAAGAATTCGCGAACGTTGACGTAATAATAAAATTAATGACTCGCGCATAAGAACAATTCGATCGCGCAGCTCGGACATTAATTATCGCAGCAGATTCTCAAGAGTCACGATTTGCGGTGAGAACGAGGGAAAAAAAGAAATCTACGAAATTCTCATTCTCGCCAGCAACGAGATTTACGAATCGTTCGAAAATTTTCAAAGGAGAAAAATAAGATTTTTTTTCTTTTTTTTTTTTAACAAAACATTCGAAATACGTCTACGAGCAACTCTCGTCTCGCGTTAGCACGTAACGATGCGAACCATTGAAAAGAATTCTTGCATCTCTCGTCCAAATATATTTACATAGTCGTTTTATTTTGATAAGTGCCATCAGGGCATTCCTCTGTCTTGAATTTCAGCAGTGAACGTGATACCCGATGCTAAGGTACGATTGGCCACGGGGAAGTAGAGAAGCGGCACGGCAGCCAGACATTGAGACGTCAGACGTCTTCCTTCGAGAGGGTAAGTGATACGCGTTTAAGTGCATCGCTGTTACGTCACCACGGGTTATTGTAATGGTAGACTGTTTGACATGTGACATTAGCCCTTCGCCACGATAACGAAACTTTGTGATTTTCCCTATATATATATACCATAATAGTTCGACACTAGACAAAGTTATTTGGAATAATAACACCTAAAATGATACATGACTGAAATAAAAATGACCAATTACACGAAGTTGCACAAACAAAAAATAACTATTTTACTTACAATTAAACCCGTCAATCGCAATCTAAAATTGTACCCCGAAAATTATAACAATGAAAAATAATTGTTGCTACCCTCGCAATGCACGGTTATACTATACGCTTTTTGCATAATATGTATCGAGCGAATGGTTGGCCTGTTAAAGTTATATAATTAGGTACTATTGTATGCATAATAACATTGTCGAGCAATACCCGAGTGGTTATTGAATAGTATGCCAATCAACTGATACTTTAGTCCAGCGTAACATATGATAAGCGCATACTGGTTTTAGCTCGATACCAGGCAATAACCGCACGACAGATTATTTGACGCTTACAAACGTTCGTTCGAGTGACGTTTCCATTATCCTGAATTTCATTATCAACTACTTACTTACTCATCAGACAGATTGCACGTAAGCCGCGATGTCGATTTTAAGCGTTTTGGGAAACGTGATGCGGAGATTTTCAAAATAATAGACCAAAATTTCATTCTGTCATTGTTTTATACTTGGCAATGCGCGCGGCCATTGACCGCGTATAAAGAAGAATTGCCGCTCTTTCGAATGGCCAAGTTTTGTATTTACATACGGGCCCGTGTTTTTTCTAGGCTAAAAATATTCAGCCTCATGTGTGGGAGCAGCGGTTACACCTACGTGTTCCCTCGCCATATATGCGGCGTCCACAAGAGCTTCCCGGGCTTTATGGGTTCACGCGCGTGCTGTCAGGAATAAGATACAAACACGAAAATGCTAATTCCTTGCACCTCGTTCCACGACGCTCTTGGCTTAAGTGCCCAAAAGAGATTCAAGTGCTTATCTTACGATGCACACTGGGTGGATATGTACCCAGTCCGTACTCCTCTGTACGAACGTGCGGACGAGAATTTTTCTCACGGCTTACACGAAACGAGGAAAACCTGGCTGGCTCGTTAACGAGAAAAGGTATTTTACCTTTGGAGACCCGGCGCAGTTTTGTTTGTCATTTTTTTATATATACATTCGTACGAATTGCATCGATATGCCGTATGCGAAATACGAAGTAATTTCGTAAAGGAAAATTTTCGTGATATTACTGCCACTGGATTTTCGCGTTCAATACTGCCGCGCAAGTCTGTACAATAATTACGCGCCTAGGAAAACGGAATTCTTCTGCCCGCAAAGTGAAATCATTGCTTCGTATAATAAGTACGTAATGACAGGTTGCATCATTTACCTCTCGGTCTTGTATTCAGGTTAATCGTTCCTTCTAATGCTACTTCATGCGCGAAACGATTCTCTTGGTAGAGCGGCGCCAGAGCCGAGACACACAGCAGACCCTACCTGTCACGTTGCGCCGGCCGTGTTGAATGCAGCTGCACAGAGGTAAAACTCGTAAAGGGCAAAGGCGAGTCCACGCGACGTCAACATTGCACAAATAGAGGCGCGAAGACATTGCGATCACGTAAGGATTTTAACGTCGATCTGACACCGATCTGATCTTAATAGAAATAATGTAATAAGCGGTATAATCAAAAAGCATTTCACCCCTCGCTTATATACACGCTTTGATCTTCGCGGACACAGCTTGTTTGATTTGGCACTCTTGGCGTCGTCTTAATGAACGCTTCACGAAAAGCGACAAATTAAAAGGACACGTGACGACAATTCCACATGCAGATTGCAACTGCGCGGGGTCCCTCGCGCGGCCGTCAGACCGACAGCCAGACAGACACCCAGTCTTTATGAGAATGGCGCGTGCCGTTCGAACAATGGAAGGATGCGAGCCGTGTAGATCGATGACGATTCGTGCGTTAAACTTTAAAGGATATTAATACTTTCAGCGTTTGTTCCCGCCGACGTGCAGCTGCCGTGCAATCGCGAGACTACTTGCCGAGGACGCTTGTTCTTCACGCTCCGTTGAGGAATTGCGCCACGAGTCCCAAGAAGAACAGGGAATCTATTGTATCACGAAATATTTTCAATACCGAGCGCCGTCGGTAAGGAAGTTTTCACGTCGAGCGTCGTACATATACGCGTGCGCTCGTGTACGTATCCTGGATCCTGAAAGATTCTCAAGTGAACTTTTCATCTTTCCGACTGATACTCGTCACGGACACAATAGGTTGGACTAATGGCGTACATATATACATGTATAGTGCATAGCAGCGTACCGGCAGTTTACATCACAGTCATACTGCAAGCGATATGACATTTAGATAACGCGCGCATTTTCAAACGAGGCGAGAAAAAATAACGGGATAATAATGCAAACCGTGTCCTTTCCTAATGACATACTAATATGAAATACTAATACACGGTATATGCTGTCTGAATTGCAATTCCTAACTATGATTTGCTTTATCGACGTCGCGACCAAGAGTCTTCGTTTCTTAATAACACGCATGCGCAATATAATTTATATCACTCCGTGTGTAAAATGCGGTTTTACGCACTCTTCGCGCGCGGAAAACCCCATTTTCACACCACGTGATATAAAATTTCGTACGATACTCGTATGAAAAACGTTTTCTTGACTCGTGTGATTGCATCACTCGCCTTTGGCTCGTGCTGCATACTCACACTCGTCAGAAAAAGTTTTATCGCACTAGTATCGTAAATTACTATTATTACGTTCCTCCAGGTAAATTTCAACAAAACGAAATCCTCCCCAAGAAACTTCCAATCCGTCGTGAATCAATATGACAACAATTGAAAGGCAGACCGACGATCAGTCAATGAGAATAAAGTTTTCATTGGATGCACTCCAAAACGCGACACTAGAGCCACGGTGTACAGTAAATTAATTTTATCCAGTCAACCTTAAAACAACCATATATTCGTCTCCACGATCGGACGAATCGTCCAAGCTCGTAACGCAGACACTGCGAAGATATCGATGCACCAGAAGTTACCCAAAACCGTTCGGACCACCAGGCATCAGGTTTTACGAGGCTGATGCGTGGCGTGGTGCGTGCGTTGTTAAAGAACCCGTCGTATATTTTGCATTTTTATTACCGCGCGCGACTCGCGCACGCAACACAGGCGTATAGGCACGAGGCATACGTAACGTGCATAGAGGACACATGCGTGGGGACGCATGCGCACGCAGTGCCGATCTACTACGCTACGACCCCCCGTCGCTTAACCAAGCTGCGACGAAGGTAACTTATTGCAGTACCAACAGATTTTCACGCATGCATACGCGCGTGTACGCTGCCACCTATTTACTTCCCTTTACAATTAGGCGAAATGTCTCTAGTGAGATTATTCGCTCGAGCGATTCGCTTCGATAGCTTGTTAATGCGTCAACGAGAATATAGGTGGAAAATGCATATAGAAATTTCTCTACCTACTGTATGAATATGTAAAGTAGAAATTCGTAAGAGCATGAAGTCACGTGTAGAGTACTGATAGCATAGGTAGTGAATTCGTTATATGCGATTGAATTTACTAATGCATTATATGTAGGGTTTGGATAAGGATGTGATGTGTATATATATATATATATATATATATATATATATGATTGATCATTTTACGGGGATTGAGATGGCGTGCGAAAATAGCAAAGCGTTCAGGGAGTTCCTGATACAGTGCAAATATGGAGATTCGGGAAATAATGGTGTATGACGTAGTACGTAAGAGTTCATTGGAAGCACGTGCTCCGAGACAACAATGCCCGAGCGTGAATTTACTTATAGGATTAATTCTCAAGCCGTAATTGTTAGCGATAAAATGGATGTGGGGTAACCTTATAGGGAGTGAGTGGTAGGAATTTACTGAGAACATAGTCATGTTCAATTACGTACCCTGTTTCCCTTTTTTTTCTATTTTCAACAATTTTGCAATACACGCTCGTTAAAGAGCATAATTAGGCATGCACTATGCACCCTCATTTCATATTGGTGATTCGGAGACGTACGTAGGTTGGAGACTATATCTGTAGGGGTATATCTATATGGAGGTACTTTGGTGACGGATAAGTAATATAAGTCTTTGAAAATGAAACTGTGACGTCACGTTCTCGCGGATCAAGACGGCCGTTATTGGGTACACAAGGACATGGCCCAAATAAATATCTCGACACCCTCCTTCGTTTCTCTGAGCCTACATTTCCCATCCAGGTTTTCACGTAGAAACACAGTCCGGACTGCCTTGTTACTCGTTTACATCGCTACAGTCGCTCGGTTGCTATGTATTCGAGGCTCAGCCACTAGAAGAGGCAAACCGCTTGGTAATACCAGGTGGATTGCATGGATACGATACAGTTAAAATTTTCGTGTTCTCGCCTCTCCCGAGATTTTTAACTTTACCGTAAACGAACAGTTTTCAATCGTATTCAATGCTCCATTGGAGTCAATGAGTACACGATGGGTTACCCAACAATTTTTGGCGACTCTTGTTTTCGAAATTTCAATGAACATCCAAGAAAAACATACGTTTCTAATTAATATCGAGAAGACTGTGGGAGGGGTGGGGGGTCACCACGTGTAGCTATTGTATATGTATATATATATAGCTACAATGATTTCATATGTATTCCCGGAAATGGTTAGGTTGCATATCAACCCGTTCCTTTTTTCTTTCATCCTCCCTCCCTCCCGTCCTCTCCCTTTATCCACAAGAAGAGAGTAAAACGTGTCACATACACAAGTGTGTTTTATTCAAAAGCGTCTGGACGCTTGGCGTCGTCTTAACCGTCGACATAGTGAGAGGGGAAAAAAACTCGTTAAATTAGAAGAGCGCGAGTGAATGGAGTCCGGTAATTATAACGTGCATTAGTTATGACATCGCGGGATGCTTTACCGGTGCCACGTCCTGTCCTGCGGGGCTACGTCTGGAGATAGAAAAATCTAGTCCACCCGCGAGATTAGCACAGTATCCTGCATTAATGGTTACAACGAAACGTAAACACGATTCCGCCAACTTTATACGCGAGAGAAATTAATTTTTAAAAATTGTCCAAAAAATACGAAAAATTTTTTAGAGACAAATTTTTTTTGTTTAATACCAAGGACAGCGTCACGACCCAAAATCAATGATGTCATTAAAGGTACGCAGCCTCGGTCTTCTGACTTGTCCAACGTTGCGATACGAAACTTCGTCGCACAGTGAGTAGCTTGTGCGCCGTGGTAGTCGAGGAAAGAGTCGTGAACGGAGCACAAGAAAGTTCTTTGTCCGATCATATGGTCGTGGTGAGAAAAAGCATGGCCGCGTTGCGTATACACAGCAGGCAGAAATCCCACATGAAAAGCTTGAAGCGTGTATCGCGAAATATCAGTTTTTCCTTCGTAGCAAAGAATTACACGAGGTTTGTTTAGGCTTGTTGCTCCTGGGACTTGAGGATAAGACACGGTGAGTCTTTGACTGGAAGTAAAATACAACGTGGCCACGAAAGAAGCCATCTTGCCTTCCTTATGCAAAAGGTGGATACACATGTATACATATTTGGTACGTTAAAGTATTTTCGATGGGCACCCGTTATCAGCGGCTATATAAAGATACCGTGCGATTATGTATAAAGCATACCGAAACTCTGCCACGAAATCTAGGTCGCGGTCGATAAGGCAGATTCTATTTAAAGGCACAGCGGCATTTATGTAAATTCGATTATTTATAACGGCTTCGATGCAACCAGTCATTCTATATACGCGCAATTCCTGGAGTCTAGAATGACTTAATTGCTCGTTAATTCAGCAGAACGTAATCAAGCTGTGCGATCGTTACAGCTCCCTCGCATTTATCCCGACGTACTTAAATTAATCATATGGCGAGAGACCAGTTCGCGTAACGAGGCGCTGATAATACCGCGAAATAAGAGTGTACAGAAATATTCATAAGATGTATATGCGATCGTAAATATCAAATTGACAAAGAGCACAGTAGTTCCTACCGTAACTCATGGCTTTTAATAGCGTGTTTATTTTATTTTTGACTCTCTGCCGTCCTCCCACCTTTCGCCAACTCCAACCCCGCCGCCCCGCTCCCACCAACCCACCCACCACTCGCGACGGGTGATATGCATTAAGAATCAAACATCCAATTAAGAGGACCGACTTCGTTATATTGGAATAATACGAAAGACAGAAGGGGAGGCTTCTGATGGCGAGTATACATTTACATATATTTATATTCATATCGAAGTTATTATGATGTCGAACCAGATAACCACTACGGCTCACAGGGTGAAAGATCCCTCGTTATACCTTTAAGACTACGAATTTCGAAAAGACGGGGAGATTCCTTCGGGAAAGTAAAGAAAAGTCGGCGGAGATACGAGAATCGAAGTGAGAGGGAAAGAAAAAATAAGAAAGCAAGGAAGAAGATCAGCGTCTTCTGGGACTCATTTGGAAGATTCCAGATGGAAGTGAATTATTACGTGTACGGATCGAAGGAACTTCTTGGCAAAATTAGTTGGCAGGACTACTTGGGTTACAGCAATTCGTGAAGAGTTCGAGATATCCTCAAGAGCATATACATACATACATACATACATACATACATACATATATATATATATATATACACACATACAGAATGAAACGTATTTCCTATTCTGTAATAAAAATGACTCTCGAAGGGATAGACGGTACAAAAAGCAGCTTAACGGAGAACCAGCTTGATGTATCTCGTACGAGATATCGTGTTCCCGTGTAATACAAAGAATCCTTATAACGCGAAAGAAATTAGGTTTCAATTCAATCGGATTACGATACATTCATATAGGATGGTACAATTTCATAACAAGCAGGATCCTTAACCAGTAAATACCCTTATAAGAAAAAAAGGAAGAGAGACGAGAAATAAAGTATCCATTAAACAGTGAATGATAATGATGATAAAACGTGATATAACTCCGAGTGGCTTCAACATGATTCGCATACACAGCGTGGATCGTTTCGAAAATCGACAATTTCCCGCGAATATCCTATTGTACTAGAAGCCGACACGGCGTCTTCCCGACGTTCATAATAAATGCCCTACAATCAAGGTATTTCAGATAGTAGCTATCCAACTATTAATCGCAGATAATGAACGCTTCAACCTTTCTTACGAGTAACGAAGATCATTCTCCGTTCGTATGATAAGTATGATACCTACGTATGGTTAGAATGACTATGTTGGTTACTACTGGCGCTGGCAGCAAAGCAATCACGATGCATTGATTTTGACGGGGACTAATCGAGCACGCATGTAAATAGCCTTTACTTTCAGAGATCGTAAATACCAGTGCGCATGCGCGCAGTAAATACGCATCTTCGACGAGCATGCAACCGTAACGAGTCATCGTAGCGATGGAAACCCTCGCAAAATTTTAATTTCAATTTTTGCAAAGTATCTACACGAATCTTATGCAGACCGAACGTAATAACACGACACGATGAAACGTGAATTTGCATAGAAAAAGAAAAAAAGAGGCGAAAGGAACAGGGGAAAAAAAAACGTATAACGCCAACTGGTATACTGGGTAGTTTTTTGCGAAAACCATACAATTCCGACTTTATTATTACGCTCTCACGGATTTCATGGTGAAGTACGATAGTCGTGGGTAAATGGTGGGTTTTAGCAAAGGCGGTGCGCCATTACCTTTCGAATCTTTTAGTACGGTGACCAGAGGTATAACCTGCCTTTGTAATATTCTTTTACGTAACCAGAACGGAAACGCCCGTGGAGCTTAGCCGTTAATATATCCACGTCATTGACTATAGGCTAGGTTAGAAAGAGAAGTTTTTGCCATCCATGAAAAACTTGCCAACTATATAAAAGAACCGCGAAGGCGTTAGCGCAAGACTCCATAATATGAGGGACCAGTCCAGTTGCTGTGTATAATTTAGAGCTGGATTTTCCACGGGCAAAGCAAAAATTCGTCCAGCCGGAAGAATCCATTTAGATGTGGACATAGTGAAAACCTTTTGGCAAGAGAGCGAGAGAGATAGAGGTGGAGAAAAAGAACGAAAAAAAAGAGAGAGGAATGGTATCTGCTTCTTAGAGGGAAAACTGTTGTCCCCGTGTACGGCTTACACGGACTTGCGTGAATGGATTTCTTTCACGGGTGCCGAAAATCTACCAGCTGCTTGGGTAACCGGCACCATGGATCCTATTGAATGGACGCGATACCTGGAAAATACAGAGTTTTTCGCTCGCGCAAGGAGCCCTAGGAAGAGACTAGCTAGGACGTAGAAAATGATCCTTGAGCTCTGTGTACAATATATACATACATACATACATACATTACGCACGTATGCATAGGAATGGGCAATTAAAGTACAGTGAAAATAGAAGCATCTGCGGGCGGGAAAATTCAACCTGGATTCAGTGTAAAAACATATATGAAAAATTCAAGAGATTCTAAATCGAATCGTATACGATTTAGTATACGACTCGAGATTGCTTTAGGGGTGGGTGGGTTGGTCCGTTCGTGAGTTCATAATGGCAAAGTGCAGTAATACGATCACTTCTCGGCTTTAGATTAATAGTTTCCTCAGGTCGCGAACGCCCCGGGCTTCTCCTCTAGCTTGATTTCTCGGGGTTCTTCTGAAAGGGAGGGCGAGGAGAGAGATAGATAGATAGAGAGAGAGAGAGAGAGAGAGAGATAGAGAGATCGAGGGTAGCTCAAAGGGAAGGATAGAGCTAAGGGCTTTTCGAGAGAAAAACGAAGAAAGGAAAAGAGCAAGTAGGAGTAAACGGGGTGCGGAAGGTGCGAATAATTCCTTGGCGTGGCAATAGCATTCAGTGAAGGGTGCGTTCGGATGGGAAGGCAGAGGGAAGCAGGGTGGAGAATGCATAGCGCTAAGATTCGTATAAGGGGGTTGAAAAGCGAGGGAGCCACATCGAACCAAGACGTTTGCTTTTTCTTACTGGGTATATCGCGATGATATTCCAGTGGTTCTCAGCGGGGTGCGATTGCCTATGGGAAGTGAAATTTACGCGTCACGGTAATGCCAAACGTAACCACGTACATACATACAGCGTTACACTGTATGCATAACGACTGTAATCAACTGCTTTTCATAAAGCGGCGTGCAACGCTATTTATAGTGATATATATTTTGCGTCCGAGTGGATCGCGTGATTTAATACGGCGATTTGTCTACGTTAATATAATCCCGCGAGGGCGCAGCGATTACCGATCGTGCCGAGTTACGTACCTACGCGGATTTACATTCGCCACAAGGAATAACAGATACACCGTCGGCGAGTCACCGGTAAACAGGATTCCTGCCGACTTTCAAGTCGGTAATGGATAATAGGTGGGACTGTAGAAAACGAGAGAGGCCAAAGGGTAGAGAAGCGAAGAAAAAAGAAATATCTGAGGCATCGAATTAAGTACCAACATCGACAACTTCTCGTTCCCATTCCTTTATCAGGGGGCGACTCCTCTCGCACAATTCAAGAAAGCCTTGAGATACGGTCAGAAAAGCACTCCCGTCGTCCAGAGAGAAACACGAATTTTATCAAGGATCTTTCATCTTATTCCAGGTCAGAGGACATCTGCTGGTATAGCGGAAGTCGGCTGATTCCTAATGCGGCGCAAACACAACTGCCACCAATCGGATGATCCGATCTCCGATGCCCGACTAGGCTCGCAACGACGAGAGATCGGTGAAGCGGGATACAAATCAATCTGCGATCTATCCAATCTGGAAAATGTTACCGCTGCGTGTGGATAAGACTTACGGACATCTAGGGGTGCCGATCTTTCGCTCTTGATTCCCTGCGAGGTATTTTGGTCCCAGCGTTCCATTTTGCAGATCAAAGATTGTCCCGCGCACTGCCGCACCCGCGACGATCGCCCAAATGCGTGAGTGGCTTTTTAATCCATTTGGCTGGGCTACACAGGAAGTAGCCCGACCACCACGTGGACGACCATTCTCTCGGTGCGTCTATTGAAAAGATCTTACATCGGCAGAGCACGTACAATCACACAAGGGATGAAAGCGAACGAGTGGGGTCTCTCTTGACGTGCGAGTCTTCATGGTACGACGTTCGACCGTCGTATAGTTACAGAAAAAAAGTACGTGGCAAGCGAGCGACTCGACAGTCTGAAGATTCAGTCGAAATTTGAGAAACGCTGCCCTAAGCTCCCCAGGAGAGTCATAGAGAGTTCTCGGGGTTCGGGCGAGGGAGGTCACCCCCTAAGCCAGGCAAGTTGGTGTCTTTTCCTCGCGTCGCCTTTCTTAGGGTATACCCTGTTGGCTCGAGGACCAACCCCTCTTACACACAAGGCGCCCGCGTAGTACCAAAATCCGCGTACGTGCACACGCACACGTGAGCAACCACGCACGAAAGGATCTTGTATATACGAGGAGGGTTGAAACGAGGCTGAAACACGGAGGGCTGTCTTCCTCGGTAAGAGGGAAGATGCCCCTGCGTAGCTTAGTAAATTGTCGGTGCGCAGTGACCCTCAAAGCTAAACTGTTGCCACCATAGGAAAACGAACCCCCAGCACCAGCATCGTTGTATTGACGCTCCCAACGAGATTTGCGTATACGCACCGCCGTTATCGGTACCTGCACTGCCAAAAGGAGCAAATGCGAATCGCCCGAAGGTGCCTGACGCGAAACCTTAGGGTTCCACGATTTTATTCTATTTGGTATTTGATTAAAGTTAACTTTGATTCGCCAAAGGAAGGGTGGCCCGGGAGTTAAAGCGGACGACCTCGCTATTTGCATCCCTTAGCGAGACACGTGGAAGGGAACCGAGGATAGGACGAAGGAGTTTCACGGGAGCGAGACCAAGGAAGAGGGAAGGAAACTTTTTAATTCAATGTCAATATTAGAGTATTATGCCTCTTTCTTGCTCCAAGGGATTCAAACTGTTGGATATTTGTTTGTCGCGTGTATTTACAGTCAGCCGCCACCCCTATTCGCAAAACGGCGATACGTGCTTCCACTTACAAGGGACACGTGTGTCTCGGCGCTGACTGAACGTAGCGACGACTGGAACTGTATCCACGTGTATGTACGTGTGTTTGGCGCACGCTTCTAAGACTTCAGCCATTCCTTCTGTTTCCAGGGACAGCGTCGGATTGTGACGCATTCGAGATACAAATGGAAGACAGGCGTAAAATGACAGTCAGCGAATCTTCGCGTTCATCTTTCTTATATCCTTCCCTCTCGACAGTATCACATCCATACTTTCCTCTCGACGAGGAACAAACAACCCCCGACTGCGTTAACGTCGCCACATGAGAACGGCTGCGAAACACCATTACCCTGTATCGGTCCATTACTTACAGCCAGCCTTTCATAGGGGGACGGCGGCCGAAGGCGCGGCAAAACTTTCCTGATTACCGAACTTTTCCGATTCGACGAATGAGCCTCGATTTGATCAGCGCACAGACTGATCATCGACCCCGGGTCCTCGTAGAGACGGCATGGTCGATCCTAATCCTGATATCAAAGCCTTCGAGATTTCCACAGCATCCGATAGAGAAAAAATCTCTATGAATCGAACCTACCTCGTCGTTCCACGCGAGACGAATTTTTATTTTACGAGATGACATGAAAAATAAAAAAGTTTTTACAAGCTCAAACAATTGTCAGCTTCTCTCGCCTGATCTCGTCTCGAACATACGTTTTATCGTGACTTCGCAGACAAGCTGATAACACGGGTATGACGATCATCCGATCTGCATTTTATCGCGAACCCTGGAGCGCAAGTGGGCATGATTCGCCGTGTTAAGATTTACAAGGTTCTAAAGGCCAATTGTGCTGACTACTCTCGGCTGTATTTACGAGACAAGTGCAACCCGCTCGGGGCAAACAAACGCGCACGCGGTATACCCGCCCGGACTCGAGAAAATAAAAAGGACAATGAATCATAAATAAGCCGTAATTAATTAGACCGGATTACATTAACATCGGCGGCACGCGAGACTCTCCGCGGACTCATAAAAACGTCACGTATATTCTCGCTAGTGTAATGCGCACCGCATTGTTAGCAGTTTACTCGGCATTCGTTAACTATTCACGTACCATACACTCCCAAAAACTCCATAATCGACCATTATCTTTATCGTACGATTTCTATCATCTGTTTAGACCATTGATCATCCAACGTCTCATCCAGCGTATCAGATTCACAATATAAACTCATGCAACGTAAGTCACACATCGGTTGGATTATATTTACGTAACGTCACCAAGGAATAGTACCTAACCCGTATGCTCTATGTATTATACAATAAATATATTAGATATACCGAAGCTTACCAATGCTTCTCTAACGCTCCACATCAATGAGATCAATATCTATTAATAGCAATGGATCTGTAATACGCATCCGGGTTTGTGTGTATACCGAACGAATACCGAACGAAGCAAATATTTCGCGAATCTGTCACGGTTCGGGAAATCGAGAAAAGAACAATTGAAAATCGCGTAATACGAAATCCCAGCAATAATCCCGTGGAAAAACATTGAGGACGAATCAAAAATTTTTTTCTAAACCACCCACTCACGTTTCAGCGACGTCGCGCAGCCCCAAAGGGTTCTGATAAAATAATCTGCTCGGTATAGGATTATGGTTGCGGGTAAGCATAATAAAATAGTGAAAAGCTTGGAAGGGCGTTAAATAAAAAATGGCTTCGCGCGAATCCTATTATAAAAAATAAAAGTACAATCCATCTGGAAAATCCATATAACGCGGTCGGAGAGAAACGTGAAAGAGTCCTCGAACCGTGAAGAACCAAGTGAAATAAAGGAGTTTATACAATTCATCATACAAAGCCATATGCTTCTCCTATATATGTATATACATATATACTCTCCCGTGCATAAAAGACCAGTGCACATCGTCTGGCGCAATATCAATGACGCCTGACGATGAATCGCAAATAATTTTCCACGTAACGGATAATTGCTCGTATGAATTAATGTTATAGGTACTTGCGTCATTAGGACAGCAACCCGCAGTTGCATCCTCGGTACTGGTTTTGCCGTACAGCCGTCGTGCTTAGGTGGACGATCGTATCTCTTACCTGAAATTAAAACGAGAGACGTCGTATTGCCAAATTCTAAAAAAAGGTATGCCGAACGTTATAAATTATAGGTAAAAGTAGTATGAGAATCGCACGTTCTATCAAATGCATCATTTTTAATGTCCCATTAATAACTGTCTTTCTCGGCTATCCGGTTATAGCAGTGTTCAACCGTGTGTACTACATGCATATAGTTACTGCTACTACTGTACCAGTAGCGCGTGACTAAAATACGTGAATATGACGATTTAAATTATTAATCTTAAACTGACGTATAATAAATTTCGGCAGTTGGCGCGTCATCGGTGTAGCGAATAATTGATGCGTAAACATTTTTTTTTTTTTTTTTTTTTTTTTTCTTTAACGTTCCTAATCAACGACACACTACAGCTGACCTCACGTTGGTAGCATTGTATTACCATGAAATAAATTTCCGGTATTGTTATCGGCTTTATTCCATCTTAGATCTTTCCTCGTGAAACGACTCGCCCTCGAAATTCATTCGTGCCTGAAAATCCTTTCAATGACGTCATCGAAGATTCCAGCACGATAGGATACAATCCCTAAGCGCTAAATCATTAGGGCTAATTGCATTATTAATATTGTGCAGCGGATACTTGATAAAAAAAAAAAAAAAAAAAAACAGGCATCGTCCGAAACGAGACGCTTCATAAAGAGAAAAGTACTGCCGAAGGCGCTGGTAATAATGGAGTAATTTAAAAAATAATTAAGTTAGATGCTAAAGTGATCGTGGACGTAGTGTAGTCCATTGATTGAATCTAAATCATTTTACATCAACGACTTAACCGTACCCGCTGCTGTAACGGTGCATCGACTGGGCAATGCAGCCGTGAAAATTATGAAAGAAATTTTCGATTGCTTGATCGAACTGAAAAAAAAAGATTATTCGCAACAAAGCAGATTTTACTATTTTTCAAAAGTCACAATCAAGCACACGTGCACGTGATACTAATAAATGGCCATTGAATGTAGAGAAAAAGAAAAGTCGAATAAAAATTAGACAATAATATCGTTAATGTTTCCACGGCAAGTAATTCATCCAGGTTCTCGTGCTCCGGGGAAAAGCTAAGGGCGTATACGTACACGTAGGTAGCCAGTGCATCAAGGCTTTCTTCTCTGAGCATTTTCACAAAGGGCTAGAATGGACCAGGGAGGACAGGTGATGTCGGAGGATTTAGCAATGAAAAACGAGGCGAAACGAGAAAAACGTAGCAACAGTTTTCTATTCGGTTCTATACTGTTTCGTTACTTTTCATTCCTCCTCCCATCTCCGGCGAGCATTTTCCAGCTTTGATGTGACCTGGTCATTGAACCAGGAGGGCTTGTCTATGCGGTCGTCTGCCGTATCCATTCTACGTTGGTTTTACATCGATACGAGCTTTGATCTTGTCGATGGTATAGAATGGGCTAGTAATATTGACAAAATGAATGTATAAGCCAGCGCGGCCCTGCGCTAATCAATTTCTTCAGCTTTTCATACAGAAACGAGTAATTCCTTCAGAAAGCTATACGTGCTACGCGCATTGGCCGTACGTAACGCGATTCTCGAAGTACATAACAAAAGTTTCGTCATCTCAACAATGTGATAGGAATCGATGAGAAAGGCTAAATCAAAGCATGAAAAATGACCCAGCAACGTACAGGTACAGTGACACGACGATAATTTCTATAGAATCCATTCGATGGGTTAAATGTCCACTTAACCCTTTTTAAATATCACATGAATGAATAAGCCAACCATACAAAACCTTAAAATCCAGCTCGATTTTTTATTCGCAGCGAGTCGCAAGATACGTAGTATAATGGAAGAACATTGCTGTACCTGACTTGGCAGCATTGAGAGCGCAACGTTTCTCGTGTAATTGATTGGTGGTTCCATTCGTTTAAAGGAAGCTTTGAAAAATCACCATCAAGCATATAAGCCATTCGACTTCAAAGTATCCTCGGCGTAATAAGTACCAGCGATATTAAAGAAACTACTTAATTCAAGGCTCTCCAAGTATGTACATGCATAACAGGTATATATAATTGCGATCAATAAGTATCGGTTGGGCTACCTACCACGACGACGAATGAACCGTACACAGTGTGTATATATATATATATATATACATGATGCAAGTATCATTTCTCAGTATCGTGTAGCGGGTCAATTAAAATAATCGAGGCCTATGCCCTCATCAGCATACGAGGGTCATAGGGTACTCTAACTCTCTAAGAGAGGCGAGTGCCTGTGCTGCTACCAACGACAGCGGGTCACAGGGGAACGAGAGCATTGATATACTCGAGCTCCGGAAACCGCCATTACACTATTTTAATACTTAAGTATTTAAGCGTTAAGGGGTTCCTAGGAAGTGGGCGGGAGCTTCGTATCGGAAAGGGTGCAGTATTCAATGAATGAACGCGGCCTTTAAAGCGTCTCCTAGGGAGGGGTGGGAGAAGGAGGGTTAAAGTGCGTAGACCAGATGTGTCCCACCGGGGGAATCGCTCCGATAGGGATAGGAAAAAGTGTCGAAAATATATAGTCACCTAGAGGTCTCCGAGGCGCCATCTTTGCCTTCTTTCAAGAAAGCGCACCGACGCTTCGCATGACCGGGACGAGCCATGCTTGTGCAGGAGTTTGCTTTTCACGAGATACGAGGTGAAACTATAGGAAGGGTATGAGAGAGTGGTCTCTCGACCAACCGTAAAGGTGGGTTCGAACCGATTAAGTAGTGAGAGCGCAGATCTCAAAAAAGTTCGTAAAAAACTTCGTGCTTACGGGTGCGCATAGAGCGTTAGGATATATTATATATATATATATATATAGTGTTTGTGATAGGCGCACGTATATACGTACGCGGTATAGATATAATTCTACAATATTATTATGAGAATACGCTTGAGATCGCTATAAAGTCGATATAGGTACGTACTGGTTAGACTTTCATTGGGTGAGCGCGACCGGTCGAGCGCACGCGCTCGATTCCAATAGCCGCATAAAACACGGGGCTACCGATTTCTCGAACGATAAATGTCACGGTGTATCTACCGGGTAGAACTCTGTTTAATTATGTTGTAATGCCGCGGATATCGGTAGCACGTATATCACTCATGCATCGCCATGTCCTATCGGCTTGTACGGAATTTAGAACCACGTTAATTCAAGCCGTTATTTACTATAGCGATGTCATGATTCGTGAAAATTGCTGATAGAATTTTCATACGACGTCATATTTGCAGCATAATAAAAAAAGTGAAAGCATTCACAGTGGACTTTAATATTTTTTTTTTCTATTAAAAGAATCACCCGATCCCTCCTCAGCGACGACGCCCGACTTACGCTCCTTCGAAAAATAGTTAAGCAAACAACGTCGACTTGATCTACAGAAGTAGGAGAAGTTGGTCAGCAAAGGATAATACAGCGGTATCACTGTGTGTCCTTTCGACATATATCCTGTATGTATGTACTAATGGGACGCAAAGGTTTTCTCGAAGGAATGACTACACACCCGGAAACGATAACTCCTGTTTACAAAGAAACAAAGAGCGTCCAACGAGTTCCCCCTTACGGGGAGTGCGTGATAAGTAAACGGAAGTGCGTTATCGGTATTAGTGACCATGTTCTATATCTGTACATCTGTAGCTATACCTATAGAAATGATGTCAGTCGGTGTATCCTGGTCCTGTTCGCACCAAATACCTAAACTACTAAGAAGTGGCCTGCAGAATGTTTTTACCTCGAAATCAGCAAATATACCACGTATAATCCGTTTAGTTCCGGCGCGGCCGTTTAACTGTTTGCTCCTATCCGGTCGCGCGATCTTAATCCCCGAACGACGTTTTCGCAAATAAATCAACGTCTGAGCGAAACCCGTGAGAATTTCGATCGCGTCCGACACGGAGATTAGTCGTGGCTTTCGGTGGGGTTCAGTGAAGTTCGTTGTGAAATAAGTTGGACAGCACTCACACTCCCATTATTGTACTGGTGGGATCGGCTGAAAATGTTTCATCGATACTTGGCGGCCGAACTCAAATCGGAAACATCAACAACACTGAGCTCAAGCATTAGCATTTCTATGTGGGGTGCCGTTGGCAATTCTGCATGGGGAAAAGTCGAGCATTTCTATATATATATATATATACACACACACACACACACATACACTGTACCCAAGCGAAACTATGTATTTTCAGTTGGGGTGGCCTAGATGTTTTCTCCCCCAGGATTCGTTAGCACCCATAGTGTAGTTTTTAGTACAGTCCCAATGGGAGAATGGTTTGCTGTATATCAATGACATACTGTGGTGCCTGGCCCTAAAAGCCTTTCGACGTTGCGGTTTTTTAAGATAAAGGAGGGTAGCAGCGTGCAGGGGCTGCTCTTGGGACGCTATAACCAAACGAAAGACACGAACGAGTCCTCGAGTTTTCCACGGGCGAAAAGTCTAAGAGCCTTTTTCGTTTCCGGTGTTTCGAACAATCTCGCGTCTACCGCGTACTGACCTCTTCCTTCCTTCCTTCCTCTTGTCGTTGTTTTACACTTTATTCCCGCTGCACTACACGATTGCAGAGACTTCGCCGTCGTCCTTGTTTGCGGCACTCGACAAATCAGGTATCGTGGTAGGGAAAAGTTAGTTAGTCGTGTGTGTCTTTTTTTTTTTTCTTTCTCGACGTATCTTTTCAGCTCATCAACTTGACGTTCCGTGACGTCACTGATCTATTCCACTTCTTGATAATCCCGATACATACATTTGCCCCGACTCTCTACACTCTTGTTTGCCAATTGTAGATCGCACGAGTCGAGGCGCGCGTGTAATTAAAAAAAAAATGTTCAATCTTTAATATTTTATTTATATATTTCAACCCACTTGCGCAACACGTATTCGTTACATTGAGTGTATTCGAATGTAAGGTAATATTTATACAACGAGTATTGAAAGTAGCAAGTGTCTAAAGATAGTCCGCGAGTGGTACTCGTGTAACGATAAGCCTGTAATTCAATGCGTGCAGGTCGCATAAGATAAAGTTGTTGCTCAAGCGTGCAGTAAGCCGATGCGTTCGCGAAATCTGCAAGTTCCTCGAGAGCCGCGAAAACCGAGTAGCACAGGAAATAGCGAGGAAACGGAGAAGCTACAGTGGGCTTTGTTGAAACATTAGAGGATCATCAGACCTCGAACGACAACGATACTCTAACTAGCTACCGATAAGAAGGAATTGGACCTGCGATGATTATCGATAGACTCTGTCGTTCCCATTTACAAGTATTGCAACAGCCAGTATACACCTTTTAAGACTGTTTAAGCCTCGACGATTTCTCGTTGAAAAATAGGGATAAATTGATGTAAAGATTTTACAAATTTTTTTAAACACTCAGCCTATCCCGATCCTGACAATTGGATACTAAAAATTTGCTTTTCTGTTCAATCGTACATCGTGTCCTTTCCGGTATCCAAAATCTATACGCTGACAATACAGAGCAACAAAGAGACGAGTTTCGCGGTAAGGCGCTATCTCTAATGATAATGGGGGCAATGCATTATTTAGTGACGGCCCGGCGCAATGTGGTAATCATTATAAATCACCTCCGTTGGTGTAGCATTGGGTATCTGCGGGCGCTATCTGCCCGAGCCCCGGAAACCTCCTAGCATCCTGTTGAATCCCACAGCCCTGCTTTCCCATCCCACCAGAGGCAAATCCAAACAGAGAACTTGCAATGTCGACCGTTAGCCAATCACGTGCAATTGCGCACAACCCCAAGAAAGCGAGTAATCACGATCGTCCAAAGCCAAATACCAAAGTCACAATTTCACAAGATACGAGATCTCGTTTCACGTGAGCCTAAGGCGCGCGAGTGAAAGTTGCGTCCAGAAAAGAAAAGAAAGAAAAAAAAAAATCAATAGCAAAAGAACAATATCGATCTGATTTCTAAACGAGGGACTGGTTAGGGGTGGCCCATTGTCCGTGTCACAAGGCCCATAGCGAGTGCACAGGGGGTGCGTGGGGCCCTGCCGTGTGCACCCCTCCGGCTGCACGGAGCGTGGCGCGTCATCCCTCCCGTAGTGACAGCACGCGCCATTCGGGGGTAGGAAAATTATCAGCTAGTAAAGTCGGACACTTTTTCGAAGCTTTTACTTTGAAGGGGGTTGTGACGCGGCGCGCAGGCATTGGGGACAGTCGAGGACAGGATCGGGGTGGCGTGTAGTAGACTGTAGGTACACAGCCTACAGTCGCGTCAGCGTGGAGTAGATGAGGCAGGAATGAAATATGACGGCATACGTGTGCTAGAGGGGGTGCAGGGTGGTTTTCCTGTGTTTTTACAGGATCCCCGGTGTAGGATGTCGAACTTTTCCCGCTCTCTAGGAAATCGCATCCGCGTGTAAGCCCCGTGGCTTTTCTGGATGCGTCGGGAAGAGAGAGAGGAGGCTTGTTTTCTTTTTTTCTCCTCCTGCCCCTCTTCTTCTTCTATTTTTTCTTCGTGTTCCACGCTCGAACCAAGAAGCGCAGAGATTTTACGGATAAACTTGCCCACAGACTTTCACGTTTACCTACCCCGTCCGTTATACACTTTGAAGAAACTTCTGGATTCCGTCGTCAAATATATTCGTGGCGCTGCTTCACTGTTCCCACCGCATTACTATGCATTCGTTTTATCGCTCTCAAATCCGACTTATACCCTTCAATTAACCTACCATATCTACATCACGAAAAGTAAAAAACCAGCTACCTGAACGTTGCCTTGTCCTCCTGTCGTACACTGGTATGTTACTGTATTCAGAGTAATCAACCATTGATCCAGGATATATGCCAACTGTTTCTTCAGACGGTTCTCGCGTACACGGCTGGAAAAACTAAAGCACACCATTTCCGGCCCGCATACATTAATCATACCGATCGCTCCTCTGCTTGGCATTCGCCACGGAAACACGTCGACGTGCTGACACGCGCTTATATAGAAACTCAATGTCGTATACCGAGTATAGGTTATGTACGCGTACTCGGGTTTATTCGTGCATAACATATTTCATAGCAGCCACGGCTAATCCCACGAAGTCTAGTCTCCCGGCAGAGCATTAAAGCCAAACACAGGCGGCGCTGTAGCAGCTGTATTTAGCCCGGAGCGTTGAAACCCGTCGGGACCGAGAACGGCAAACCGCGCATCGTACTCCGTGCGACTAGGTTACGTGCGAGGAGATGACGTGACTATAGCGAAGAGACACAAAAGTAAAGAAGAACGAAGAAGCATACCCACGTGACAAAGATGGCGGCTACGACGACTCTAAGAGGACCAGGTTTGAAGCGACGAGCAGGGGTTGACTTTGGTTCAAGCCGAGGAAACCGGAAGTCGGTAGGTCGACGCGTGCTGGCGTCACAACGGTGTACCCGTAGTCGACGACGTCCGGAGGCCGTGCTATAATCACGCCGCCGTTACCTTTGTCGACGATGACGTGGTCATGCCTCGGGAACAAGGCCGGAGGTCGTTTGACTTTGATACGGGCTTCCGATCCCGACACGTGATAAAAGGGCCAACGGGAACATTATACGTCCTCGCTGATTTTTACTACTTGTACATCGAATCCCCGTGCTCTATACACATCACTCCTATCAATTCACATCAATTTTATGTACGCATAAGTTATATCTGAAAAAGATTGGCAAAAACTGTCGCTCGAAAACAATCCTGATCTCGCTGGGTGCCGAAGACACTCAAACAAGGTAGATACAACAAAAAGCCAATGAACCTCAAAGACCACGAATAAGGGATGCGTTAACGGAAGTGTGCATCACGAATGTTCGGTCGGGTCTTCAGTTAGTTAACTACCGCCTGTAGTACCGGTGTGACAGTACTTTGAGTTCGCGTTGTCCGGATGCTATCGTCACGGCATGTTACCTTCGCAGACAAGGTGTGGGTGGTCAGCGAACGACGAAAATGGAGAACAAACGCGGTTAGCAGAGGGCCGACGAGAAATAGTCAGAGAAGTGACTGCGTGAATGTATAGAGGTCGGAGGTCATACAGTTTACGGCGAACGGAAGCTTCCGAAGGATGATAATTAATTCAATTGCAGATCCCAACGAATTGCCAAGGAGCGACCAGACAGTTTCATTAAAATCTTATATAACGAGCAGAGACGATATATGTATATATTTGTACGTAGCAACCTCAGCGAGCAACTCGGTGTCTGCACCCTCTTGCCGCATCTGTATACCTTCCGGCTAAGATGCATTAGCAAAAGGACAACGTTGTTACCTCAGGACAATGTAAAGCCAAGTTCACTATGCTTCCTCCATTGCTACCGCAGATCTTGGAAGTTGTTAGCTCAGAGAAACGAGAGTGGCGGCTCGATCTCATCGAAATTCGATGCGACGCTTCCGTCGTCGTGCTCGAAACGAGCTTCGAACGGTCATCGCGCGAATACAAAGAAAAGATAATACGAGGTTCGCCCAGAGCTACTAGAGCGCATACGTGCAGTTAAGCATATATCATGCTAGCGGACGCTAGTTGCTTGAATTTATGGAGTGAAGGGAACGTTTAAAGAATGTTAAAGGCGGATACTAAAATTAAACCTGTGTCGATGTCACTGAGAAGACTTCTGTGGGCACCATGATTTCTTATAGACTGGTTATGTGTCTTCACCTCGTGACGGAAGTCGAATTCAGACATATAATTACGTCGTTTGAAAAGCAACGTGATATATGCATTAAATATTGACGATGGAAATTGCTGTCTGCGTTCGTGGTGCCGAAGGTACGACGTTACAAAAATAGAGACGCGGAACGTCGCGAGAATCGTTAGGCATTTACGATTTGAACATTGTCCAAAGTCAGGGGCGTTCGACGGTATCCACACTGCCTGGCATATCGATCGAACGATAAGGCACGAGGCTACTAGACGCTCGATTCCCGTATTTGCAAAACACGAGAAGGTAGTAAATCCGGAAACTGAGTTTCCCTTGTTCTCGTCCGTTCCCGTCTAGCATCGTGCCCCATCCTCTTTTCATCTCGCCGGCTCGGAGCCGCGAGCTGTATCGGGGAGACGCCGAGACAGTGGTGGGCGACAGAAGGGTGGTGGGCGGGGGGGGGGAGGGACGAAGAAGAGGCGGTACGAGGGGCGCAATTGTAAAATTACCTTGATTAAATTCATAGAGGGAAACCGCCAAGTGAAACTCGTGCGTAAGACAATGCACGCACCGGCAGGGAGTTTGAGCGTGGCGCCGCGACGCTCGGCGCCCTACGGAACGTTGCCAGGAGTAGAAGGCAGCATCAGCGGTAAAGTATTCCGTGGCTAATTAACCCTCGGTACATTAACCAGATAAAGACGATCGGGCTTTGTCAACTAATTAATGCATTCGCGCCGAATGCCTCTCAATTAAGTCCGAATGAATTATTATTCGACGAGGGCCAAATTGCAGTGTGGATGCCGGGCGAAAGGTAGATCTAACGGGTGGCCATAAACCACGGTGAAAAAGTGGCTGGAAAAACTCATAGAGAAACTTTTAGTTTTCTCCTCGCCGCGTGTCTACCGACGGGCACAGTTTAATCGCGTGGTCCAATACGTACCTTCGGTACCGAAACTAAACCAACCGTCCGATGCTTTTTCTAACCCGTAAACAAAAAAAAACACTACAATTATCCACAGCTCGTACGACTAACACGCGAATGAACATGAAGCACAGTTAAAAGCAGCCGACGCACTCATACGTAATAAGGATAACGAAGACGGAAGAGAAGCAGCTCGTTACGCGCCGTATCGGAGCAGCAGCGTTACAGGCGTCAACAACGCAGTTGCGTACTACGGCCAGTCCCATTCTCTATATGCGTGCCAGACACGACCCCCCCAGTCCTACCAACGAAAAGTACACAAGCAACGTGTTCCACCCGTACAATGCACATACCCATAGCAACACGAGCATACAGCAAGTTGCAAGCGGCGTATGTAGTACAGTGATACATGCAGGGTGAAAGGCTGAGAATACCAGAGTAGGAAAGACGAGCGAGCAAGGGAGAAAGACAAGGGTCTGGTTCACGCTCCTCCTTCCTGCACGGGGTTAATGTAGTAATTTCCAGCTTTGTGGAAATTGCGGCCTAGACGAGATATGATAATGCCCGTGGTTACGTAGCCCCCCTCCGTCCATGCCCCCCGTAGGATGGTGGCTTTGCAGCTTTGGTTCGCCGCATCTATCATTTGTTTGCCAACTGGCTACTGCCGGAGCAACGCAGACGTGGACTGAAGGAAGCCTCGTTGCTCGCATGGTTAGACTCACCTGTCCGGTGTGCAAGTTCAGCGCGTAGACCTCATGCGGAATGACAATACCCTTTTCACGTTGCGCATTCCTAATGGCCGTATACGTGATATCAGACGGTCCTACTCCTCGTCGCGTGAATAGAAACCAAGCCTATTGCCGATCTGAGTCACGGGTAGCGCGTCGATGCTCATACGGTTTTACACTGACATTGCTATCAGCGATATTATCGGTATCGGTTTATATAATCAAGAGTGTCAATATTACGCCAGTATAAGTATACGTATACAGTGTTATCGCTATCACGAAGGGCGAGTACAGGTACGTGTAATGGAGGCTCGGGGCGGATATCGTCGCGCTTTAAAAGTCTCTTAAACGTGTCGTGATTACGTGTAAGAGCGGTCATTACTGTCCGATTGGTATTCCGTGGCGAGGATGAGGGAAGCAGTCGATCGTCAGCGAGGCAAGGCGAGGCAAGGCTATACGGGGATGGAGCAACGACTCCGATCCGGGCCGGTGGTACGCGATCGGACGAGCGATATTTGCATACCAGAAACGCAAGCTTGATTTATCTGCCGATAGAAGATGCCGATAGCGGATACCTCGAGTGATCGAAGTCGTTAATACGTCTGGCATCGACCTCGCAGAATATCAGGTATACGTGTATATACGGTATTGTGTGTGCGATACGTCGTAACGTAACGTTCGTACTGTGTATGTATATCGTATACCGAGCGATCGCGAAAATTAAGGAACCAATTTCTTTTGCTGGATATTAACGTCCATTGTTCTCGTTACTCTCGTGCTGCCGCTGTGTTTACCGTCAAGTGTTGCAGCTGAAAGTACCACGCGACATACACAAATGTAAATCGACCGTGTCAATCGAAGCACCGAGAGTTGATCGAAACGATTAACAATAAGCTCGAGCGGAATTTTCGTATATTTTTGTCAATCAGTTTCCGGGATTTCCGCCGCGTCCGGCAGTGATTCGAAACGACGATGGACGGGCGAGTGGATCAGGTATGAAGAATAAAATTAATAATAAAGAAAAAAAAAAACGAGGCGGACAAGTTGCAAGAGGCTGGATCCGTACGAAGGGCAGTGTCGAACAAGTCTTCTAATTAGAATTGTTATCGCTACATTAGTTGATTATGATAGATCGTTGGACTGCGGCGTCGGCGCATCGGCGCGGTGAAAGGTGATCAAGCGCTTTCGTAACTAATTAAAATAATAACTCGTATACAAAACGCGCGACAAAAGTCTATATATACGTGTACTGGGAGACGGCCGCGGCGCGAAGTTGACCAACGTGAGCAATCGGAGGAAGCCCATTAAGGCAATGTCGTGCACGCAAATTCAATTAATTGAGTCGCGATCGATAGCAGATATACGTTTCACCGTGCGAGAGAGACGCGTGTGCGAAACTATTTAATTCATACAGGCTCGCGTTCGTCTTTCCCTCAATCAATTATACAACTGTCAGAACTGTCTGGACTACAGTCTAACGGGTACCCGTATTAGTCGGGACGAAATTTCTTAAAAAAAAAAAAAAAAAATTGATAAAGCTAAGTAAAGAAACAAAAACGAATGCGCCAGATCGACGTGCGTTACGAGCAGAGAAATTGAAGTCAACGAACTTTTCATTTCTCACAAGGTTCTCCCGTTTGTTCATCTTCCCTCTTTTTCTTTTCATCCTCGTCAAATTCATTCTCCCTGCCCGACGTACTTCCTCCGCCGACCAGACGTAACGACTTCTAATCTGACAGTTGAAATTTGGAAATTTACATTCGAGATAATTTTTATGCCTTGCACCCCTCGCCCTTCCCCGTCCTTCGCCCCACCCAGCCAGCCGTCTACTAGCTCTCGACGATTCGAGCTGGGAATATAACGTGTGCATTAGCTAACACAGCGCGGTCGATCACGAGCGAGCATTTAATAAATTTAGAAATTTCGTTAATCTCTATAGCCCATAAATTTCTATATGTCCCTGAGCAGTCGGACGACAATGACTGAGCACGCGAGTAAGGACTCCGACTCCTCCTCGAAGCAACGGAACATTATTCGAGAGAGTCGTCGCTCCTAGAAATCGGTTAAGCACTGCCGGCTATTGTAACGGCCAATGCCGTTTCAATCTTATCGGCAAGCCCTGTTCGGCTAACGTGTACGGCAAGAATATCACGTGAACGCTGTAATGGAGAAAACGAAACCAACGTTGAGTTTCGATTAAGCATGAAATTACTGTAGAGAGATAAAACATTGATAATAGAATACCTATATATGGTACGATCCATTGATTATTATGCTCGCAAGAGCAAACGGTCTTAAGGGTAATTAAGAGAGGAAAAAAAAACCAGAAAACCAATTAAACGATATTGCTGTAGTAATAAAGCTCGCCTATCGTTTCCCTCGAACTACGTAAATTCGCCTAAGCGCTGCATGCACTCGTCCGACAAAGACCATTCATACACAATGAAGATGTCGCAGAGACGATGTTCGCCGTATCTCAAGGAAGACTCGCGCACAGCGTTCCTCTGTTCTGTAAAAAAAAAAGACCTGAAATAAATAAGTCGGTACCTCTCTCTCTCTCACTCCGTCACCCTGGCAAATGCCCACGACGAGCCGCGTCTCACTTTTCCCATATCTCTATCTTTAACCACCGTTCCTTTCCCTCCCATCTTCCATCTCTATACTTAGTATACGAATTGAACGCGACCGCGGAAACTGCTGTTGACGCCAACAGCAGTAGCGTCTCCGCCTAACAAATCACAGCATCCCCCTCGCCCCTACGAGCTGCATACGAGACGCTGATAAGAGTACAGAGAGTGACAGTCTTATCAAAATTATAAATAATTCCCAGTGGAGGTCGCCGCGCGTCACTGCAACAATCGGGTACCGTGGGTCAATTTTTTGTCCGCCAGTCCTGATTGCACTGGCTCGAAATTCTATTACCATAGAAAGAAGAAAATCCGAGAGATCCACGCGAAGATGAGCCAAGACGACTATCATCGTGCGTTCGAAAACGCAGGAGTGGCTAGCAGCAAGCGCGCAGGGACTTTTCGGGTCTGTCAGCAATGGGGAGGCAAAAAGGTTCCTTCGAGGGTGGCCCTCGTGGTCCCAGACTCAAGTGGCCACACAGAGTCTGAAATGGGTATAACGTTTCTGAATTTCATGCTTCCGACACAAGATCGTTTAACGTGCTCGGGGCTGTAAGCTCGAAGAGCTCGAATGCGCGCAATCTGATGTGCGCGTATGGGGAGCCGAGCATTAGCCTCTTGCGAATGTAGCCAAGCAGCAGGATCCTGACAGATGCGATCTTCCGACGATACACGAGAAATATCGGATTCATGGGCGTTTACTTGACACATTCAATTAATATAATGTGATTCGTATAGCGCGATCGACGCTCCCCGCTCGCATATGGCGCGTCGCCGACATATGGACGTCTGCCGTGCGACCTACGCGTACGCGTTCTATGTCATATATATATATATATACATATACATATGCAACGTGCACTCCCGGTCACCTTCCATCGCCATTACACCAGCTCATAAGTGACATTATAACGCTATGCGTATAGGGTGGCTTGTGATAGTGAAAGAGTGAAGATTAAATTGGCTTGATATCGCATAGGCTTCGTCACGATTATAACGGGGCGGGGCAGGGATGGGTGTGTAGCGGGAAGGTGGAGAGAATGACTTTTCCAATTCGTTCGCATTTTCGTAACCCCGTAACAGCTCATTATCGGCCCTTAGTAAAGATTCGCATCTGCCCGTGCTACCCCATCGGCACGTATCGTACGGCGGACAGTGAGAGCATACGTTAGTATACAACGATACAGCAGAACATATCGTGCGAACAACGCGCAAACGGACAGTTCAGGCGTTCGAACAAAATTAATAACGTTCACGATAAATGTGAAAATTCATTCGTTGCACCAGCCGCGATTAAAGTATCACGGGCATTTCCATAATAATCACTTTCTTATCGCGCCACTGTTCCTGGGAATGTTAAACAGTTTAAACGAACTGGCACGATCAGCCGTGTCGAGCGATCCCACCCTAGCGCCCTTCGCTTCGGCTATCGCGCGGTGTCGCAGTAAACGTTCGCGCGTACGCGTATGAAAAATATTTTCTTCAGATCGATCGACTATACAGTGCCGGCCGATGGCTTCGTATTAATGCAGGATATCGAGGTAATTGTCGAAGGAAGTCGAGAAAAAAAAAAAAGAAATATACCAACAATGCCACGTACCTTAGCACATACAACGTTATTCCGTACGTACGTCGTAATAAATAACGATGTGTATTTTTGTGGGGGGGGGGGGGGGAGAGGAAAAATTGCTGGTCCTACACTGTGTTCTTGCACGCCTACGAGTCAGTGCGATACGACGCGAGCTGACAAGGATTAAAATGTCGTAACGTGCAAACAGTCCGACGTGGCGGCACCATTAATTTTCCGTGTCGTTTTCTCAGGTCCGACATTAGCGTGACGGGCGGACGCTAATAGCGCGCGAGAGACACGCGTGGGATAATTTCATCGAGCGTCGGATTATCATCCGTGGCACAAAGAGACACCTACAGTGTGTGTGAGAGAGAGAAACAGATTGGAAAGAAAAAGGATAGCTAAAGAGAGTAGGCACATAATGCACGTAAAATTCCATAACCACGAATAAGGATACCAAAGAGGAATAGACTATAGAGGAAACGTGAGGGTTGCACCTATGTATATCCAAGGATCGATTAGAACTGAGAAACTTGCCGACATTATGTAAATAGACAATTTACAGAAGCTCGATGGCGAGTGCACATATAGGATGCGTATTCCGAAGGTACCGGGCTCCACTTAAGATGCCACGTGAGATTAACATAAATAAATAACAGCTTACCCACCGTCATATCTTGCGGGCTTGAGGCTTGTAATTATTGCATTATTAAAGGCGCGAATGTAATTATTACATCGCGGAACGACGAGTAATCACAGTCTTCTGGGTTTATATGCACTTTTCGTGTGAACACCCGGCCGTCGATGAGTACGGCAGTAACGCCGTGGCACCAGCGGAAACGCGTGAATACAGACTAGAAGCTAATGGGCTTTTAATGGAGGGACAATAGGGGGACTAGACTAGCCACTGAAACGAAGCGACCCATCCTAGACGATCTGGACCGTGTGCAGCTAATTTCTTGAATTTTACCATCTATCGTATCTCAACCGTCGGCGAGCCAAGCGAATACCGTTCCTCGTTTGCCGTCTTCCTCCGGTAGGCAAGTCGTCCGGCCGAATCGCCAACGAAACAGAGCCAAGCGTGTTCCGTCCGCGCGGCGATTCCGTCCGAGTGGATTCAGCGTGTCGCGCTCTCCGCGAGAAGTGTCGATGCGCGCGAGCGAGAGGAGACGCGGGAGAAACTAATGAAATCGAGGGGAAGCGAGATTGGCGAAGTTTAAACAAAATGCAGCCGCCGGTAAAGAGTTCGAATGCTTGAGAGAAGGTGAGGATGGAAGAATCGCTGCATGAACGGTAATGACGAAACTTTCGCGCTTCCCCGCGACTAAATTCCGGTGAGTCTATCGCGAGCGAATCGTAGATGTGATACGTGATAAATATAAAACCAAAGCTATAACCAAATAAAGAAAGGTTGACCAAAGACAAGGTATGAATAATGAAGATATTAAAAAAATTTTTTTTTTTTTTCATTCTATCCAACGGATACTCGCATTGTTTCAAAAGAAAAGAAAAAAAAAAAAAAAAAAAAAACGCTCGTCGCGAACCAGTCAGCCGGGATCTTCTCATCTCTAGACTTTACCCCGGGAACTTCGAATCTAAATATCTTCTCCGCGCTTACGTAAACAGACTGACAGACGTACCGAGAGACGAACGAACAGACAGACGAGCGAACGTGGCACGAGAGAGCGAGGATGGCACTAGTTCTGGGTTGACGACAAATATTTACCGGAGAGACCATGGCGGTTGGCAGTTCGTAAAGTCCCGATAGCTCGCGCGCACTCACGGAGTCAAATCTTTCATTATTTGCATTGGTAATACGAGTACATCGTATGCAGGCGAAATTATTAATGCGTGACGTATATTCCGAGAAAGTGTTGACTGGCAAAGGGTAGTACCGGGAACGGCGTCCGATGCTTTGACTTTGACTGACCGATGAGTCTACGGAATCTTTGCGACGACCTTCGACCCTAGTAGGTATCAAGGATATATATTGCACAACTGTGATTACGGAGGATTCGTGTTCAGGACTACTGGCAAGATACCTTTGACAGTTGCGGTCTAAATGTTCCCTAACCAAAATGTTCAGCAGGCTATCTGTCTATATATATGTGTGTGTATGTGTGTGTGTATATACACAACACAGGCAGATAACCAAGAGATCAATGATACGAGAATGAAAGCGGAAGACACCAAAGTGTTAGCACGTTAGGCTCGAACATCGAGGTAAATGTAAAGCAACGCGTAATACGTGCAAAAGCCTAAAATACACAGCCGCGAACTTTCCTTCAAGCATACCTACAAGCACGAGTATCCACCTTGCCGTAGCCGCCAAGTACGCTGAGACGCGCGCAAATCCCGAAGCTTCTTAAGGGCACGTTCAACTTTTCATCGAGTGGCAGCAACGGTCCCGGTAACAGTTGAGGAACGTCGCCAGCATCCGGTGTAACGTGTTATAACGTATCAAGAAACACTCGACTCCTCGTATAAGCTATCGCGTTGATAATTCAGTGTCTCCCGAAGGGAACGGAGGTGGGAAGGCTTGCGAGACGGCGATAATGTCTCGAATACTTGGGGTACCGTGTATGGAGTATGTGGGAACAGGAGGGAATGTGTTTTGGCAAGTGGTGGCATCTGTGCTTAAGCGAGAAGTGCCATCCCTCCTCGGAAGACTTTGGGTAGCTAAGAGATATATAGAGAACGAGTAGTAAGTGAACCAGAGAGCAGAAGAAGATAGAGTCGGTGTAACCGAGAGAGACAGACAGTGGCTACGAGAGAAAGAGAGATAGGGAATATGCAGGAGAGCGACGAAGATAGACATAAATAGAGAAGAAGAAGATACGTATATACATACAGACAGCCTGAGAGAACTCGACGAGAGTAACGGCTAAGTCGGGTGCAGCCTTCTAACTTAATGATGTTTGTTCAATGGACGCCGTAGCACGGGCTCCTTTAAAATTGCTAAATTGTCTCGCGTCTGGCTTGATCCCGTCACGTCGGTATAACGCGAAACTTCGGGAGGTGCGTAAGTGCGCGAGTCAACGACCCGAGAAACCGATGCTCCGCGAGCGTAAAAGTAGCCGCTGCCATTAATCGTACCCACTTCGTCCACCAGAGTGCAGCCATGTCGCTTGCGACGATACCGTAAAAAGACGTACCCCGCGCGCTGTCAAATATCGCACCAATCAGCTCCTCACGACCTTCGTTGCACCCGAGCGCCGCCACTAGGATCGACATCGAAGCCCAGCCGATGCCCCGATCGCATATAAGATCGTCTGCGGTAGTCGTGGGCAGAGCGAGATACTCGCACCGCCATCGGCGAACCACGAGATTCGTCTGCTCGCAATAAATCTATTACGATAGACTCTGCGCAATCTGCTACATGAATATACAAGCCTTTTGCCAGCGTGAGTAAGAGTGTTACTACGGCTGCCGGTTGGCTGCGCTGGCGTCGCTGTTGCTACTACTGCGATCTATAGGTATATGCGTAGCGGGGCCGTTTACAATACGGTAGTCGCATTACGTATCTCGACTTCCTTGCAGCACCGCGTCTATATCAATTACGCGTGTCTTCTTTGCTGGGGAGTGGAGCGCGATGCCGAGGAGCCTACGAGAGACGATAGTATTCATGGAATCTTGTAACGAGGCTGACAGCCTCGGTATGAGTCCCGTGCAATGACAACCGCCAGACGCTTCAGACACGAACGAAAGAATACGCGATACGCTCGAAGATAAAGACGTAAGTAGTAAAAGTGTAGAGACTTGAGCTCCGTCGTTAACTGCATTGACGATACGGGCTCGGGAACTTCCTCGTGACACATTTTTAAGACAACTGATTGCCCTCGCGATCGCAAGGAATCATTTGCTTTTTTAACACGTAACGATGTAAGCTGTGACGTAGATATGCGAATACATCGGTTGCTCGTGTAAACTTGTTTATCGAATTTCCACGCGTTCCAAGAATCTCAACGCGCTCCAATCGCCTCCGAACAATGAATGTCAATCAAACTCGTATCTGCTATGCACGTATTTTTTTTAAGCTTAACTCTTAATTGGGTGACTCGTTAATTAATGAAAATTCTGCCGAGTCCCTTCTCGCGATTATACTTAAACGTTCGTTGCTCCGTCATCGATCCAACGTATGAACGAGCTACGAAATTTTTATCACGTACGTTGAACCATTGAAAAATGTCGCAGTACGCTTCAAACAAATTTTCTTTTATGTGTAATCCACATGAACCAAAATGACTAGGTGTCAGTAGAAATTCGACATTTTTGTATACTACGGTGCATAAAACTAAAATTACTGCTACGACGTTGCCAGTATGTCTGACAGCCAGAAGCTGTAATTATTCCCGCGGTCAGAATGGTCAATCGCGTTTGACAGCTACGCAAGAAGGAACGTACGAAAAGTTAAATTGATAGAGTAGAAGCGAGTGCGAGAGAGTGGAGTATAGTGGACGCTCTATAGCAGCGAGGGAGAAGGACGAGTCGCGAGCTACGAATGTATTTTACATATTTAAATTGGAAGCGTCGATACGTTCCTTCGAGGTATTGACAAGCCGGGAATCACCGAACGTAGTCCGGGACAACCGGAACTGAGAATCTACTATGGGATCATGTGCAGGATGCATGTAAAGCTTTAGGCAAAGATTTTCATTCGCAAAAGCTGCATCGACTGTACCGATAAATTCACTGAATTTGACAGCAAGTCGGGTGACGCGCAGCACCGAGACGCCTCGGTAAAACAGGCCAGTGCGTTTGGACCTTCATTACCGACGCAACGAAGAAAAACGAAAATTTCGATAGGAAATTCGATCGAGCCGTGATTAAATATTCGCAAGTTGATATTAATATCGTCGACTCTGGTCGTAATGCATGATAACGCATTGCCCTGGCACGTTCATCTTTCGCCAGTGCTCTGATCAGTGCTAATGATAACTGCCGCCATTATTGAGTGCATGCTCGTGTGGAAAGCTCGGTATGCCGATTAATTATTAACAATTATTAGGCCGCCATTCAATTTGCATTATGGGGATGGAGAGAGCAAAGTGATAAATTCACATATTTATACGGTCAACTGATTGTAATACTGGCTTTGATCTCCATCAGTTTCTCTCCCATTCTCACTGCCTCTCACTCTCTTACTCGGTCTGTCCTATCGTTCTCTCCCTCCTTCTCTATATGTACACACTCGAAGCGTCTGTAAACGATCAGAAAAAGTACGCCTACGGTAGAAATATCCACGCGCATCCCAGCACGATTGGAGCATCATTAATTATCGTACGTTACATTACCAAGTCTTTTCTACATGCTCCAAAGCCAGTCTCGAGAACTCATATGTGCTTGGCAATGGACAAGCTCAAATACTTCGACAGGAATGACGAGACTTTTCTTTTTTAAGTGTTGGTACTATACGATTTTTTGGACGTTTGATCGAAACGATTTCTTTGGGAGAATTTATACTGTTATTTATTCGTTGAGGAATAATTGAAATGAAAACTCGTTACGTTAACTGTGTGATGTTTGGAATTATTTTAATATAGAAATAATATAGGTTATAGAGAACGTCAAGAGTTGCTGCGAGTTTTCATTTTTTTTAAATAAATATTTCTACGTTCAAGCTTTGGGAACTATAGCCGCTAATCTTAGAACTTGTAAACTCCATGTGTTATCTATATATAGAAATTATCGATTCGCGTGTGTTACGTGTATGAGAGTTGTCAACGATAGTTGGATAGCAATCATATATACACGTCAGTCAGTTATAGACTGCTATTTTTGGAATTGATTTATAGATTTTTATCAATTATTCGGTGCATGGCTACCTGCTTGACGTAGCCACGACTTGTCTCTAATTTAATATGGTTATAGACGATTCTTTTTTATATACTGTTATACCATACTTTATACAGATCTTGGTGAGATGGTTCGAGCAATTTTGTATGATTATTTCGTATAAGCTTAATATGTATATAATAATTGTATATCTCACGTTCGTACACAATTTCTCGAAAGAATTATATATACGAATGACTATGAAAATCGTACCTTTTACTGCCACCGCCATAACAGCCAGCAGGAACAAACACGTCATCCTCGTCCAATGCATTTTTAGTATTATCCAAAGCACTTCCAAATTTTTTAACTTCAGGAATATCACCAAAACACAAACATTATGTGAGCACTGTACGTTGGATCACTGATCATGCAACACTCCCGACTAATTCGTACGCGTTTAAACACAGATTTTAGTTCTATTTAATTCATTGGAGGATCGTATTAAAATGAAAATATTAATTTTTCACATTTAAATCTTCTCGTTCGATCTTTAATGTTTACTCTTGTATGCCGGAATGGAATTGGAACGCCGAGAACGTTGAAAGGCAAAAGCATTTACTTGTTTTGAAGTTTTTTAATGTAGTTTAGTCAAATGTATTTGTATGACGCAATCATATTGAAAATACGTCACTGAAGCACACGATTCACTGTATACAAATACATTGCAGGGTATTATGAACAATTGTTAAGATGCAGCCGAGATATTAGTATGAAAAATTCACGATTCCTCGGTTAATGATTTCTGTACGTTTGCAAGGAAATAATCACTTGTTGATGATCGATATCACTTCCTCGCGTTAAAACACCGAGAGACGAACTTCACGCGGTAGAAATTCTCTAGGCAAAGGAAAGTCAAGCGGGAACAATCATTTCGATTGCTGGTTAATGTCAATGTCATTCAGTGCACTTAAATCCCAATGGCAAATCAATAATCGATGCTCACTTGGTATTAAAGTATCTTATTAAAGTGTCGAACACGCGTAATCCGCATGTCGATCATACTGAATAATCGCGTGGGAATAAACGCGATACTGTGACGAGTCGATCGAAAGAAAATTCACCCGAGGAAAAATCAGTATTATACCCAGGAGAAACGATTTATTCTTTTAATGAATTAACCAAGATCGTTTATTCTTTTCCATGTCGATTTCCGCCGCGTCCACTCCACGCAGTTGTAATTGCAATCGATACAATTATCAACGATAACGAGCGATCCTTTAAGATAGAAGAACCGGTATGAACTCCGCCACAGACCAATCCTAACAACGCGGCGGTTGACTCGCGACTGGAGATGCCGAGATTCTTACAGGGCGCCACGCGCCGCTTCGGCTCTAGTCGGCTCGGCTCGGCAATACTCGGCAGCCTATTCGTTTCCATGGTCCTGCGTCTCTTTTCCTCTCTATATACATACGTGCGTTGCGTAGCTTGGCTAAGGGTAAGGCAGGATTACATGGCGAGGGTGGGTTACATTCTACAATAGAGGGTCCCGCCAGCATCAACAATGGATCGCTGTTTCATATTTTATTTATGTCTTTTCACGTCTTCTCTCGGCGAAGTACTGCATGAAGAACGGTGCAAATTTCTTTGCTTAAATGGCCGACGCGAGACTCAAGCTCACACCTGACCTGAGTCTTGTTTGATTAACAGGTCGATTTGCGGCTTTGACGTTTTCTTGTTACATGACGTACGTAATATATATTACTATAGGTATGTATACATACTTATGAACGTACAGTCGTGTGGGCATTGTTGGCTGGTTCGTGGAATCCTTATTACAGCACGAAACCGTCGTGCATACTCGTGTATATTGTTAACGATAAATCAATGCTGGATTACATGTAATTTATGGTTTTCACGTGGGAGACCAAAGAAGAAATTGGTGACCGCAGGCGATTCATACTACCTCTGAAAACCAAATCGATCCGTGAAAGCGCCTCTTTAACGCGAGAATTCGATCCATATTTTATAACATCAAGCATTACTTTAATTATGTTAATCTTCTGTAAATCAATCATTTGGTCGTATATCATAGTTTACTTGACGAAATTTCGAGCGGTGCATCTGCCTAATAGCTGACCCTTACTATTAGACGCTTTTGGAAAAATTTTGTCCAGAGTGCACATACCTTTATAGTCTTGTGTTTCATGAAAATAATAAAAATTATTAATTAATAATAAATAATACTATCAGATCGTGTGTATAACTCTAAAGGTAACTCTTAGTATGAGTTAAAACGTTAATTTATATATACCGTGATACTAAGTCTTGGACTCAACTCGAGACAATAATTTTCCAATCATGATTTAATAGTGAACGATTATTAATAGTTTGGCTAAAGGGGTGAATAAATTTGTTGCAGGACCTCCCACATGGAACACCATAGGTTTCGAACATTCTTGATCTAATTCATAGTAAGTTTTTACCTTTCCCTTTTTTTTCTCTTTGCTCCTACCAAATCAAAGAACTAGAACAACTACTTAGAGAAGATTGATTTTTTTTACTTTCCCACAGAATCCAGCAGCGTCTCTGAATTATTGATACTAAGCATCATTAATTGATTGATTGGAATCCCACTCGATCGTATTTATAACATTTTCGTAAATGTATACCTGGCACGTAATAAATTGTCTTCGGAGTTCAAAAGTACTGGCAGCGTATGTCGAAATGCCAAACCATTTAAAACCTTAGGGAAAAATCGTCCCGTCTCTGAACACGGTGAAGTAGTCAAAGTGTCCCATTTTCTTGCTTCACATTTTCGAAAAGTTCCCCATTATGCGTGAGCGTGGTCCCTGCCTACTCTCGAGAGAAAGTCAAGAGCCCATGACGAAATCGGAATCCAAGTAGCGGTAAGAAAAGGCGGGTAGAAAAGAAGAGAGAGAGAGAGAGAGAGAGAAGGAAGAGAACGTGTAAGAAAAAGACCGATTGACGAAGAGAGTTAGAGAGAAGAGGGAAGGAGAGGAGTTAGCATCATAGAGAAAAACATACAATAATAAAGCCTAGTGAAAAATATGATGGTTGCAGGAATCTACCGCACCCTTAAGTGTCTCGGCGCCCTATGCCTCCCCGTTAGACAACAAATGCCTAAGGCACGTATGAATAGCATGGCTATGGCGAGTCAGCGGAAATGGACACTGTAGTAATTTATTTGAATGTCCCTGAGAAAAGAGAGAAAGACAAGAAAAAATAAGAAACAAAAAAAAAGGAATAAGACATTTTTGCACCCCTCGTCAAACTATCGAATTGCTGTCGCTCGTTAAGTCGTACAAAGACGTTAGATACATTTCGTGACCATTGAATAAAATCCTGAGGATATGGCTCGAGTGTATACACATGAAATTTCGCAGACACCATATATGATTAATCGGTTGAATTTCTATAGGGAATATCCGGAATGCTTTTGGACACTCGAATCGATGGATTCATTTTTTTTTGTTACTCACAAAATTTTCGGATTAATTCCATTTATTGTGGATTAACCTTTATCAAGTAACTAGATGGCTACGTTAGTCCGACAAATTCCCGAAGGCGTTGATGTCGAGGGTCTGGATGACACCCTCGCATTGCTGGACGTTGTATGGTTTAGTGTTACGATAATTCCAGAAAACCCCTTGGGGGGAGGAACGTACGGAACTAACTAAGCTAAAGGGTGGCCGTATGGAAGGGTCAAGCATGCTGGCTTCGAGCCAGGCATAGTCAGCCGCATAGTCAGACATAGTTACGTGCATCTCTTGAGTCTCGTACTATCTCTGTCTTGTCTTAGCGCCGTTATTCGAGCTCATCTTCTACTACCCCTAGTGAACTCCCTCCCTCCTTTCTCTATTTCTGCCACTAACTAAGTGTTAAATGAACCTTGTTCGCTCTAGAATAGGGGCTTGGGACCCATTCCAGATCCTAGAATGTATCCGACGTCTTAGAAGTGGCATGGGATATTGACTATTGATTTCCGTTAAGTTTTCCTTACCTCAAGACCTCAGCTTTCATCCCTAAAAACTCGAAAATAAACTACCCCTTTTAATTTTCACAAATTTATAATCATTCGCGGTAATATTGAATTTCCAACGCACAATAGAAACTCCGTTATCAATTTAAACGGTGAATTACCAAGTACAGATTTTCATCTATATTTATTATGAATATCAACGTAATCTTGTGAACCACCATGGTGAATCTTTATATTTTGCAGCATGGTATATTTTTCCCATATCTTTAGGCTTTACACCATAGACAGTATTTTCCCGAGAAACAGCACGCCCATCGTCCTTAGAATCCTTCACGGCCAGGTGTAGAATCGTCTAGCTCTATTCCCTATGCTCCGTACCCTGCAGCTTCTCTGCGGGATGCCTCATAGAAACGACTTATGGTCACAAACGTTGGACACCATAGTCACAGCCAGCTTTACTCTTGCTTTTACTCGAAACTACCTACGAGATCCTATAAGAACCCTAAGGCATGAATGCAGAAAGGATGACCCTCCTAGTTTTTCTTCTTTTCCTCAAGCGTTTCCACCCACACGTGAATACTCAGCAAAGTGGGCACTTCCTGTAAACAGTATCCTATTCGAAGAATAGAACTAGGACCTTATTAGCTGAAATCAGATATACCCGAAACCAGCTACGTTTCCCTGAATACCCTATAACCCGCAGATCATACAGATAAATACATCAAGAACATCCCTGAGTGTTGCGAGCGATTTACCATGAACGATTTAAAATTTCCATATATCGATCCTAGAATATATATATAATTACTGCAACCAATTAACTACGGATACCAGTTGTCACAATGATAATTCCAATCGCAGAGAGTGAAAATGGAGTGCAGGCTGCTTTTGCTAGTAAAATCACGAAACAGTGTCGCACGTTATTTCTCGTTCATATTTCGCATATCCGTCCTTGCCCGTGGTACGCAGAGATGGTTGTGCATTAACTATATGCTATTAGCCGAATGCGAGCACATTGAACGGAGCTGACAAAATCATCCACTAATTAATGTGGTAGAGAGGATCCAGTGAGCGGAGTCGTACGCGCCCTCGTATGAGAATGTATGGTTGCGTATTGCGAGAGTGAATCCATGCTTTACACGCATCATACCACAGCCAGACATCATACCAATGACCATTGTTTAATATGGTATATGCATATATGCACATGGGACGAAACAAGCCCGTTTATTAAAGCCTACCGTGTGTCGCGGGATGCTCTAGAATTTTTCAAACATTATCGCCCGGGGGTAAGAGGGAGACAGAGATAACCCGAAAGTAACAGCAACATTAACAACGAATATAAGTACGTGTGGTGATGGGAAAACAAAAACAAGGATAAAGTAAAAATATTTTCCAGCGCGAGAAGTGACGTTGAGGCTTTGTAACATATATGTATCGATGAAATAGAGATAATACTGCCCGCTAATGAAAATGGCAATGTGTTAAAATCCTAGAGGGATTTTGCGAAACAGTCAGCAGTGACCTGAACTGACTGCTGTGAATTTTCGTGAATTGGATGAAAGTTTCAGTTGGGATTTCAGCTGGAAAAAAAAAGGTTGAAACTGGGTCGCTATTCTCTGTCGGACTGCACCGAGATTATATTTCTAATTAAAGGAACGTAATGCGCTCGTCTTCTTGGTTAGGCAAGAAGTTTCTAATTAAATGTTGGTTTTCGATATATATAGATATAGGAGAGACGGGATAAAGAGGAAAGGAAGAAATGGCGAGTGCGCGGCTATCGCTTCCAGAATTTCCCACCGGCACTTTTATTGTGCTTCTTCGCTTACTTCTACAGATAACATCTTCACCTACAGCGATGCTTGTTTGTTATCCTATGCTCTCTATGTTTTTTCTCCGTTTCATTCAAACTCGGTTATATATTATTTTTATCTAAGCGCTACGGCATCGCGTGGACGTAGCGGAGAAACGGAGTTAACTTTCTTAAAGATATCACGCGCGCAGGAGAGATACTTTTATTTTATACTTCGTGGCTTTTCTTACCCTTGCCAAGAAATGAAAGGAGGACCGACTACAAATCACGAAGTTTACGGTTCGTTAGGGAATATCGCTCTTTAAAATTGCAAAGGGATTCTTTTGAAATTGCGAAAAATTCAAAGCTACGTAAACAATGTGTATACAGCTTATAGTCGGGAGATTTCAGCTTGCAAATACACAAACTCGATTTTCCAATTAAATGATTACGTATATCAATATGTCGACGGGGTGAAGTCACAGTTAAATCTATTGACCTCTGACCGATATCAATAATTAACTACATAGAAAGCGTTTGCGCTCTCGCAAATATATGTTCATAATAACCAATAGCTATTTGGATAATTCCTAAATTCGATTTAATGCACGTAATTAATATTGTCACTGTACCTACGCTAGATCCCTGTGCAAGATTTTATAATCGTGATTTACAGGTTTAATCTTTATCCCAGATATACGAGAAACAGCGTTAAACATTATCGGAAATTTTTGGAAGCGTTACGAGCAGTCATTGTCGATGGAATCGAGCGTCGTTATCCGTGTTCGTTGAAATTGATTAAAAATTTGCAAAATGAATAAAAAAGCTTGCGCGCTCCAAAAAGTTTGTGAAACAAATTCTCTCATATCGAAATATCTCGTTAATGGATATACGTGTTTCATCCGAGAGTAATTGCGAGTCAAATTTTTAAAATATTTATCAGAAATATTCATTTGTAAAAATTCATTTCAGGACGAGTATAACGATTTTATATAATTAAATAATACAACTTTCGTTTATTATTCACATCATTTTAACGTCGAGCAATATATATATATATATAATGTTTTCATCCAGATCGACACAAACCTACAGGCAACCAGAGTGCATTCGTTCCCCCGTATATGCACGTGCATATGTGTAACTCGCATATTTGCAGTGCTGATACGAGATGATAACGCATTCCTATCATCTATCGTAGCAGAACGGCAGTTTGCTGTCCATTATCCAGGAAAGTTATTATTTTGAATCGGCATAAATATATCTATATAGCCCCATTATGAAAATGGCAAATATTGATCAAAAATTTCTTATGACTTATGACTACAGTGATTTGTCTTAGTCTGGTCGAAGTGTACGCAATACTGTTTCCGATAACGGGGCTCTTTTTGAACGTCTACGAAACGAGTTTTAAAAAATTCCCAAAGTAGCCAGTAATCATTCGAATTCATGGCAGTGTTTTTAACGGTGTTTCTGAACACGATTCGTATGGTCCATATTGTTATATCGAGTTATAAAAAAAAAACTAAAATACTCATTGACAAATATTTTTGGTACAGAGTGTATACAGAGAATTATAACTGATTGCGTATATATATATATATATATATATATATGGTTTCTATTATATAATTTTAATTTCATACAGACTTTATTAACATCTCAATAGAGATTAGAATGGGTGAAATAAAAATTAATGACAGTAGACAGAATTATAAAGTAAGATACCAGTACAGATATCTCCCAGTTACCTGAGCGAGGTAACACTCTAGTAATTAGTACGATAATTAATGATTATCGGTCATTCCTTAAAGCAAGATGGCGCGTTATAAATCAATTAATAATACAAGTCGTTTATTTGGGACCGCTGCGAGCCTGGCCAATCTGCACGACGAGCGTGCCGTAAATTAATCAAGCGGTAAACTGAAACGCTGGACCATTCATTTTTTTTTAATTCCACCGCATCATTGCAAGCATCGCAGGGGGTCGTTTATGCCTCTGATAGTTCACGGTCAGAAATAGAGGCAGGTATACGAAACAGCTGCGCCGATGCAGACGCTTCTGTGTAAAACAGCAAAAAAATATTGTGTGAGATACAGTGAATTGTCCTTTTTAGAAGCAACAATCTACAAGCTCTACACGTTTTACCTATATAATATCTATAGGGAAACTGCACTATATTTATATAGTACATTCACTCATAGCTCCAACTATCTTACTCGTTTAATATCATGCAGATATGCAGATTCGTATGGCACATATATATATCTACGTATACACTTAGGTAAATACAGTCCCATAAACGCAATGGCTATCTCGAGCAACTTAATGCCCCGCATATTTTATTCACAAACGGATTTTCAAGTGTATTTATCCTGGACCCTTTACGATTGCTACTGGCTCCCTCTTTCTATTCTAGGAAGGGTTAAATGTGAGCAAAAAAATATATGGGTAGCTAAACTGCCTGATGCATGCATATACCTCTGTATATGGTCGTTTAAGTAATAATGCATTCTCTTTTATCTTGGCTGTATACTTAACGTCGTTAATTATGCATCCGCTTCGCTAATCGGTAATCACATGCACTGTCATCGTTAAGTAGCCGCCTATCAGAGTAACCTTACTTAGAAATAGCAGCTTCAAGGAATGTAACTGCCTTTGCATTTAATCCGCTTACCACGCCAATGTTTCCGACGTCAGTTTTACGTACTATTAAAGCGAGAGAGAGAAAGAAAGACGAAGTAGCCAGTACACTTTGTCCAAGGATTGAAAGACTGAAGGAGCCAAGACGAGGGTACGAGGCAAAACGTCGTTACACGGATAATTGAATTTACGATGCAAATTCCTTAATTGCCGGTAGTGCAGGCTCGTTCGGGCTTTCTAAGTAATTGATTCCGATATACAGCTGCAACCATTCGGTAAGATAGTGGCTTATAATATTTTCAATATGATCAATGACTTTTGTAACTAGTATCATTTTAATCAACACCCTACAATCAGAGTGTCTATACTGATTGCAATTGCAGTTCACTGTAAGTCTAATACATGAACTTGCTGAGACTAAGTAATGTATCGATAAGAAGGATCCGTTAGCAAGGTCTATATCTATATACATAGATAAATCATCAATGCTATCTGTATACTTAAGAAGTAGATTCTGGTCAGTCTCAATACCGGAAGCTGTCAGTGCAAGAGATGAGTTTATTTGAGGTTATAGAAACGAGAAAGTAATCAATAGCTCACTCGTTCAATCGTATACTAGTTAGTATCTATTAGCCAATGTTTTTCAAGTTATTACGTGATACACGGGAGTGTGAACTCCTGTCAATCAAATCTTCAAATCGACCGTACAGGCCTTCGGGCGCTTGAAAATATGAGCAATTCCGACCAAGCATTCAATCTTCTATGAACAGAAGCAAACAAATCACCGAGTATCTCCATTGCGCTATACTATGCTACCAAATATTCAAATAGGTAGCTTATATGTATACTACGTCCAGAATATACTATGTACCATATAGAACGTCAATGTTGGCAATAGCGAGAAAACTGTCGGAAAGTAGATACACCGTCAGCTTAAGGATACGTATTAAAGGCGCTCAAGGAGCTGTCCTCGAAGCGTTTACTGTTGTAGTTTATTAGACACGTAGTGCGGTAAAAGTAGCACCGGTACCATAGTAGTAATAAATCATGCTGTCCCTTTTTTTGCCGTACTCCTCATTTTTGCCGTTGACCATAGCCGACCCTAGTTTCTCGCTTACTGAATGGCTTCAACGATGACAGAACCAGGAGGAATGTTCATTGTCAAGAAGCGACTTCTGCGACGACTGACAAATTGTTTCTCCCACGCTGTATCCTATTGTGACACGTCGGACTCGTATGTAAAAATTTTTAGGACCATGACTTACCCGTCCGTATCAAAAAGGACTGTGGAATCCGACGTCTTTTCAGTCACGGCCTCTGTACCACCGTCGATAAGGTAGGGTTCGAGTGCAACTGTACGCATAACGAAGGTAAGTATAAAAGAATACATTATTTATTTTACCCGATGAAAAATGTCGAGGTGTATATCTACTTGCTTGGGTTAACGGATACGTTCTTCTTAATTGGTTTTATTATTTTTTATTTAACACAGTATTACCTGATTATCCTCGGCATAATGAAACGCATTCTCCATTGTTCGATTTAGGGATCTGGTATTGTTTTGTTGGTTTCGTTATTAAACTGGGCTTCACGGGTTGTTGCACTTATGACAGGCCTTGCTGGCATGTGGTCATTTGTCTAATCTATCCGGTGCAGTATATGCAGCATGGAACGGAATAAATAATCAAGCTTACGTTTTCATATGGAAACTTTGTTATTTATGAGGCTTCCTATCTAGTCTAGATGATATTAGAATCTGTAATCGAGCCAACGCTCGATATGAATATTGTATTAATTGTACTGTATATTGACTGTCTTTATTTAAATAATTGTTTAATTAATTAAAGCGTTTTACGATAGTTATGCATACACGGTATATATACTAGAGCCTTTAGAATATTCATGAATGGCTCAGCGTGCACGGTAGCTTATCGTTCATCGTTTTTGATACTAATGAATTCTTTTGTTATTTTCTTCTTGAAATAAGATATTTTTTAATACCAATTAAAACTTATCGACTGTCGGACTGTCGGACGTCATCGATTTCTCGTACCTGCCGTCAAAGATTCATGTACGAACTACACGTTGCAAAATTCCTCGTATATCGCCGCAAGGCTGCTACGAGCGTATAGTAAATATTATATATATGTATATACTCGTAGAAGTATCATAGCTCGCGGACAAGTATTCTTCTCCACCGTACTTAACCACGTATACGTACAGTGTGTGGTCGCATACTCAGCGGACTTTCATATACGTACGTTAACTGCATGCTCGGCCTGTAGACTATAATTACGAAGTTATTTACTATTATTTCAATTATCGCGTGCCACACGTACGCTGATATCGCGTTGATAACCCAGCCCCACCTACCATCGACTCAACTTCTCAACTATGTCTCACTGCTTTGAGCTATACGAGCACCGCCATGTTAATACTCATACGTATTACAATAGTAGGCTACTCGCAAATTTTGCCAAATAATTTTCATTATTTTTATCCACTTGTACTAATTCGTAATAACGATTTGTAAATTTTGAAAAAAAAATTTATATGCCTTTGACACGTTTCTCGATTTTTCTGTATAAAGATCGATATTTGAATCTCAGTGATATTCTTGAGCTCTAGGTAAATCCGGGTTGACCCACGTAGACGCTATTTCTCTTGTGAAGGCACGCAAAGGGTTGCCCTACCCTGTGAGCAGATTAGCGGAACGACCTGGTGGCGCGAATTACTTTAGGAAAAACCGCATTCGTAAATGCAGCGGTTTTCGCGCGTAGAGATTCGCGGGCAATTTGCCGTCTGGATGGGAATTATGAGCGGTTTTGAGCGTAGCCAACCGGAGCGTCGAATCTCCCTACCACGGTCGTCTCTTCTGTACGGTAATATACACAGGGTATAATTCACACGGTCTGTAATGTTAACTTTGCTTATTTATAGTGGTATGCATATCTATGCATTGCTATAGGCGAGACAGAGAGAACGAATAAATAGCAGAAAAGCAGTTACGTGAAATTGTATTCTTCGAAATCGGTGTGTCTAGGAGTAAAAGTGGCGATAACGTTGTTTGTGACTTTCGATTAATTTTTTTTTTCCTTTCCTGGTAATATTATCATGAGTAACTGGGAGAATGTGTTGCTGCACGATAATAATATTGCGAAAAGTTGTAAGCGTGCTTTCCGGTGAGTACGTGACGAATGACTTATTTTTGCGGTAAAGTTACGAATCCGATGCACTGTATACATGCAGTGACCGAACATTTATTTGCGATGGTTCGTTTCACGTAAACACAATACATCATTTCTATCATTGCGAATATCACACGTTTTAATATAGTCTGTACTTTGTGTAACGCCCTTAAGAATATATATATATATATTTATATATAGGGTGATCCTATTAAATCGTAGTAAGGGAATGAATTGTCGTTGAGTTTTAGTAAAACAAATAAAAGTTTATATAAGTCATATTATCGATGTCTTTGACAAGGGTTAAGTAACTACTCTAGAATGTGTAAGGGATGCAGCTGTGGGGGTTGTGACAGAAAGGGGGAGCCATACTTGTATTTATGATAGAAGCGTGATCTCCAAAGAACACCAGTCGATGCTGGCACATGTGTCCTTAGGGTGTTCGAACGGCCACCAGACCATCGGCGAAAAAGTTTCAAGACATATTGGAAATTCGTAATGACCGACAAGTTTTCAATGTGAAATAAAAGTCGAGAAAACTCTGAGCGTGAAATAAGTAGCGAGCGCACATTCGCTACGGTAATCTCAAACGAGCTGGCTGATCTGAACTAAGCGAGTCTCCGGCAGATCCTTTCGCATGCAAAGCGCCAAGTCGTGTAGATAAAAATTGTAGCAAATCCAGAAAATTCGAGAATGAACTTTCCGGTTGTAACCTGACCTATCTACCTGCTGTATATCCACATTGAATATATGAATATTCAGAATTGCGGATTTCCTAATGATCTAACAATACGTACCAACCGTGTAAGATCAAGTCTGACGTAGACACTGCGATATGCAAAATCTCATGATTCTTGAGTATAGCGAAATTAATGAAACGGAGTAAATCATGATGATGATAAAAATAAGGTAATAAAATTATAAACGAAAGTGATTGGTCGCACCCAAAAAAATTCTTCCTCCACCACCAATTTTCTCCTATTCACTAAAAGCCTCTAAATTACCAAGCTGTAGGACACGTCCCACCGCTCGCTCGTGGAGCACAAGGGATCCGAATTCCAAAGATTCAAAATGTAACGAAACTCTTTGTAGAAGCACTTGGCCCCCTTGAATCACCTGATGCACAAAGGTAACCCGAACCCTTCGAGCAGTTTAACTCCCGGACGGACGCCCACATTGCTTCGGACGCACTCGCTTCGTATACCAAAATGTTGGGACAATGCGTGCTGAGCTGAGCAGCACCCACTGTCACACATCGTGAATTATTACACGTTTTATTAAACCATGTGGACGCGAGACGAGCACGCGGTGTTTTGATGTGGCTTTGCGGCTGCACATTCACAGTCGCCAGTTTCGAGGGACGACTATTTTAACGGCGTTGGTAATAAGGCTTGATATGATGATCAGTAGTATTAGTGTTGATAAAAATAACAAAAAACATTTATTAAAATTATACATCCTACAAATGTGGAATACTAAAGAATCGTATAGAAAACGAGTGAGACTCTATTGAATTTACATATGGGTACGTATGGCTTTGGTAAGACGACGTTTGTGTCTCTTTGATAATCAATGATAAAAGATTAATTTCTTTAGCGATCCGTCACTGTTCTTATATCATCACTTACGAATGCGAGAATACACTTGGCTGTAGAATATAATACAAAAGTTGCGGTTAGCCTGGTACGCACAGCTAACATTAGGTATATGGGATTTTCATTTTGTAGTCATGGAGAGCGCGAGCCGTACAAACAGTGGCCCTTGTAGGTACATACATAATGTAGGTATGTAGAACTCTTCTGTCTGTATAGTATAGTCACACAATATAGATATATTAGGTTAGGTTTTGTAGGAGCGCCACAATAGATTCGTAGATATACCGTATTTCCATGTTTATGAAATGTCCCACGCTCGAATTATCCTTGTGCAATATGATCAGTGCGTAAAAGTACCGTAATTTAATAAAATCCTATTACTTGTCGAATAGCGTGACACGTCCATTTTTATATGTGGGGAAAACTGTGGGGTTTTTGTCGCGACGGAGTTGGCTGTCCTGACTAGACACACGAAGGAGAGCCACTGTTCGCTAGAAGCACTGACATGTTTATTCTCAATGTTAAATCCAGCGTTGAAAATTGCAAAAGTTATTTCAAGAAACTATGAAACCCAAGACAACGCAAACAGTATGTGTTTTATTATTTTCTATTTGTATGCAATTAATGCTTCATTTAATTACCTAAATTCTCTTTGTTTTCTCTGTAACTTCTTTCAACATTGTAGATGCAAATGCGAGGAAGATATTTAGCGTGTATTTATTAGTGAAGGTTGATAGGTAAAAAGGTAGAGAAGTAGTTGGACGGACAGGTTATGTATACCTACCCTGCGATAGAGGGCGGGTTTAAAGATTTACTAGAGCTCGTAGCATTTAGTGGTAAATTTATGTATTACGGTAACATAAATTTGTGTCCATTTACCATATAATCTGGAGTAATGTGTCCATCTAAGCACGCCATAGTTGGCTTTACAATGTCGAGACACGGGTGTGGGTCTGACATTCATATTTAAATGTGATATGATTCTTGGTAAGGGATTCTGTTGGGACATTAAACTGGAGAATCATAGGGTTGTTATTCTTTAAATATTCTTACAATTTAGTATCCAGTTGCTATGAGTTGACAGAAATTGACATTTTATCGAGTCATACGTTTACGGGGTCAATAAACAGGGTATAGTAGCACTGCATTAGATCATTGAAAAATCTTTAAATCTACCGAATTCGACCAAAGTATTACTTTACTCCATTGAAATTTGTGTATACTCTTAGGACTTTAAAATCCATCTAATTCAAATGAGCCACCCCCTTGACGCGTCGCTGACTGGAGATAGTAAAGAAAAAGGAAAATTCCCCGTCGTAAAAGTTAATTCCGCGGGAAGCATCTGGAACGGCCAGGGATGAGATTTTTATATCTCACGCGGGATAGCCGTTTGACATTTCCAAACAAAAATCCACGGTCGGGTTTTTATTAAACTTTGTGGCGGTTCGTTTGATCGCGAGGAATGGCTGCGCCAGGGGCTCTGTTTAACCTAAATGTTCACCTGGCTCCATTCCAGAGCACATTGCGGATGCAGGACTAGAGACTGGGAATATATGTAGAATATCTAGAGAAAGAATATACTTTTCCATCTGGTCCATTGGATTCCTTTTCGAAATGACACTTACGTCCACGGAAGTAAACGCATCAAGATTCCATAAATAAAAAAAATTCCCATACTAGATTTTCATTAAAGATACGAAGTATGCGACTAAAAGAATTATCCGAGAGTATTTTTCATTCTGTAACCAGTCAACGTTTCAAAAGTCATATAGGTGGCAGCACGATTCATCCTATTCATATATACATATTCAGAGATATGTATATATTTCGTCGCAAAGTAAACAGAGTGCATATTGACCAGCGGTTGAACAGAGAGACAAAAATGTGGGTTATGTTTGTTGAAGCTTCCACTCTGACCCAACATTGTATGCCTATTCTCTATCTCCTGTATCCCCCATATAGGGCAACATATGTGGTGCATACAACTACAGAGAGCAGTGACTCTAGTGTGTTTCCTTGTAAGCAAGTAGGACATGGTATATCCGGTACATGTATTCGATATTGGCCTATTGCGACACAAAAGTCCTGCGTCTAAAGTCGACGACCCCTCAGATTTGACTATTACAATTTTATACCAGCCAACAGGGATTGGCAAGCTGGCAGTCAAACCTAAAGCGAATCTGTGTCGCTGGGTCGAACGGAAACTGCATCCCTTACATTATTCCCTCAGTATTGGAAAAAACGGCCTCTTGCAAAACCACTATGGAAATTCGTGACTAGGCAGGTATAGTAAAGTATTAGTAACACTCTTAGCAAGAGTTTCGATTACTGGAACATATATCTTCCCATGTTATATATGACGTAATACCATAAGTCATTAACAATATAATATTTCCTCCAAGGTAATTTGCGATAACAAGCAAGCTCAGTTATACCTATACGTATGGCTGATACGTATAGGAATTGAGCCTCTTTACATCGTACCTCGTGGAAGTTGCGCGTAAAATCGATGGGCAATGGATGTGCGATGGTTTTGTATTACCCTGAAGACATAAAGTTTCTGTGTGAATATGTGAATACGTGTGTCTAAGCTAGAGAGTAGCGTATAAGCATGGATACTTCAGGATGGAAGTAGTAAGCACGGACTTGCCAGAGTGATACATGAGAGTGCTTGCGATAATGTCCTCCGCTGTGCTTCACGAAGGTTTCATGGACTTAGAATGATCGACGGGGACACTCCGACCGGAAGACGTACCACCGCCACTGAGTTTACACTGGGTCACGTTATACGAAATACATGAACGATCCTTGTTACTTTCTCAGAAAACAGTCCATAAATAGAGTTGCCGGTAAGCTTCAAGTACGATTAACACGTACGAGGAAGCCTTTGCTTTGACCTGCCATTCGTCTCTGTTCTGCGGGTTTTTCTTGTATTGGGACTATATAGAATAATACAAGATTCCATAGTTCATTGTAAATTAGACGGAAGGATATTTTTGGGTTGACATGGTCAGATGTGAATATTTGTATTGTTGATTGTGTTTTAAAACGATGGAAAACCGTATGCAATAATAAGAATAGCATTTAGAGATATTTGGTTCGTTCTGAGTCATCGTAAGAAGTAGAGGATCTAGAAGGAACAGTCATTCCGTTGATTTCTTTATTGTAGCCGGTCGATTCTGGGCCGGAACTAATAAAAGCCGTTGACCCTGTGACAAGTAAATTAACGAAATGAATATACGTGACGTTTCATTTAATTTCGGCGAACGTTTCGTGTTTTAGGGTGGTTATGCGCCGTCCAATATAGTTCGGAAAGGGGATAGTTCAATATGTCGCCTTCAGGTCGCGACGGGTCGCCACATGTTGCGACTAATAACGTCATAGATCAGCAACCTCGCGAACTTTGCCCTTCCTTCAAAATGTTATATGTGCGTCCTAGACTCGACTGGAGTTTGACCGAACGTAAACCTCAGTTTAACTACGTGCTCGACAAGGTGATTGGCCGGAAGTGTCCAACCGTGTGGTGTTTGCCAAAATCGGATTGGAATCCTTTGAGAAATGGAGAATCATCAAATTCCCACATCAAACAGTTCAATCCGGATGAACGAACCTGTAGTCCAATATACGTATTGGGTGTCGATGGATACGTGACATTGAAAGAACGAGATTTCCGTGTATCGTCAACCTAATGGCGTCTCACGCTGTTAAAGGATTCAACTCCATTCGGTTAACGTAACTACGATGACAACTACGGACTTTCGATACATTCCTTACGCGCTTCCGGATTCCGTAATCGTACCAGAAGCCCTTTGCGACAGGAAAGTGTTTTATGGGGTATCATTTTTTTTCGAGTCCCTTTCACTATTTCAAGTTGGTCGAATGCCTTTGGCTTAGAATAGAAGAAAAACAAGGTGGATTCTCAAATGGAATGTCGGACGATCGATCAGGTTTATAAAGCATGTGATTTCTGTAACAGCTGCTGGAAACAAAGTCCTGATGGGAATAGCTGGTGAATAAAGTATACCGATTGCCCATTAAATCACTAAGCACATAAAAGAACAATAAAATCTGTTGTTTGCTTATCTCCTAGAAAATATATACGCGTACACGCAGCAGGGACAAGAATCGCGATTAGAACGATTCTCAATGTAAATAACCTTGTTTTCTCATTCACCATTTAATTTCTTCTACGACCCATAAAATCTCCATAGCATCTTAAGTCTGCAATACGTGCATCTTCTTAACTCCTTATATCTAGGGAAAAAACGTATAATTTCAAACCAACGATATTATCAAGTCTAAATTACCATTAAAACGCTAACAATTTTTACCGATTTTCCCCAATACCCTAAAATCCTCAAGTCAATAATCTTACTTTAGCATGAAACACCATTTTTACTTAAACTTCCCTAATTATCTATTACCAAACCATTGCGTGTTTTTTTTTTCATAACTATTTATTTCCTATCTATCACTCGTGTATGGCAAGATTTGAATTAAGTATATCCCGCAGTCATTCGCCATTAACAAGAACAAATAGTACCAACATATAAACAGAAAACTACTGTCTAAAGTAAGTAGGTACCTAGTAGGTAGATGGCATAAGAGTAGAATCCGTGGATTCGAAGGTCGATCAGTCGTAGAACCGTTTGACGGTCGATAAAATAAGCGAAGCGTCGAACAGAGGCCGGTTGGACTGCATCGGAAGAGAAGTCGTAGGTCGGAGGTTGGTACGAGACGGAAGTTTTTTATTGGTTTAGTTTTGGATTGGTTTCCTCCTTTATTCAAGCAGTTACCAGCTCAAGACATTCGCGTTACATAACCCAACTCTCAATATCGTTCTTCAATCGAAAACTCTCCAAGGGATAGTTCTCGAAACCACTCCTACCATTATACCTTTTACGATACAAGATACGTGTAGTATATTTGATCAATATTTTTATATAAAGACAAAAAAACTAATACAGCCGTTCAGTTGACACTACATGCGTGACTCGACATTCACTTTCGTCTACTCGCTTGTCACGTATCTCTACTGTACAAGTTAATGAACTGTAAGGACTTGTGTGATAATTGGGTCGAACCAAATGAACTAATTGAACGAAGATGACTGTTATTTTTAATAACGAATATACCCATCGTTCATTTCTCGTATATACCCGGTGTATCATAATTATAGGTGCACTCGGTATACAGTAGTATTGAGTTTTGTATTAACTTTTAAATTCTTCGTACGTCTACACGAACTATCACGTAATGGGTATGAGTATATGCAGTGTGTGTATGGTTTATGCATATTCATCTCCGCAAGGGAATTTGTCATGCTCATTTTCTTCCATCTCGCCGAGTCCTATGCTCGTTGACAGCGATTGCATTGAACTTGGAATACCTTTTAAAGTGGCAACGCCTTCACGCATTATTTTATTGCACTGGGAGTCGCGTTAAGTAAGGCAAATAAGGAGCGGGCGAGGGCGAACAAGGCCACGGAAATAAGAAGGAAGAAGTTGGTAGCTTACAAGATGTGCCAAAGTGCTTTACCTTATACCTGCCGCGTTGAAATAACAGCGCACGCAAACGCACGCATTTGAACTTTCTGTTAAAGGTACTTATGTATATATAGGTATAGGTACCTGTACTACTCGAAGGAAGCGACCACGAATTCACGATACACGTATCGCACGACTTTCTGGGAAACATACATACGTCTATACGTATACCATTGGGTACATCGCGTGCCATTCAGAGTGCAAGCGGCGGTGGCTTCGGAATGGGATAGTTTGATTCTTTTAAAGGAAATATAAGTACTGGATGCAGGTTATGTAAGGGGTAGTTTTATTTTTGGGATACGTCCAAGATGTGCATGATCGACGCTCATATTTCTTGGGACAGTATAACTATACGTTCGTAGGTATATGCAAAAGCAGTTACGTTCAAAAGTAACGCCGCTGTTCGATCATTCTGTATTTTATTTTCGTACGGCGTCTCCTTTTATTTTTTGTTCACTTCTCATAAAGCCGTTCATATTTGGCAAACGTTCCCATTGCTATACTCCTAGAAGCGCCGTCGGGCTTTTTCATACTTGGCCCAACGTTGAATCCAATCTGCTTATTGCCCATTTGTAACTTTTCCATGCACCTCGGGAACTTTTTAAAATCGCCCAGCTCGGCTATTCCGAAGAACTTTTCCCGTGGCGCGAGATCGCCCGAAGTGTATCTGCCTTGTGCATTCCCAGGCCATTTTTCCCTGAGAAACGAGTACTTAAGTATAACAAATTTTTTCCAGCTACTTTATGGTTACTCAAAAGTAACCAGTACCAACCACCAAATACTACCATAGACAAAGTACGTAATACCAACTTGAAATAACTTCACCCTGGAATCTACTTCCTTTCTAATCATCCACCTCCAGGACAGCTGTCTGTTTTACACGACTTACCGATTTTAGCTTTTCAATTCCTTGGCAACCGATACAACCCCCCCCCCCAGTCCCCACCTCCTCCCTCTTCACCAAACTCATCCATGTAACTTTGACGCTATCCTCAAGTACCTACACTCGACACGGATATTTACGGGAAGAGCGTGTACTCGAAATAACGTGACATCCACCGCATTCTGAACACGTATCTATTCTTCGTCGTTGGTATCAAGCAGGAGACTCGGTCGCGCTGGCTTCTTTATTATTTACTCTTGTACGTTGTTTTAGGTCCTCGCTGGCATGTGCAATTTTTGCACCGGGAGCGCGACGTAATATTTTTCAATTACTAGGGCGCGAGCACGATTCTCGCGGTACAAAAGCATATATCCAATAAGTTAAAAGTTGGCAGCCGGCGAATATGCCGCGCGGCTACAGAAACATCAGCCAAACCAACCGACAGACAGGCATTGCATACATGACTAACTACCCGCTCGCTACGGAATCCTACCAATCTAAACTGCTATTTGCACTCGGCCAAGATAAAATGAAATAAAACTGGCTAACGGCAGAACCGCTCGCGGCCGACTACCGGCGCAATGCAGCGTCTCGTATTAAAATAACACGTATCCACGTTGCGTGCTATATGTCTATCTTCAATGCATTTTACATCTGTAGTCGGGCTGTGGTATTGGTACGGAGGCGAATGCTGGCTGTGCCAAGGAACCGCTACCGGAAAACCGATGCATATTAAAATGATGGCTAGTAATGGTGCTGTGGTACCTATGCTTACGATGGTATATATATGGTGTTGCTGGTGGATAGTCCTATATAGGGTATTATTGCTGATATTGCTGCAGTTAGACCATTGCTTCAGTTATATGCATGTCTAGATGTATCTGCAGGGGTAGGCTCCGATCCAAACGAAAAAGTGAAATACTCTCTGTACTTTTGCAGGCGGAGAACGAGAAAATCCTGGCAAGCTTGGACCGAGAGACGCGCCTGTAGGCTGCCAAGAGTTACAACGAGAAGGGATGCTGCTAAGCTTGCTTTCTTTTGGACTTGGCCCATTGGAGCGATAAGGGAAGATTTTATTCATGGAAAGTTATACGGCTCTGGTTAGTTGTCGAATATAGTCATTTTTATTAGTGTATACATAATTAATATTGACAGCGTTAATTATTTACGGAATTAATAATTTAATGGAGATCTTTAAAGGGGTCACGGATTTATTTGTTATATTGGGAAATTTTGAAATATAACTGGATGAATTGTGAGCTTTGGTATGGTGATGTAAATTATTATCTAGTGCAGTTGATTAGATTCATGCTGATGTTTCTCGAGTGGACACTCAAAAATATTTTGAAATTTTATAATAACGTATTTCATACGATTATCCGTAGATCATCCGAGTTAAACGCTGAAAATCGATATAAAGTATTTTAAGTTTGAATAATCCACTCGGTCCGGCAGCTAAGCTTCTGCCATTAGATACTTTGAAAATTAACAGAGATATATTACGACGTTATTATGTCTGTCCACAAAGGACGAACTATTATAGCTCGCTACTTATGTGACGTTTCTTCGCGTAATTCACGTACGTTACGAGCTCTTCGTGACATCAGTCGAGTCCTCCAGCTCGGTCTTGGTAAGTAACTGTTCTGCCTGATTTTCATGGTTTATCTGAATGAAAGCATTCGTATTCTCTCGGTGACGCGTAGCGTACATTACTATGAATATTCGTATGATACTCGGCTTCTGGAAAATCGTTAATCTTTCGCAAAATCTTCCATTACACGTTTCGTCCACGAGTACAGCCGTCGCCGGTCTGAAACGAAGTGTTCTCTCGCGGCCATAAAGCTAGAAAATATGGTTTCATTCCTGTTTAATCTATATCAGATGTGATGCAGTACCGCCACCTATACGGAATTTTTTGTACGTTGTCGGGTTACGATTGTTTCAGTTGATTGGAACGGAGTTACCGATGTTATATCATACCTTTATATTTTTCAGAATTGACTACTTAGTCGTTTCGTAATTCGACGGTGAACGAGGACTGAACGAGACAAAGAAATTCTTTGATAAGCATGGTGCAAAGAAACGTCCATACTTGACTGTTCAAACTTGAAAGATTTTTGAAAAATCTTAGGCTCTAAAACACGTTTAACGTTCACAGGTCCGTGAAGCATAACTCCTTCTAGTTAAATGTTGATTTAAGTTGACGTTATGCGAGGTTAGTGTGCCGCTAGTTAGCCGAAGGAACAGGGTCGCCAATGTTTACACTGCAATATCGAATTTACTCTCTCGAGGAAGAAAGAGAAGTTGAAGTGTGTAGGAGAGAAAAAAGATAAAGGAGAGGAAATGCAAGAAAAAGTATAACCTGACTGACAAACCCGCAGCAAGGGAGCAGGTTTTCTCATCTCGTGAAAGAGACATCTCGTATTCGTCGCGTTGCGGGAAAACGAATGATTCTTAAGCTCGTTTGGTTCTTGCGCAACCCGAAATCAACCGAGTGCGCGGAATAAAACGGTAGAAATGAGAGCGAGCGCGACGACCTGAAAAACCTGGCAGGTCTTTTGGCGAGTGTGTCCTGGATAAGAATTTTTTATTCATTTTTGTACGAAATCGACGCTGCAGGCAAAGCTCTCCTTCTCGTTTCATCTTCCGTCGTCCCTCTTTTCTAGGCCGCCGGAAACGGGGATTTTCGACGAGGTAACTGTCAGGGCCATTTTGAAATTAGACTACCGTGGGTCCGCGGCACTCATCCATGACGTCGTGGGTGGCCCATATTTCGCCTGCTTATCTTTAATGTGTTTTTAGGTCGCCTTGTTGATTTAGGCTTTCGATTGTTTAATAGACCTGCCGGACCATTTTTTTCCTTTCTCTTCTTCCTTTCCAAACCTAATAGACGGATCGCCACCTCGTACGAAAATTTGACTTTGTCAATATTGACGCGGTCTGGCGGTATACGTTGAAACTACCATCAAGCCGCATATCCTGATTCCGCTACCGAATCTTTCGTAAATTAACGAAACCGCATCTTCCCGTGGCTTCGATAAGTAATGTTCACGCGGTGATGGTGATGTTATCCCATAATTGGAAATTAATGTTAACTATGAAATTTTTATAAAACATTTATTTTTTATTCTTATAAACGCAACGTCCGTTGCCTGAAATTCGAACAAGTTCTTCGAAAGGACCATTCGCAAAGTGCTTATGATATTTTAGTAGGTGAGAAATTGTTCGTTAGCCAATATTAGTGAGACTCTTAGACGCTTGATGGCCGTGTATAATAGCCGTGAAAATTTAACAGCGCATAAACATACAAACGATTTATTAAAGCCGTGAATTTATTCATGAAAGTAAACTTTGCCGGCGAATTTGACTGGTCCAATTTGAGGTTACGTTACAATTTTCACCGCTGAAAACTGCCGAATAATATCGCGCAAATGTGTCGGCGAAATAATTTTTCGAGCGTGCCTTGTTATTAAATGTTATTGTGTTGAGGGAAGTAAGCGAAATGCTCTTGCACGTACACAAGCTATTCACGAGCGCATACCAAATACAACGCGCCATCTTTGCGTAGACTTTTCATCCACACGAACGAATTCATAAGCAACATTGTGTAGTTACGTGGCCCCGTTTCTCCTCACTCAGAGAGTTTTATTTAAGGTCGTTTCGCGACACTTCGTCATGACCTCACGTCAAATAAATTACCGAAAAATCCATATAATACTTACAATCTTGCCCATGGCTATTTTTCTACGAATGATATACTTTCTCCATGATATACTTTATACATTAAATTTTTTTAATTACCATTCTACGTTATTACAAGAAAATCTTTATTACAGTCGATCCAAAGATACGGCTGCACGTTGTTTCAGTAAATGCAAATACTCGCTTCTCATTAACAAATAGATCTCTCGCAGTTGCAATCTTAATAAATGTTTCGTTATAGCGAGATCTTCAATTTAACAGCACGTTATCCCCGCGACTCTCATCAGCAAGGGAAACTCGTCTTCGTTAATTCGTTCAGCGAGACGTTTTTTTTTTTGTACTTTAAAAAGAGATACTACTTTACAAGGATGGGGTTGCTAAGTGCATAGACGAAGGCATCGATGACTGATTTGCTGGGAAAGATCTCGGTCGCAAGCGGCTGATGCATTTAGCAGGCTGTAGGCATGCGACGCATATGTTATTTCCTCATGGCAACCGCGGTCTACGATGTTTTCGTGTCCTCCTGTCAGCATATTCGTACCTTATCCTCATCACGAACGCATGCGACACCATAAGTATCTACGTGCAACGAGAAAACACGCAACATTAGCACTGTCTCGGGTTAATGGCAAGAAAATATACAAGAAAAGTCAAATACCTCTTGGCGACGATGATGATGACGGTAAGTACGAAGGGAAGTAATAGGGGAGGGAAAAAAAAATGCTTGAAGGAAAATGAGCTCCTACGAAAAGCAAGCACAAGGGTATACACAGGAGCCATAAGATGGAGTCTTCTCGATGTGAAAATTCTATTAACGGCATCAAAAGAAATTCCTCGCAGACCGATTCCCCTAGTTAGCCTTGTTGATCCAAGGGGACCCCCAGAATAATACACGACAGACGCACCCGTCCTCTACCATTGGGTAATGCGTAGTACCTAGTACGTATGCTGCAATGACACGCACCATCACGCACACCAGCCACTCCACGTTTATCTTTCTTCTCCTTTTTCTCCATTTCACCTCCCTCCTTGCACTCTACACGCTCCTCTTCCTTCCCTCTTCAAATACGAACGCACGTGCACGTCTACGCGACGTACAAGCGACTAAAAGCGCATTGGGGATGCGACTGAGTACTGGGATGAAAACTTTGAACCTGAGACGAAGGTGAACTACCTATTTACTTAAATGCATTCAATGGCGGAGATATTCTGTCGTCTAATGCATACATGAATTTGTGTATAATTACTGCAAATTAAGTCCAAGTATATAACTCAATTAACACACTGAAGAATATTTCATCGACCCCTTGTAATTTTCTTAATTCCATTGCAAATATATGTATGAATGAGTAAACACTATAATGTTTGAACGAATAGGGTAGACTGATGATTTCCATGAATTTCGCTCCTATATGTATTCACATATAGATAATAAAGTATTCAAATTTCCCGGGCATTAAAAAAAATAAGTGAGTTTCCTATCCCCGATTTCCCTGAACGCTCATTCGGCATATGAATTTCCCATTAAAACGTAACGAACGCGTTATCATCGGCTGCGTGGTATCGGAGGCAGGAGGGAAGCTATTCTCCACATGAGTGTCGATATAGGCGTCGCAATCGAGACGACCAGTGTTCTGAGCTTCGGCAGCGTCGGAACCGTAATAGTTGAGAGCAAATGCGCGGCTACACAAAGCAATGCAACGTGGCCAAGCTACTTGGCAGTAAAACGTAATCTAGCCAACTAGACGTGTAACTCGACTGGCAGACAATGTGACACACAATAGAAGCAAGGCAGCAGTCTAGAAGGGGTCTCTCACTTTACGACCCTGAGGTGGACACGGCTGGACCGAAAGGGACTGCGATGGCAGAGCAGTTGTAGGTATCGTATGCTACGTAACGTTACGGCGCGTTACGGCCCTGGCTACGCTTGCGAGAACGTTGTACAGGGTGTACATACAAGTAGTGGAGGTTAAAGGTATCGCACCATTATCCGTACCTCGTAAACCGCTACACGTTCCCAACTCACCATGGTCACCTCGAATGGCTGGGATGTTCAGGTGTGGCAACGATTAGTGGTTCGATTATTTTCTCTAATTATACACCGAAAGAGCGAGTTCCCGGAGTGTCTTTTCTGGGAATAAAAGTATGCTGTTTAATGTATAGGATCAGTCGTCGAACTGTTGATGTTCAGTGTATTACGATACATGGTGTATATTTAGATCTAGATTGTTCTTGGTATCCTGAACGTTAACGTAAAGCATTGAATGGATAAATTGGATATATCCATCTTACTCTTGTACCATGGTGATTGATTGTTTAAATCGATTGGGAGTCGCGACGACGATAGATCTATTTAGTTCTTCTAATTACGTGTTGAATTACGTTAATTAAATGATCGAAGCCAAAGATCCTGGCTTGTTGATGAGGCGCGGAAACGGAAGTAATGAAAGGCTAGTGCGTGCCGCACGAGGAAGATTGATACGTTGGAAGTGGGATTGACAAAGCTACGTAAGTCTCTGGTGGAGATGAAAAAGCTTTGACGTTCTCTGTTAATTTAGAAAGAAGAGCCTATCGGAGTGAGGTTGCTCGCTAACGATGCATTTTTCCTGGCTGGCAGTTATATTTAGAAATTAAAAATAAGGTCAGCACTCGTGCGACTTCCGCAAGGACCTTAAAAGCTTTTCGTATTTTATCGAGCCCTGAACTAAGGATCCTTGCTGGATGAAGACAAATTTGAGATTTTACTGAATGTCTACGGGGTCCCGGCTTTTACCGTGAGCGCCGCTCAATTGCTCCCATCCGTCACGGGACTTCCGACTCTAGACGAGACGTCGAGCGGTGAGAAATCTAAAAATAATTTCAAAGCCAACGACGCCACTGACGCTTCATAGAACGACCTACCAACTCCCCCGTCACTCTATTTATCCCATCTCACCAAGATTCTTCGGATCCTCGTAGAATCACAATGACCGAGACCTTTAAAAGCTTCCTGTTTCGAAACTAAACCATCTATACTGGAGCTCTATAAATTCAACCACCATAACCTTCCCCATACCATTCCAATTGACATCTGACACGATTCAGTCGATCATGCCAGAGTCACAGACTACCGGAATGATCACGCAACCCGTGCGTACCTCTCTCTGCGTGACTGTCGCAGTATGCAATGACGTAACACACGTTGCATGCCGGTGCATCAGCCACTCCATTACTTGGATTCCTCTTAGGCCTTCCCTGACTATACATTGCTTACTGCTTGCCTGCCTGCCAGTCTGTCTGCCCGTTCCTTAACATCCCAGTCAACAGGCTTGCTCTATGAAAAACCCCGGAGACCACTTCAAACGCTCTCATTCACGTAGACTACGCTGACTTTATATACCTCTTTATCACGATTATTTGATCTCCTTCGATGAGAAATGGTCTCTGCTGAAGGACGGGATAACGCCAGGAAGATCCAAGGATGCTTTACGGTGATGTCCAGACGATTTATCGCGTCTAAGAGCGTCCGTTGCTTAACGTCACGCAAAAGTTCAGTAGTGTCCGCCTGCACTGTTCTTCATTTGTAAATAATCTACGTAACGTGTCGACTCGTATGTACTATCGCCTTTACACGTTTCGCGTACTTCTCGATTATACGGCCATTCGTTCGCGAGATGGTAACGAGCCTCGTAAACCTTAACCAAAATGAAATATACCTTTTTTATTCTTCATGAAATTCATCAACCGTACCATATATACGTATGCATACGTATCTTGGCACGTCTTTTCACTAGGGTTATCTTATAACTTATATATATGACGTGTCAGTCTGCTCGAGGTGTGCACCAGGAATTTCCTAAGGCTCTCAGGAATATTTATCGCGACGAAGTGGATACGTGTCCTGGCTGTGCGAAGTGAGTCCTCGTGTCAGAGAGACTAGAGAAGCAAAGACCGGAAAGGGAGAGACCCTCTTCCCACGTCAAATCAGATTACACGGGTTTTGCCATAGTACAGGCATCGATAATACACATCAATTAGCCGTTTAACGGGCCCAAATAGTAGAGCTCCGGGGACTTGGAATAATAGGGGACTTCATAGGATTGGGTATATCAATCACAAAGGCCTATTTAGACCAGACGGCAGTCGGTATACACGTACGCGTACTACCTCCCCCCCCCCCCCCTTTAAGATATCTCGTTTCACCATAAAGAAAGAACGAGGAACACGCAAAAAAAAAGACATAGTGAAATAGAGGAGAGTCGAAGCTGCCGAGCCGCATGTCGAGCGTCATCCACGTCGGTGCCGTCGCGACGTTAAAAAGACCTCGACGGCAAAAACTCGGTGAGAAAACAGAAGAGACGATGCTTGACGATGGGGCCACGCAGTGCGCGGCTTTCTTTGTATCACGTACGCTTGTTGTTTTAGCGAACGATGCCGCGCGCTTCGCACGGATTCGAAAACGGAATAGTTGGCGCTTCGTGTATTTGTCTCCCGTTGGCTTTACTTATGCAAAGTTCCAGGTTCACGAACGGCTAAAATCGTATCCACAGTACAGATACCAAGCGCCTTAAGGAACGGCCTTTACGGCCCTTTACCACGAAAAGGAAACCGCTCGAATGGTTTGTCTCTCCTAAAACGTTTGAGAGGAAGAAAATCTGGCAGCTGCTCTTACACATATTCCCATACCATAGTAAAGTTCCATGTGCTTTGCTATACGAGATTGAAAATATATATTGAAGTATGAATAATAACGTTACATATGAAAAAAGTGTCTCATGTATGGAAAATTTATTTTATTTTTATTTTTACACGTCAATAGTAACTAGCCACTTGGTATGTTCCATAAGGATAAAGGTGAAATCCTTTAATCACGAATACGCGAGTGTCACTGAAGCTTAGGTATGTCAAGCTTGGTCATGTTTGCGGTTAACGCAAGGTAGTCCATGCACTACTGGCTACACCACATACCAATCATGTTAAACTACTGCAGTCACACTGCGCCGCGCATTGCACCGATACGACTAGTTGATTGCATCAATTTGTTACTACAAGTTAAAGCTTCCCGTTATACGCTACTATTCGAGGGCTATATCGAAATTTCGTAGCACTGGTTAGTCCAAATTGCCCGAGCGTCATTTCCGATGAGTCGCGCCTGTGTTATTCCGCACGTTTTCATGCCGCGAGTGCCCATTGATCCACGTGATCGGTGACAGTACCGGCGGTACCGATAATGCCTTCTGCTGTACTATTATCAAATCGTTAAATTCCTGCCGCTTGCCCGTTTTATATTCAGTTACGTCAATTAGAGCTTTCATACCAGTCGCTTCTGCGTTCGTCATTCAAATGACAAGTGTAGATTGTTCGGCAAAATACATTTATGTATTTGCAAGTTCAACTGTATCTCATTGAAAATTCAATCGTTTTACCATGAAATCATACCGTATACTTACCGCCTTTCAAATCGAGACAACTCATACGGTAACATTTGCTCTGGGATATAAATTCCAGCTGGATTCTCCCATTACCTTTACATCGTAGATTATCATAAGTGATAATACGTACTTGGAGATCATTATGTAGTGTATATATATATATAATTTTCAGAACATCCTCAACTCAAAGCAACCCGCCTTACGGAACCCATATGTTAAAGTTAATGCTCTACCATATACCAGGGTAGGTTCTATGCTTCTAATTATGTTATGTCTATGAGTAAAATCCTGGAGATTAAGAAGGATCACGTTCACGAATAAGTAATAGCTTAGCTCGTGATCCTAATTCGTTTTTTCTTTTTTCTCGAATGTCGAGTACGTCGGTCCATGTGGATGCTGTAACCAGGACGTAGACGCTGATTCAAGTAACAGGGACTGTGCGAAGCAGATCTTTGTTCGGGAATCAAGATTATTCGTTTGAATGATACGGGAACTATTATGCTTCTTTTCATTGGCCAGCTTCTACAGAAGCAATTACAATGTAACGGTAATGACGCTGAAAAATGTTTAGTCACGCCTGGCCATCTCAACTTTCGACGAAAATGTCGGACTGTAAACGTTTGTAGCGTAGAACACGTGGTGCTCGTCTATGCCTTCTGACTCATATAGGTACGAGCATTATGTGTAATTATAATAATGCCTATAATTTTATCATGGCATTAAGTTACCAGCCTGTATTTATGTAGGGCGTAAGCTATTCGTAATGAAGCAATGCATATCATGCTCTATGAATTGCTGTAGTAATGGCAAGTAATATATTTTGCGTTTTACGTCTATTCGCAATGTTATTATATCCCCTTATATATGGTTTCGTGTCTCGGCTGATCTTTACTTGAAATACTTTTTCTTTCGATGCGAATGAGTCTGTTATAGAAATGTGTTATCATTAAATGTCAGTGTTATAATGAATGTGTTATGCATGCAGAAACATTGCCGTATGACGTACAGACTGTATGAATTTTTTCATTAATGCATTTTCATCTAGATATAATTGTTTTCATTATTTTTTTTTTTAATTAATACAGAATCGCGACCACAAAATATTTTTCATGTATCCGCATTTTGCACTGCGCACGTGTGTATTCGCTTATGCCATAATTATTAGCTAACATTAAATCGCAATTGTTTTAACAAAAAACCGATAACCTTTCGAAATCCTTTCTGTCGACAACCGGATACGTTAAATTAATCAGCCATCCAATGTCAATTACCGGTTGATTCGGGATCGAGAGTGACAACAATAAATTGGCTTGTCAATGCATCTACAAAGTGGGCCTCACCCCGCGAAATTCGAATTCCTGAATATATCGGTAACGCATCGTTACGCCTCGTGTCCACGAAAATGAAATCATTATCGGTCATTTCCGTTCCGATTTTTTTTGCGGTCATCCAAACGAGTGACGATAACATCTCTTCGATATATACATACACTGCGTATACTGACATTGACAGACAGTTTCGTATGGACGAACTGGTACTTCCGGTCTCCAATTGCTCAGCAATCTGTCGGACGATCTGTCTGTTTCATAATTCAATACATGTATAAATATATATATACATTATCTGTACAATTTCCATATTAGTAAACGTATACAGTTACATAATCTTTTGAAAATTCTACACGAAACCATATTTTGATACTAAAAAAAAAAAACACGAACAAAATTTTGCTCTATGTATATAATAATGTACATACCTACAGAAAAGTCATATAAAAGTTGAAAAATTCTACAAGTCCTATGGAAACGAATAGTCATCGCGTCATCCATCTCCGGGCATATGTTTCTATCTTTCCATCGAGTCACTAGGCAGAAGTTACCACCGTGAAGTTGCGCCCTTAACACTTTTCCTATACTATATCCACAGAGGCACATGTCCAACATTCGTCACTATTTAATCCTGTCATCGTTACGTTCCTTGGGAATGCATTTTCGCACTCGAGCGACGCGTCTTTCATTTCTGTCTTGAGGGATTCTGACGTGACGATGCCAGATGCTGCTGAACGTATACATGCATAAGTACGTAGTCATGATCCTTATGGTGAATATACATACGAGTTAGCGGATCTTGTGTATGCTTCGTAATAAAGTGGTTTACATGGGAGGCCGCATTTGCCATGAGATATCATACAGTATCTGCTGAAAATAGTATTTTGAGTGTCATTAGTCTCAACGCGCTTTCTTGGACGAATTTTATTGAAATGGTAGCCATGCGTGTGGTTGCTGCGTAATATATAATAATTTCGATTAGGCACAGACAAAATTGAATAGCAGCGAGATTCGAATTAGAATTACCCTTTTGTAGGTTGTAGGGAATGAAGCGGATAGGTTTCTTTAAAGGAATATATATGTATATACGTAGCCCTTAGTTATAATGAGAAAATAGTTGACCAACGCTCCAGGTCTATCCGCAAGGCAAACGTTATTGATCTTGATGAAATTAATTTATCGCGAAATGTTCGTCCGATCGAAATTCCGAGTGCGCGAGCCACAAAGATGCTTCGCTGTAATTGCCTAGAAGTCTTTACAAGTCTTCGCGAAAAACTTAGCAGGTATAAGTATTTTCTTACATTAAAGGATGAGAGCCACATCAAAAACTATTCTTTCGGTTCTACACGTAGTCTAAGAACAAAGGCTAGTGTTAATATCGCTTAGAAAAATTGACTATACGAGTAAATAGAATATTCAATGGAAAACTAATCGTCGCCATTAAAACTACATCTGCGCCGCTACATCCATTAATACTTTAGACAGCTTGTAGCCGTAGGAAAACATACGAGGAATATTAATAAAAATATATATGTAAAACATGTGCGACACTTAAGAATTCGTATATAGTAATTCTGAAAGAAGAACAAAAATATAAGGAGGAATAAAAAGTGTGACGCATTTAAAACGAAAGAAAAAAAATAATTTTCAGGACGTGCGTCATTGAGCTCTAATAATGTTGCTTGTTGCCGAGTAGTCAAAATTTATCTCGTATATTATGTATCATATGCGCGATGGAACAGATCATTAAAACCTTTTAATGAACACGTTGGAAGTTGCATGGATAGTAATTGCCTCTATCGGAAATAAATTGGACGTGGGAGGGTAGGTGGGAGGTATGGAGTTGTCCGGGATGCGGGATTGCAAGGGGATGGTCATAGATAGGTGGTGGGGAGGTATTGTAGGAAATACCGTGGGGGAGGGGGGGGGGGGGTTGAGCTGTACGAAGAGGAGATAGCCGATGGTGGTTGTATGTACCTATACTCTGGTGCTGATCTAGTACTAAACTATAGCTAAAGGACGACAGAGCAGGAGCGTAGGGGAGGTAAACCGGAAATGGGCCGACTGGCCAAACAATTGCAAACTTCCCTCCGTAAATAACCGGAAACTCAACAGAAATATACCGGAGCGGTGAAATACTCGCGATGCGACTGCTTTTGTGCGGCTTGATTAATTCAATGGTAAATATGTGAAGAGAATTAACTCCCGACTCCCCTATCCGACAGAAACAATCGATGCTTGCTAACTCCTGCGTGCTTCTACGAGAATACCTCTTAGCACAGTATCCGATAAATTAGAGTAGCGAACGATACTCGTGAAATATTTATGTTCTAGCATTTAACAGGTATAGAAATATATACATGGTAATAAACTTACATTTGTCGAAACGTTATTGCTTGCTATGCTGGATCTGGCTTCGAATGTGCTTTTCGATTCTGTATTTCAAATGTGAAGTCGTAACGAGACCTGCCGTGGAGAACAAAACGTTTGAAGATGTAATAGAATCTAACAGTTTCATTAATTCCCTGGCACGGTTATTTCGGCGAACCGTAAATTTTTAGCTGATGCACATAACACGCGTATAGGAACCATGCACGTGTTCCTGGAAACATATGTTCACGTTGCACGCTTTGACACAGTGAAATTCAGCTTGTTTCAGCCAAACGAGCCAATTATCCTGTCATTTGAAGATAGCACGAAGTTCCGCTTGGGGTGTACGGGGCGAGCAATTATTACGTCCTCATTGTCCGGTATTATGTGTATTTTTTAATTACAGTAAATAACTAGGTTTGCATTGGGAATAAATAATGTATTTTATACAGTATGAGATATACTCATGCTTGGTACCGTGTGTGTTTCTTTTTACGAATTACATAAATGAAAGTTGTGTATTTTTCAAGGAAATCCTAGACTCTTGGTATTATCCGGAAATACGTATATTCTTAACCGGATGTTTCTCTACATGGTAGAAAATATCCCGCTATTTCTGTATATCCGTTGCTGTCCATTTCAGTGCGCAATCCGCAAAAGCACCTCGGTTAAATGTCAAGCATAGCCGTAAGAAGCGTGGGTAGTTTAATTTTTTCCTCTCTTGGCATTTCCTAAGGTCAACAGGAGTAGATGCATCGTATATAGCGAAGGAGTAGCGGCCGAGCACCGCTCGCGGTCTGTTGTCTTTTTATTTTCGCTTTAGTACGTGTCGCGCTAGTCGCTACGGTTGTTCCTGTTAATTGAGAATCACAGCTATCTACGTGAGCAGCCTTACGAATCGAAGGATTTCGCACGACTCCGTTTGTCCTTTTGCAGGACCTTCTGTTAACTTTGGCCTCCGTACTTCCTCGTGTTTCGCAACCAGTCCGATAATGAACTCGAGGACCATTGAGTTTGCTGCAACGCTTCTAGAAAACGTAATAAACCCGAGAGAAGGTTTAACCGAAATCAAACGGAATCAAACTTAGGCGAGAATCTTAATCCAACTCTAACCTGCAGTTAATTATATACGACAGTACGAAAATCCTATAGAATCAATCAGTTTGATTAGGGGAGATAATTAATATCACGAAGATATTTTTATTAGCCAAGGTCATGGAGTCACGCTATAGGCATGTCGATTCTGAATAGAATCGATGAAAAACCATGTCATACGATACCAACGTACGCGTTGGTATGTCTTTTGGTATATCGATGATCATTGAGGCATGACGCAGTTCCTCCGCGTCGACCTACATTCCTGAATTCCCGTGGGACGCAAGCACGAGCCATTACCCCGGAATATTGCCAATCACAAGCAGAAATAGCTGACGCCGGATGAATCGTAGTTTCGGTCCTTGGGACACGCGGAAAAGTCGTGCCATTGGTCAGTGCGACGCCTTCGCTCTTGGCCGTCGCGATGCCACATACAGTTTTTGCGTCTCTCTGCTTCTGACATGTATGGCGCCCCCCGTCGGCATGTTTGCTTCTGCTTTTTGCCACTGTTACTACTGGCAAGTTGGATAGCTGGCTGGTTGGCTAGCTGGGTGAGTCTGACAACGATACTACAACATCGTTTCATACCGCTAACTCGGTGGGTTAGTACATTATACGTTCCTCATAAGGGTGGCTCAGGCTTAACATTAGAGAAAGATTTTTTATCAGAATGAATGATTATAATTAAATAAGAATAAAAGTGGGATAGAACAGAGAATAATAATTTGTAGTTTTTACTAAGGGTGATGTTTTCTTTTTTCTATATTTAAGAAACAAGTCGAAATCGTCTACGTGAACCTGATCGGACCCCAATATCGTGGACAAGGCTTCTGCACAACCCTGACAAATCGGGGTATCGTATTCTTGCGACATCTGGTTCAGATTTTCTGGACAAATAGAGTAGGGCCGCCTTCCATGTAACGCGTTGCGCCATGACAAATAACGGTGAGGAACTATTCCGTTCCGTAGGATATAGGTGGCACCACTGAGAGATATATTCCTTTTCTTATTCTTCCTATCTCCACGCGAATCGTCAGCAAATTTCAGATCACAGCATCTCTCGCTTCTATCTTCCATATCCCCTTGGTCCAGAAGCAGCACGATTCTAGTATCCCGTGTAATTTAAAGTAAGCGGTGAGATCCGTTTTCTATAAGGGATTGTGAAGTAGACTATTTCAACCCCTTGAAGATGAAAGGAGGTTCACTTCGATACACACGTATACTGTAAATAGATGCTGCGATTTATCAATGGACCTTTAGAGAATCTCTCATCTCCCAAGTAACATTCTCAATTTTCAGAAGACCTGCAAGTAGATGATATTAGCTGACAGATCCACGTGACACTAATTCTCATAGCAGTCCTGATCCGCATTATAACTGACCCTGAGAATCGTCTGTTATGTGGGGTATTAGCTCTAATTAAATCTCAAATTGCGTAATTTGGGAGCCATCGATGTCCCAGCCGTGTCAAATATCAAAGAAAGATCAGTGTTTGACACGGGAACTCTGCGCTTGCTCTATTCTATTTAATTATCTTACTTAATCCATCGTACAACCAAGTCATCCTCTCCTTTTGGTTATTCGTTAAGAATAGGGACAAGTATATCTATATATAAACGCCTATTATACAATTTTCCATACGTTCTCTTCATCCTGACTCGTATATCGTTTTCCATGAGATTTCAATATTTTACAGTGTGCCGAACCCGAACGAGTATTTTATGGTTTTAGGGTTGAATACGATACCAATTCCACAGGGTGTCAAAGTTCGCGTCCCGTCTCGTTATTTCAGGAATACGCAAACGAGTGCGAAATATGTGGACCGAATGCTGAACAAGGGATCTTTCACCATGTATTATATTTATATATCCAAAACTTATGTATACGAAACTCTCTATAGGCACGTGTACCCGTTTATGTGTACGTATAGGAAAGAATTGCATAGGGGTAGGTGAAGTATGGAAGATACAGTACGGGGTAGTAAACTATAGCGGGCAGGATTTACAGATGTCAACTGTTTTTGTAGTGGCAGCTGCGCAGGGCGGAACGTGCCCTAAGCACATGGAAACGCGCACCAGTCCTTCCTTTTCGCACATGTAGGGTACCGTTGTATCAGGTTACTGTATAAATACCTTATCGTGGGTATATCAATTCCATGGATCCGATTTACTGTATCATTAGTCGTGATCTTTGTAAAATTATATTTCCTGGTCAGTTATGAAAAAAAAAAAATGTTTTCTTAATTTTACTAGTTATAACCATAATTGTAATTTGTGTAATAAAGGAAATAGTTTCAATTCGGATTGAATTACGAGATTAATTACGGAATGAACGATTTTTAGAATTGTGTGAATTTATAGTGAAAAATTGAAAATCACCGTATATTGGGCATTGGTCTAACTGGTCACGTACCAGCTGGCTGTGAATTGGACTCATAAACGGGCTACGTGGGTGTATGCAATTTCAGGCTAGTCACCTTTCGGCTACGGGTATTAGTGTGACGTGTAAGAAAATCATTGTGAAATATCAAAAGAAAATTGCTATGCGATGAAAAGCGAGAGTTTAATCATGGATAGAAAATTGCGTAGTTTTATTTATATCCTCTCAGAAAAGTATTTCTGATGGAATTTCAAAGGTACGAGTATTTGATGAATAGTAAAGTCAGTTGTAGTTCTTTATACGATATTGTTTTATTCCTCCTTAGGGAACAAGTAGTACATTAATTCATTTCATGCAATTCTAAATGTTTGTCGTTCTTTGCAGCTGCAGCTACACTAAAACAGCTATTTCCTTTATAACAGTTCATTCGCGTTCTAAATAAATATACTAACAGCGCACAAAGCTATCGCGTTTCCAAAATTCGGTCTGTTATGTTATGCTTCGTCTGCTTATCCGATGCCCCGTAAAGCTGTTTTCACACAGAACTTGGTGCACAATGTGCTATTGTATTTCGCAGTGCGAGAGCTAGGAAACGACGTACCTATTCCCATTCAGCATAGAGGGATGCTAAGGCTGCTGTGATATACAAATAACATGAAACAGATTATTCTATCTAATTTACTTGAATATGTACAAAATAAATGAGAGGTTGAAAAAAAACATTAGAATCATGTGTAACGGAATGATTTATTATGCTTAAGGTAATTATAGGTTATAGTATTTATTTTACTCTATAAATTAAACGTACAGAGAATAACGTATTAAATGGAATATAGCATCGTTTTAACACCCTAACGATATTAAGGGTACACCCTGTAATTATCAATAGCTTCAATACGTCAGTTTAACGAAACAAATTATTAAGGTAAGGCAACGTGCACCAGTTCCAATGGTACGGGTTCACGCGTATGGTACGGTTTGCATGGGCCCAAAGACCATCTGTGTTTGAAATGCTAATGTCCAAAGGGACTTATCTACATGGTAGATCAAGAGAAACAAAAGGGTTGTTTAGTCATAAAATATGAATCCATTTCAAAATTAATTTTACATATGAATCAGGCGACAATAAGTTCAAGTCTTGATAAGCAAGAGGAAACTTGTCAAGGATTTAATTTTATCGTATTCTCCAATGCGTTTTCGGCCTGACGAGAAAGATGCCAGGCGCGCAATTCGAGAGCCATCAAATGGCATTTATCAAGTTACATAGTCCATTGTCCGGCGTTACGAATCGCGCAAAACCGCCCAATCAGGAACCCATTCAGAGAGGTACTTTCGAATCCCGACGTATTGTGAGGACACATCATTAAAAGCGCGGTTAGAGCGACAGTCATTGAAATTGAAAAGGGCCGCAGAAGAATATAAGCCACAAGCTAATCTTTAAACTATTCTGTACGTATAACGTCACAATGCGCCCCTATAAAAGTCCCATGGGCTCATCCAGGGACCCTACGTACATTTCTACGAGAGTACCGTAGCAAAATATAGCATGGATTTAGAAGATGCACGTGGTCAAAGTAAATATACTGAACCTACGGGGAATACACTATAATAGTGCAATATTTATCTATCGACCTATTAAAATATTTTTATAATATTTTTTACTTGAAATTGGCGGACAGTATTTTTTTTAATTTAATAATTCACTTAATTACGTAACATAACATAGTACAAGTTTTAATTTTTTTTTTTTTTTTCTTTAATAAATATTTCACTACTCATTGTTCATGGGAGATTATTGTTTCGCGAAGGCTGTATAATTTTTTATATATATACGTACTTGAAGCATTTAAGATTCATGGTGATACTTACTTATATAATTATCTGAGTACATTCAGATAAGGTCCCGTTATCCGATAATAAATATATTCTATTATTCAACAAGGATAATCTCCGTCATTCCATAACCCCATAACCCCATGGGATAGCAAATGGGGACGAATGCTATATCAGGCTATTCGACTGAAACTCAAGCCGAGCGTTGTGGGCGCGGGGATATTTTTATTGATGCAATTTCTCATCCGAGCTTCCCAATTCCGATGCAATGCGATGCAACCCCACGTAACAGTATACAAACACATACGTATTTTAGCTCCGGTATTTTTTATTTGATTTGTCAACGAACTGTGGCATCGAGCAATATCAAACAAACCGAGAACAGTATTTCGACGTGAATCCGATGAAGTCACCATTGCAATAACAGTTATACGTAATTCTGTACTATTTTATTTTTTTGGTTAACAATCAAACAAAAAACAATAAAAATTGACCAAAATCTCTTCAAACAAAAATTCTACTCTCTTTTCCACGAAACATAAAGGCATCGTGTTAACCACATTCTTCTCGCGTGAACTACTAACATTCGAGACTTCCTCCGACAGGATGTACAGGACTAGGGAACTACCTAGTGAACACTTGAACAGATGTGCATAGGGTTGTCTGTCGTGGTCCATTAACAAATAGCTATTTCAAAATCCCCCAATTTTCTAGGAGCCAAATACTCGAAAAGTCAATTGCGATAATATCGTTCAAATGATTGTTAACCTTTAGAATTGACAATTTGTAAAACACTCTGTACAGATCCTTTTCATGACACTCGTTTCAGATGTACGTGCGTGGCTTCTGATATATTTGAAACTGGGAATGTGTCATCGGAGGATACTCGATATACGTAGGAGTATATTTGCCGGCCGTGTACAAAGGATACTGAGTAGAGTGCCGTAATTTATTGTCGAATTTTTGAAAGAGTGTAGAAAATATTTGGATACCGGGTGTCACACCTGAAAGGAACAGTCTGGCAACAGTGTCATCAATAAGCTCCTTAACGGCATCGGGATGAATGAAATTGTAAGAATTGTACCCTTAAGGCAACTTTCACACGGCATTCAATAAGGATTTGTTGCCAAGGTGGTTCATTGAAAATCCGACAAAACATATACTACGATTGGTAGCAGTGCCACAGATATTTCTATTCTTTTTTTTTTCAGGTCGTGTTTACAGACATAAAATTTTATTGAAAATTCTCCCAAGGATTTACTGTCCAAATCCCAGAGGGAAATACATGGAATGTTTTTCTTATTCGCGCGAGGATTCATAGGTCAAAGTTAGATGTTCGTTTCCGCGTACTATGAGAAATATTTGCATCGGTACTACGTTCCTCCAGTGTCGTAATACTTCCGCGTCGGTCTGTACAACGTCCAAGCAAGTTTATCTTAACGCATAGTTGACAGATGCCTTTTAACGAGAAAAAATCTTTAAAGTGCCCGTAATCCCGGACTTGAGGTTTCTGCAAACATTTGGCCTCTGCTTGGGATATCTGACCGATTCCAGCATGCTCGCTGTTGCCAAGTGCTTGCAAGAAGAGGATTTGCGAATACGAGGGAACAAGCGAGCGACTGAGCGTGTGTAAAGGATCTTGAACATCTTGAATGATAGCAGGAACAGGAACACGAGGACTAGAGTTCACAAGGGCTTGTCCAGGTGTTCATTGTATGTAAGAAAAAGCCTGTTTCAACTTTGCAATGAATTATCCTTAAATACGGTAGAATCGTACACATGGATGGTTCTCGAACGTGTTGGAGACTGTAATTCCTTGACTTATGAGTTCTCGAGGAGCGATAAGAGCGACATCTGAAATATTAGACTCTTTTCGGTGAGAACCCTAAAATAAAGGGACACGCGTGCCGAGGTCTTGTTAGGTTAGTCCTTTTAGAGAAAACTCACTAGTGCCAACTGACCCTGTCTATCAAGGAGCAGCCGGCATCTGGCTATTATTGGCCATAAATGCTGAGGGTTAGCGCATCTCAGCCGGCGGGAGGATGTTGGTACTCGTGCAGAAGTGGTATCCTGATGCATGGAGCAGCTGAGGAAAAAGATGATACTCGAGGGTGTCTTTACTATTTAGTATATAACTCATCGGTCCTAACTATTTACTATGGCTGAGCATTTATCTCAGTAATATTTACGATATTCTTTATTTCGTTATATAAAGACTCTACGAATAAACCGATTGATACTTCGGAGAGAACCAATTTCCTAAAACGTATGAATTTCATCTTCAATTTTCCAACGTACACGTTCTTTTAGGTGACTTTGATAAAACTTACGGGTGCGGTGGCTGCATTTAACCTACGTGGTTGGAATACTGCAATTTCTCTGACTAAGAGTTGAAAACGAGGTATATCCTGGGTCAGTAATTAAAGATAGTAAGTACGTGAGTGGCTGATGGTCACCAGAAACTAAGTGGAAGTTTGAAGAAATTCCTTGCGAGGATCTGAAGTTGGATATTTCTTGCAAGGATCGATATAAAAGGAAGGATCTCTCGAGCGGTCGTGAGACTTACGAGAATCCCGTAGATACTATTGTTTAAGAAGATTAGTAGTGCAAGTTGGATGAGTGTGGATGAACGAAATACCGTAAAAGTTCTATTCGAATTGAATGAACTCTTTCAGTTGTCTTATCCAGGCAAAATTCGTAGGTAGCCTCGTTTCCTTAGGATGTCGACTGTTCGCTCTATGAAGTTCAGTGAAGTGGTATAAATAGACTTTGCATGAACGAAAGTTCGAAGAACAGAGGGAACGCGGGAGTAAGATAGAGAATGTAAGAAAGTATACGGAAAGAGAGAAAAGGGAGAAGGACCAAAAGGTAATGAGCTAAAAGGTTAGGAAGACCATGTGGTCCGTCGTATTCGGGTGACGAGCAGCCGGAAGCTGGAAAACATTCCCTATAGAGAGACGGCGGTCCTCGTCTATACCTAACTACATGAAGAACACTCTAACGCAAAATGCACCTGAACCGGACGTGCAATTTTCCTGGTAGCAATTTGCCGGAAGCTTCGCGCAGCATCGGGCTGAGCTTCCGCCTGTAAAATTTAAACTCCACTCTCCCGTCCAGAACGATACGAGGAACGAATTTCCGCTGTGAAAAACGTCTTTCAGCTTTCCATTTTAGCATAAACTGGCTTTTATTTAAAGGCAGCACAACTGACAATTACAGGGAAGGGTGCGTGTATATGTTATAATTTATACGACTCTTGATTAGCTGGATTAATTCATTACTCGATGACTCGATGACTTAGCACATCAATATGATACGATATCAGCAACACATAGAGGTAACAAATCATCGTTACTCGTTCCTCTTTCGCACTGAGCTGACAGACCCTAATGGCAAATAGTAAAATGGTGGACCGGCTGCACCCTTGTTCCTATCGCGACGAGGCGATCTCACCAAAAGCTATTCAGCATAATTAATCGTCCGCAAAAACACCGGTCACTCGGTCATTAATCATTCGAGTGATGGTCCACCTATTTTTTTCTATTCTTCCCATTTTCTCTCCATTCTCGCATTTTTTTTTTCTCCACCTCACCGCCTCCCTGCTTGTGACATAATATTTTGACGAGCATTGTCTAACAGCCGTATCCCAGAGGTTGGTTTTCATGGCGCCACATCGCCACGGCATGTGCCACCTTCGTGCCCGTCTGTCATTCGGGAATCCGATTTCTTGGAACGTGGAAGGGAAAAACGGGCAGGACACGAGAAACGTAAGAAAGGTGTCTGGCCAGTGTCGAAACCACGCCTACGCTATGGTGAAGGATTCTCACCTAAAATTACACGGGCAGTAACAGCCCTGTCAGTTTAGGACACGTTTAGACGGCTGCTTAGTTAGAACCTGCTATTTTCCAATGAGTTTCTCACTTTCCGTCTGGTTTTCGTTAGATCGACGTGTGAATTTTTACGAGAAAAAATGGACAATTTCAAACAAAGTTTTTCTTAGCCAATAAAAAAGTTTCAAATTACGTATAATATAGTGATTTACATTCAATTCTATTGCACGTACGACATACGTGTGTCTCTTTGCAAGTGCATAGTTCAATTGTATCCTCGATCGAAGTACCAACGAAATGCCGTGAAGGCCAAAAACGCTAATTAACCCTGCTCATGACAAATCTATCAAAGGCACAACGGTACATATAATTTTCCGCATAGCTTTAAGCCAAGCGTACTCACGGTATATCTAATATGAATTGTATGCATCTGATGTGTGCAGGCTTGCATGCAACTTTGATTTAATAGCTTATTGACGTGATTGTACATTCGTCGTACTATTCTAGTAATAGAGTCTGAGTGTGCTTACGCAGTGCATGCTAAAATATATACGTAGGTACAGTTGGATTAGATATTTTCTATATGTAAATTCAATACCTACATACATTCTCTATTGATTTTCATTCGCCGCTGCTGCCAGCAGGAAGTGACAGTAAACGTCATCAGCCGACTTCCGCTAACTTTACCAACTTCGAAATCTCCTAAGACACATTGGTGACGTTTCGCGTCTTGTGTACAGTATTGTTCAAATCTTGGTGCTCAGGTGGTCCCAGTTGAAATAAGCCACTGTGTACATACACGTCGGTTCTTCTCTCCATGGAGAATATAACGGAGAAGGGAACATTGCTTCTTCCCTTAGGCTAAACTTTCCTTGGATTGGGGTACGTTTGAGCTCTAACCTTATAGATACCGAAAGGATCAATCCTGCAAGAATTTCGAATACCGATTCTTGGATTATCCATAGTACCAACCCCATGGAATTTATAGCACCTCACCAGCTTATCTCGACTAGCATCTTTATAGAAATACTACGTGTATTATTGTTCACGTGTGGTTTCGCACGGAGTATATTTTACTTTGCCAAGTTCTTCGCACGTGGAAATATCTTTGAAACATACTTGGGCAATGTTGTCAAAATGTATTTATTATATTAGAGTGTAGCTGTATTCTATTATATCATTCAATATATTGAACCCGGAGGTTCGTCCTAGAAAAACATTTTTTCGGACCAATCGTGAGATTCCCTTGGCTACGCGTGACCGCGGTCCTGGGAACAGTTGATTTAGGACGTGGACTTCATAATTACGTAGAGCGTGAAAGCCTTGGGTAAACATATCGTAATAAAGTTACGAGGAGGGACGTAGTGCCAAAGTAGAAGGTATAAAATCATTGGGGCATGAAGAAGTCACACTGTACTTTTTTTTTTTACACCAATGTATTATCCCTATGAGAAAGTTTTATACTGTATTTTATTTCTTATTTAAACAGTGATAAATATTATATACCACGTCTATAGTTTCGATCGACTCGGGGTAATGAATAAATAATTGCAAATTGTAGTCGAGTCTAGGCTCTCTTTATTTACCCTTTCGATACACGCCCACTGCAGCGGATCCGGTGCATAAATCTTTAGCAGTTGTTGCAATAGATCCGTATTAAATGTAATCCTGGTATAGCGTTAAGATTAAGTACAATTTAAATGGAGATTCGAAGTAGGTCCTCCAACTGGATCTATGTTACTTATGCTAATACAGTATAGATTTTCCCACGAAATTAGTCACGGGCACTCTCGATAATTCCAATTAAATTTTGTAACGTGTGAACTAATTAAAAAAACATGCGAGTTGTAGGATTGAATTTTAGTGCGTTGATAAAAGCTCTACATTATCGATCGAAGGTAATCAATAGGATGAAATTCATATTGGCTCCAAAAATATTTCATAAGGTCCGATTAACCAAGCTGTCATTGTATAATTTTCTCATGCACCAACGTCAACTTCCCGAACCCTTTACAAACCTATAAAAGTTTATACGCACGAGTTATAGTCTCGACCACGCGCTATAAATTAGATGACATAATGCGTTCTACATTCGAGCGACAAAAAGCCGGGTTACGTTCATCGTAAATTTCTGTGAGGTTGTTTGCCCAGGCAAACCTTTTTGTCACAAGCGGCAATATAGCTGGCCACGACCTGACGTAACTAGCCTTAAGTTGGTCTCGCAGGATCGGCAGCTAGGCCAAAGTGAAAAAAGGTGTATTCGACTATCAAAATATTTTAACTCGCCGCACTGTACCAAATGCACGAGTGACTCTATGTAGGATTGGTAGCGTTCTATAAATTGACGCTATTTTTATCCATACATGCCGACCGGCTTAAAGGCGGCAGATGGTTTAGAATGCCCTATTAAGGGGATATTCTGTTGAGGATTAAAACCCAGCCATGTGACTGGTATTTAATCCTTTGAAATAGACCTGGTACTGGGTATCGGCTCGGTCTTATTAACAAGTGTAGCGCAGATGTCGCCGATAAAGGCGTGTTCACATGTAAATAACTCTTTAACACGGACATATGTGATTTCGTTGTCTCGAGGATTTTACCCACGAGGCAAACGATCGAGCAGGACCTTGAATTGTTAACGTGACCGATACTCTGTCACGTATATGCAAACATTCTATTTCCAAAAGTACCAACATGTACGATCGTTAATTCTAATGGTTTCTACAATGGTGCGTTTGAAAACCCACCCAGGAATCTGTTCTTTATTTTTATTTATTTATTTTTTTTTTCGTCGTTCACGTGAACAGTTCGAGCTGTGAAAAAGGGTAAAAATCGTCCATTGAATGGAGGCGCAATACGATGGAAACCAAAATGGTAAATGGATAGGTCAGCCAAGACGTAGGCGATGAATATTTGTTTCAATCGCACCAAGGACCACCCATTGTGGATACCGCATTAGGCTACTACCTCCATAACCTATCCAATCCTAGGACCTTACGAGGGCCAGTCTACAAATAGATTAATGTTGTAAATTGAACGGATCCGGTGTGTTCCTACCGGAGATCATGGCGGACACTGCACCGATATACAGAGCGTAATCCTTTACGTTGTCGTTCCCGTAGGGAATTATGGATCGTGATTTAAGCAACGGCATTTGTATGAAATACAGCCGAAGTGTCGAGTCGGCAAGCGTGGAGGGGGGTACAACATTTTATGGAATTAATGCGGCAATTAACGTTATTTATTCTAGTCGCTCGTGCTATTAGGTATTATTTACAGGAATGTAGACCGAGGAAAACATGCCTGGTTCGTTAAGTCGCCTCGAGGGCAATTTAAATTTACCGCCACGGATGGCGCGCTTTGCTTGCACTTTTCTCAGTCTTCGAATCGTCCTGGATGCAACGAATATGCACCTCGGTGCAATCTCCTTGCTAATTCCCTACTTTAGAAATCGTTTTCAAGTGCGCGACTGCAGGCTACAGCTACTCGCCCCAAGACTCTGTCTTTACCTTGTGTGTACGAATATTGTTTACTTTACTGTACAGGAAGTCAAACGAGTTTGGTTTATCGTGAATGAATATTCATCGTTTTCACGACAATTTCATCCGACATTTTGTGCCCTCATCCAGCGCCAAGCACCGAGGACTCCACTGACATATAACTTTATACCGTTCCATGCAAACTTCACATATTTCTGACCATCTGCGCCCTGCAGCTTCAATGTCCTTGTGTTATTACTTAATATCACCTAATCCATATTTTTCACCCTTCCTGACCTACCCCTCTCTACTATCCCTTCGTACATTTCCTCTTCAACGAATACACACGATTCGTTCCTACGGTTCACCTGTCACCGAATTTATCGACGCTACTTGCACCTAGTCGAGCAGTCACATTTTTCATTCAATAACAATCCGTACGATAGGACCTCAGCTTTATACGATCTTTTTTTCTGTTCTTGAAATTGCTTTTTCTCTTCAGATTTCTCACGGACCACGGGTATCTCTTAAGATGATTATAAGAGAGGGAAGAGCGTACTACATCACGATACTCGTTATCCGGGTCTCTGCTCGGCTCGATTTCTCCTGGTATCTCATGGGCGTACGCGTACTCGTATAATAACGCGGCTACATCCACCCGAGTAATTATTTTCAGTTATTCACAGGATTCATTGCTCCACGTTACAAAGTGCCACATAGCTAGTTATTAATGGAAGTTCCGGGTATCTTACAGCGTGCAAAACCGTCCACCAATCTTATGCCCGCGCAAGCTGTGACCCGCGATAGATCTTGGGAAGGGCAAACTATGCTTATGCCTAGGTTATGCTCGTGTCGCACTGTGACCTTTAGTAGGTGGTTTCTCCTACCCCCACAGTATCACTCTGGTAACATTCCCTTTGCTGTTCTCTCCTCCACGCATCCCCCTGCCATTTGCTTTGACCCCCGTGGATACCTAATGAGCGCATTAATAACGAAACCAGTGCCTGCTCTTTGCTCGTCCTATAACCGGTGCCTACCAGTACCAACTAGCAGGAACACCAGTGCTGCCAACTGAGTACTTTTAAAGAAAGTGTACTTTACAACCACTTTCGAGTCAACCCTGTGTTTACTTCTACCCTCGTTAACAGTTCATTTGAAATTCTTCCTAGTTTCATAACCATAGATGCTCGTACAGCCTGGATCATATGTACACATATGCCGTATTCATATTTATGCAATATGATACGTGCATTTGGAGTCCGTTTAGAGTTCCTCTACGTACTGCTTAGGATGGACCTAATGTTTTTTTTGTATTTTTATAAGGACTCTGTGAACCTTTACATACTGTACTGTGACAGGACCAAAGTGGTACAGTGCGTTCCAAGAATTGTCAAAAGGAAATAAAACACACAGAGATCTCAATGAACGATAACCACTCGTCTCACGCGCAGGATTTGGTTAGCTCCGTATATGGTGCGGCTTGTTGATGAAGATCATCACTGACCAGTAATTAATAATGCGTGATTTGCATAATCTTACACCTACCGACTGACCCCAGTGTGCCAGAGGGCAGACCCTTTTCGAACTATCTTGGCGCCACGTTGGGCTACTAGGTTATCCGATCAGAACTGCATAATTTATTATTAGAGAATGCTGCCATGCAGTCCTCACGTTACATATTTTTCTGAACGCGTACTACAGGATGATCAGGATCAATTTTTCTTTGTTTTTATTCAGACACACGAAACTCCATTTTCTGTATCTGTGCGATCCTCCCGTTCGCTGTTGCTTAGATCCTTGCGCAAGTTGTCTACTATGCTACCTGTACATCCGGACTCTGATAAATAATCCAACAGTTCCATTACTATTGTGTATCGTGGTCTACTGAAGAACGCACCAGCAGCTTCGTGCAAGTCGATGATTGGTTTCTTCTGCAGAATATGTCTATAGAAAAAAAGGACTATTACCCTTCTACTGTTGTTCCTTTAGAAAGTAGAGTTCTCTATCTAGTTTGTCGGTTATATCCGGAGCAAATACATTCATAAAAGCTGCAAGCTCGCCTTAAGAGAATCGAGATCAGTCCTTTGATTTCTGGATGAGCTTTGAAGTACTGCTCGTTATCTTTTCTCTGCTTCATTTTCTTATGATTTAATGTTCTCTGTTGATCTTTCGTTAATGCCCCCAGATCGTAGTGTCCCATACCGTAAGGAGGATCTGTTGGATGAAAAGGATGCTCTTCTAAAATTTCTAACGAATCATCAGCCATTTCGATGAGATGAATTAATTTTGTTCGAAACGAATAAAATATTCAAAGGCAATTATACTCTGACAACTGTCACCATGGAAACACGTATGAAGTTTGCTGAAGATCAGAATAAATAAAAAGGGATCGATCCTCTTTTTTACATGAAGATTCTCATCGATATAATCTATATCGCGTGATTCAATATTTAATGTAAAACACTGAACCCTTTTTATAGTTAATGCTTATCGACTTTATGTGACATTGACCAAGTCCAACTTACAGTGACTGATAGAACTTTGATAGCGGGCTACGCAAGGGGCTTGAATCGAATCGAGTCTTATCCTCGTAAATGTTGATGAGGTCCTCGATAAAGTTTATCCAGACGTTTTATGACCTGGATGTACCATCCGTTTGTTCCTCTCTTGACTTATCTCATAGAACCGCATGAGAGGATCTTAAACCCTCGATAAAAAATGTTATATAAAACTATTAATTTCACACAAAGAAAGTCAATGGTAACAATACAATCATTATTAGTCCATAATCATTATTTTTACTATTAATAAGGTCTATAGTAGGCTTCTATCAGTATACCTATATCTATAATTAAATAAAATCGCATTTGGCTATAAAAGGGTCAATATGTCTAGTCAAATGTTTGCATATATAAAAGACGATATTGAAAACGTATCTTAAAGATACCGTGAAGATACGGTCGTTTTGTAGCCTTATTGTGTTTTATTTCTTGTTTCAAACCGTTCTGGAATCTTATCGCAAACTCCGTTTGTCCATGTCCCATTCCGAATGTACAACTCAGAACTGCATGTTGCATTGAGAGATTCGATACGCGTGTAGCGCATGTGTACGTACCTTGAGTGTTCACGTGTCTCTTTTGTTAGGGAACCATAGCGCGGGTATTCGCATCGATATCATTAAGATATCGATCGAACGATCTCGCCCGATCTGACCATCGCTGAAACCGGTGCTCTAACGTTCTGCACTGTGTTCCAGGGGCTGCGAGTGAGTATAGCCTGTTAACAACTCCGGTAACAAGCTGAGGGAGTCTGATGTCTTGTTGCTGCAGGTTGACCCTTTATCCACCTGAACCGCTATTTATGGCGCGATTAAATAATCTTTATAGCTCTGCTAGGGTTACGCGAAATATTACTCGATTTTCGGCCGCTTCAGCTAATGGGCAAACTGGCTTAAATGTATCGTATCGTCACTTTGCCAAACTGGATACAATTTATGAGCATTTTAACCAAGTTTTATTTTTTGTATTATCACTACCTAATACTCTGCTTAGTTTCTTGTACGATTGATCTTTGAGGGTTTTTTTTTGGGAGGGGCAGATCGCTGCACTCAAGTAATAAAGTGAAGGGAACATGTAACAATAAAAGGACAATTTTTTCCAATTGCCTTAGTCCCGGATAAGACTAATAAAACTAACAAAAGTCTTGAAATCCGAAGGAAGAAGGAAAGGATATTAAGAGAATTGTCTTAAGTTCTTTCACGGATAATGTAAAATCGTTTAACTTTTATTTCGTGACGGCAACCTGATAGGCAAATAATGCATAAGTTGAAGAACATGATAATTGAATTAATCATTATTTAATTTTTAATCGTACAATAATGATAATATAATTTCGATTCATTTTCAAACGTTTCTATAGACTGATAAGCACGCAAAGAGTTTTGCTGTTGTCGGCATAGCATGGGATCAGTGCTGACGCGTTTTCCTCCAATAACGAACGCCATACGAAATTACTAATCTCAAAATGATTTCATCTAAGCACAAGGGGAGACCCAGGTAGAGTGTGCTCAGTGAAATCTAGTATGCGAGTTATTTCAGCCCAGTGTGCTAGTGCACTTTTAATCCCAGCATACACATCTCCTAGCGTGTGCGCAAGCACTGTAAGCTCCAGTAAGGCAGCATTAATGGCCTAGCTTTATACAAAATTTAAGCGGCTTACGAAGTCTTCGCAAGCGGTATATTAATTGTCATCCACCCACTTTCGCGTTCCCACAAACTTCTACGAATCGCACCCGACAATACTTCATCCGCGTCATATAAAACGTGTGATCCCTGATGGTATAAAATTTGACGTTGAATTTCACATAGCAAGCAATGTTAAAGAAAATTGGAATTGAACTTTCTTCGAGAAAAATAAACAAGGTAATGCCAGCCAAGTTGCCCGGTTCAATTGCCATACGATTAACATAGTAAATGATTGTTCATTGATAAGATCCTTACTGTAACGAGAAACGTATAGATCTACGTTCAAGGATCTACGTTCATTGGACGCACAAATCACGCACGGGCATTAACGTTGGGTTAGATATACGACTTGAATCTAAGCGTACTAAAACTTCTTCTCGTCAAAGGTGTGAAACGTTGGTATACCACTTGGGTTCACGGCGCTCTACCCAGGTCTCGAAAGACAATTTCCCACTATGGTAGATAAATCACCCAGGTAATTAAAGATGTGTTTAGATAACGCTGTTGAGATGCGCGATACCACCTCGCGGAGGATATACGTTAGCATGCATTATACATGTGCGACCAGCGCACGTTTACTCGAGTCTTACCTCCCACGTTGTTCCATGATTAGGCGTTACATGGTATAAGATGCAGTTGGTTTACCTATTAGCTCACAAATCAATATTAGTCATATTCAATATATATAGTTATTCTTGGTATACATCCAAAATGTCATCTTACGTATGGCTACTTACAAGTTTCTATGAGATCAGGTTATTCTGATTACCAATAAAAAAATGACTCTTTTGGATATATTAATTGAAAATATGGAACGTATGTGTATTAATTTATTTTTTTTTATATTTTTTATTTTATACTCTAGAAAGTATAGTAGCATTAAATTGCTAGCTTCTGTAGATTGCCTATAGAATTATAGAGCACGTGATATCGATATACGGATTAGCAGATTAGTGTAATCTTGAAATTCATGTTGTCCGATATGGAAGACACGCAATGTATGGAAATGAGAATGTCGCGAACGTGTTTATTAGATATACGTGTGCGGGACAGACGTCGACGCCATGTTTAGTTTTGTGCAGTAGACAGAGTCGCAGCATGGGGTTGGATGTTATTTTTCTTTTTATAAAGGACTTCTTCAGTAACATAATATTACAAGGAACAGCACTTAAAAATAACACGACATCGTCGTCTATTCTTTTACGTGAATAAACTTATATGCTTATATAATATGACGTTCAAAATGTATGGTACGACCGGACGTCGTCATGGTAACCAAGTATCAATAAGTAGCCTAATTAATGCAACACCTGACTCATGCACGGGAAAGATGATAATTTTACGTAAGATGAATACTGATCCTAACAGTAGAGGAAAACAAAAGGGAGAAACATTGGGATGCATGGATATATGGTATAATAGTGACCGTCTAGACGGAATCCTATTAATAGCTTTACCTTCCACTATTATTTTGTCGCTTGCTCGCTCGTCCTGACCAATAAATTATGTACACCCCTTTGTCATCCCTTCGCTCACTTTCGTGTACATTCCTGACTCGTTTCACACGCGCACGCCATTCATCCAGTAACGGTCATGGAAAGACGACATTATAAAACAGCACCACCAAACGAACTATTCTTCTACGTATTCTCGCTGACAAACCGAATCTTCTTTCACGCTTCGCCGACTTCATCAGGCACCGTAAGAACTTGTATTACGTCATGGCTTGAAAGACACATCCCTTATACGTCCATCTCGAGGGTTGTCTGTGCCTAATTTAGTTCCTCCCTTGGATTACGGAGTAAAAATTTCAATGTGTAGCATAGATCAATATGTGATACTGTTTTGGAAATGTATCTCATGTACGGCAAATGAGACTCTTCTACACTTGATATGTAGATGTCTAAATTTTATGACTGATCAATAAAAAATCAATCATAGATCTTAGATCGACTTGTCCCATATCAACTACGATATAATTGTAATCCAAGATCTGTTTTTGATTTATAATTGATCCTTGATTGATCGGTCGCAACATTTAGACATGTACATATTAAGTGTGAGATAGTCTCATCTGCCTTAGATGAGATACATCTTTAAAACAAGATTTTATATCGATCTATCCCGCACATCGAGATTTTTACTCGGATGACGTGAACTAGGGACTTTTCGAGTAATACCCAATGGTCGGCAATCAGATTGTGTCTTTAGGCAGGCATCAAGGAGTTCTCGATAATTATGTAACAGCTTAGGAAAATGAATGCAGGAACAATTGGTACGGAAAATCTTAATTACGAATGATTACGTAATTCTTGAAACTCATTGTACATGAATATTTTTGAAAACTCAAATAGAGTAATGATTAGGATTTTTTTTTTGTTTTTAGGCAAAAATAGCGAATATGGTTCATTTCGTACTCCGACTTATTCTCATATACTAAAGTTGAAAAAAAAACTTTGAAAACGATTCGATGTTTCGCAGGATTTCGATTTACTGCAGAGTCTAGGGTTTTCTAGGCTTTTTACGAGCAAAGGAAAAAAATACGAAGGGACTAGGCATCCCTGGTATAAAAACAAGATGGCGCATTATGCCGTTGAGATGGAGGAACGAAAGACTCTCGAGTATTTTTCTATGGGCGCGAGAACGCGTAATCCGGGGTATCGCTTTACAATACTACGTCGCTCGTTCTGTTGGCAGTTTGGTTAGGGGTTGAGAGCTGGCCAGGGGGAGTTGGAGAAAAGGATAATATTGACTCAGCAATGCCGCTCTGTAGCTCGTACGTACCGAGTGAGTCTCTGCGACGAATGGGGGTTGCCGACTGGGTTTAATGTTTTGCCACTGACCACGTTCACTTCACGTCGTGACGTAAGTTTGCTCTATCAAGTGCTCACGGGTAACTACGTTTCTCGACAAAACCAAGCAAATGAAGTAAATCGACCCAAATCCAGTTCTGTTTCCGTTGTTCAATGTTACATCATCGTTTGTCGACATTCATAAATACGATACTCTGTCAGCCAACCGAACTCATTAATTTGCATGTCGATTAATTTACAAAGACCAGGTATTTATTCTGTCTAATATTTTTCTGTTACTTCAAAATTCCTACGCGTTATGCTGTTGCATCGTGCAACTTCAGTTTACAAGCTAGCAAGTATAGACCATAAGCTTTGGTAATGGAACGTAATAGCGGTACTGAGCAACCTAGTTAAGCTGCTTATACAATCTCTTTTGACTGGTTGGACTGCCACTCTGATGATATTATTTCAGATCAAAAACAGTAGGATTTTCGGAGGAATTGTTCGCCCGTAAATTCCCATGGTTATCCACTTGTCCCAAAACGGCTTTCAGTCAGCGATATTCTTACAGTGACGCGTCATAGAATTTTTTTTTGAAGTTTGACTTTCTTATATTTCATCATTATAATAATACTTTTAGTATCGTACGAGTAGGCCATTACTATCAGGAAGTTCTCTCATCCCTATGGAACTCGAATCGGTTTATTCTCCGTTTGCTTGAATTTACATGGAATACCAAATAGTCTCTTGTTTAATGGACATATACACGAGGAATCTACAGGCGTGTACCGCAATCGAATCTAAACGATTCCTATATAGCTGATTCCTATCGATAGGATTTTCTATTAAGTAGCATTACGTGCGTATTGTCCTGTCGGCAGTTTCTCTCGTAATAATAATATTTCCGGAGGATTCCATTGCGTCGATACTATGTTTAAAAATAATTAATTCTCATTCTCTCAAGAATTCATCGTTTTGAATTGTTCCTCTGACATTTATCGGAGTCATCCTACGTGTCGATTTTTTAAATTCTTTATTCGCTTCTGTACTATACGAGTAAATTGTATAACAGCGAGAAATCAATCTATCCTTGATGTTGGTACTAGATAGTATTGCCTATAGGTATAGCGTGTAACGTAATTGTTACGTATGTAACTAAGTACAATTACTTTTCAACTTGGCTATTATAACTATTTGCAACATATTGAGAATTTCTTTCAATATTCATACCAATTGTCTACCTACATTCTAGGTAAATCACGTGTGGGTTTAGACTATTAATCTGCAGAACAAATCTCCAAGCGCCTCCAGTCAATGGGAATTGCGGGCGCACGTGAGCGGCATTCCGAATGACACGAGACTCTCCCTCGTAGCTCGACTTTAAGATTCCAGTAAAACGTACATAAATCATCTATAATTGACGTCAGCCGATACGAATCGATCTCGCGATGACGATCGCGGTTATGCACGTGAGTCCTCGACCACACCTAGTGAACTTCATAAGAGTAATTCAGTACTTGATACCCTTTTACTTACCGGATTAAAAACTCTGACGTGATATAAATAATTGATGTGACATTTTTCAAAATTAATTTTTCGTCTAGATGATTCATAAAAAATTTCACAATATAACATAGAGATAAGTATCGATATTAATTGCAACATTTGACTGTAGAGGGCCATGAAATTTTTCATACTTATCAATTTCATGAAAATTGTCGATATTAAGTACATGACAAAGAATATTTCTATATCTATCAATTTAGTAAGTGGTATCAATATCTTGTCAATTTTCGAAAATTCCTTAGCCTCGTCATACAACACAGACGTCGTCCAACATCCTCTCAATCATCATTACATTAGCGGTAATGATCCATTAGCATCCATCAAGTGGCTGTCGTTAATGCTTGTTCAGCGTTCATCAGGGAGTTCATCCCGAGACCACAATGGCGGCCGGAAATGCTCGAAACAATCACGCATCGGCTTCCGCGAGACAGAAACGTGACTGCCATCTGAAAATCCGTCCTGTTAGTCAGACGTCCCGTGAGACGTTTACGTATAGTACAAAAGACATTAAAACCAAGGGAACACGTGGAACTGCGTGTTCACACTTCGTCATTCAAATGACGAACATGATTTTGGTCGACGATACGCCTACACTGATAGTCAAACGTCTATCTCGCCGTGGTGTACTGAGGTTTGTAACTATTTGTTTCTCGGTTAGCTTGGCTACATCGATACGTCGCATTTCGTATGTTCACGCCTATTAGTTAATGCGGCACTATCGATAAAGAGTAAAGCACTATTTAAAGGTAAGAGTAAATGGACGGGAAAGACAAATGAATTTGAAGAATACTCAATAAGAATTTGTTATGGTTTGATCAATGTTAAATTTCTTGGATACTTAGTGGTTTTACGGATTCGGAGATTTCATTGAGTTCTTTGGTCATTTTTGAAAATAAATTAGATCGAGCTTTCAAATTAAAAATAAACGTGGATACGTGTATTTGTGAGAAAAAAATCTGCCATTGGACCAACAAAAATTTACATTTGGATCGCAGATGTGTTATGTTTTACCAGACAGTAAACAGCGCCAAAAGAGAGGCGGTGGCCCAGTTTTCTATAAACATACCGCGAGAGTTATGTTGAGGGAAGTAAAATCTGAATAAGGGTGCCTGTCGTCGTGTGTATTAAAGGCAGCAAATATTTATCGCGTGTGTTTTGGCTTTTACTGATATTTTTCATTTATTCAAATAATGCGTTAATCGTCGAAGCAAATTCCTACAGGTTGTTTAAAACACCCCAACATCCCCATCGTATAAACCGTTCGCAAACGAAATACACACTTAATAAACCCAATGGCTAATAAGTTTCGCAGGGAAAGCTATAGTATACGTTTTCTACGCTACGCCTCGGGGAAGAAATCCGCCCTTAAATTTGCATTTCAAATACAATATTTCAGACGGGAAATTTGCCGGAACTTTAACCACCTCGCTTAAGCATATGTATCAGCTAGTATCCTCAAATGAAGTTTAACCTTTTACTACACGGTATCTTGCCAAACACTAATTCGTTCGCATAAGGAGTAAGGAGTAGGTCTGTAACCTAGGATCCCCGAGGGACATAAACAGTCCTGACGGTAGAAGGTGGAAGGGTTAGTAGACTCGCGCTTAATTAAATAAAACACCCCAATCCCCGTTTTCCCAGCGTTGGGGAGCTTATGTACGTTAAGCCAGGGGATGTTTCTCCACTTCAGAGTTTCCTCATTTACTGTCACTCCCGTCAACAAGTAAAGCGATGCCAGGACATTTCTTGTCAAGTGCAACATTTCGACTTTCTCAAATGATCCCGTAACTTTCTCCATTTTCAACTATATTAATGGTAGAAAGGACATTGTCAACAATATTAACTGTCTCATATCATCCCTTAAGGAGATTCATAGCTGCGAGTAAAATTGTTAGAAATATTTTTTAAATTGCTAAAACGTCCCTTTAATACTTTTTAATATTTACCATATATATTGTATAAGACCAGACCATACCACATTCAAAAAAATTAACCCTAAAACTAATCCCTTATACGTGGACTAGACCACTATAAATGCTCTTATGATAGACGTGGGGGTGAAAGCGATTCCCATATAAGATGTGACATCTTAAAACAAAGTTTTCTATATAATCCTTTATATGCAAGACTTATCTCTCGCGAAAAAAAACCAAAGACTTTCTCTCTATCTAAAATTCATACGAAAACACTAGCTTCCCCGTTACTAAAGGGAAAAGGATACGAATGTACTCGTACGACGATAACGAACCTTCGTAAGTAATTTACAAGTTTCGAAAGCTTGTACTGACTACAATAAAAGAATCTCTATAAGCTCCCTGCCTCTTTGCAATAATTCTCGTTAGAATTTGCTAAGATCTACGCTACACTTACCTACTCGTAATGCTTAGTCTCGTAAAAAGATAATCGGCGCACTATACACATGCCACGATAACTGAGAACCGCTGATTGTCGTTTGTATAAGCAGTTCGCGTAGGCAAGGTGATACAATTTGCCAGTCTGGCGCTTCTATTCCGTATCGTTGCTGGTTCGGCTGTTGCCTTTGTTGTAGGTACCGTGTAAGCACGGAGAGCCACGTAGTGACTTGAAGCTGGTACGAGACGAGGTGCACGCCTTCGTGGGCCCAGGATCGCCCACGTAGTGTCACGCGAGAGCGATGGTGGCTTTGATATCCTTCTGCACGCTGTCGATATTCATTCGATATTTATTTCACGTGATTATGCATCCTGTTCATACGATACAAGGGACTCGTGGAGGATATGCCTACCTATCTGCCACCCTACCTATCATACAACCTACCTACCTACCTACCTATCTACCCTGCCGAAGTTTACATGGTCCCATAAGGAGCTACTCGGGGGTAATCGATTTGAGATTTTACGACTGGAGTCGTAACTCGTTTTATCGAGCACAGAGCGGGGGACATTGGGATTTAACGTGATTTATTTCTAGGGGTAGTTAAAAAGAAAGATGGAAAAAGGGAACAACCAATTTCTTTCTAAACGAGACAATTTTTTAACCCACCACTGTCGTCTATCCAAACACGTATAAAAAGGTAGTTGTACGTTATTCTAGTCATAATATTTTCTTTCGCAGGCAAATTTTCCTCGATTTTTTAAATATATAAATTTCAATTGTTTTCTTAGCTTCGTACACATTTTTCTAATATTAACGTATATCGGGGTTCTGTACTTTTTTTTTTTACTTCAAACAAATCTCTCGTGGATATGTTCTTTCCCTTAGGAATAATAATATCGCGACTGTAATTCTTGACGATAAACGGTTCAGAATGATTTACAAGTATCGTAGATTTATTAGGTCTTCGGGTTAATGTGCAACCGATACACCCAGTAAAGTTGCACGGTACGAATAATAATTTGTCTCAGTCAAGTAGCAAATCGTTAAGGTGGTGAAATACAAGCATCGCACGCTTACGTATAGAGGAGTCACTCCTAATCGTGATACGTCTAACTCGTTCTGTGTGCAAACAAGATATATGATCCCATATGTGGTATTACAAATTAACGGAGAGGTACACAGGAGTACAGTTTCCAACGTTACTAATAACTTAATCTTCATACCTGAGTTATGTTGCATTTTTTATTTCTCATTTCCGACTCCAGAACAATGTACCTTCATGCTTTTTATTTTTATCTTGAACTCAAAAAAGATAGACTGTACTTACACCGATGATCGAGGCCTTGTCTTTTCTTTTTCTTTTTCTGGACCCATAGAGCTTCTTGTAGCAGTATGCATACGGTAACCATAGCATGGGTATAATGTATGATATATGAACTGTAGGTAATATGTAATAACCTTAAGCATACCTACGCCCACCTAACGTCGAGCAAAACCGACACTTACATTATCTTGCGCTAGTCCGCTGCTAGAACGGTGCGGCATTTTAGATCATTCAGAAATTATACAAGGTGCTCTATTTTAATATCCCAGTGCCACTATCTCATAAACAAACCAGATATTGAACAAGTGTTTCTATCAAAAAATGTTTCATTCGACTTCAAATGATAAATAGTTACATAGCCAGATTTCGTGTGTGCATAAATAAAAGTTATGAATTCTCGAGGAAGGAAATAAATCAAATATATCATTATACAAGATTCACGTCTTCCGTATGATAGATACTTCTCGATTGATTTATCTATAAGCTATAGATAACATTGGCAAATTTTTGTATACGCCTGTCTCAGGTATGTAGGATCTCAATATTCAATTTACAACGTTTCACGATTGATTTATCGAAATGATATTTTGCCACGGGTCGTTAAATTCTCACGTATAGTAGTCGTTTCATAATCGTTAGACTACGGATAAAATGTCTCACAGCTTTGCAGTATCTTCGCTCACTGGTTAAGCAATAACGGGAAATTGTTAATTCGCCGTAAGACCGTACCCGAAGACATTTTGTGGGTAAACGTGGTGATCCAATTCCATCAAGACTGTTATCTCAGCAGTCGTGAGTAGCGAATTGTCCGATAATGGTTACTAGCGTACTAAACAGTAACAGTTGTTACCCCTTGTTAGACTCGTTAGAGTTAGACCCGAAGTGAACGCTAACTTTACTGACTATCTGTACGAGAAACGTTCCTGTCAATGGGACCATCCATTATTTCTCATTATCACCTGTATACTTCTTTGACAGGTTTCGTGCTGCGTCGTGCATGTTGCGATGTAAACGATAAGCGTAACACCATTACTTCAATATCTTTGGTTTTATTAGCAGTCGGACAGAAATATTCAAAGTCACTGTCGTGGCTCTGATCATTTATAAAAATTGAAGATACTTGATAGGTATGAATAATTACCACCTGGACTGTTTTTTATTTCGTATCAAATCCCCCAATCACAGTATTACAAAGGGATACAATTATATCTGATGCATCCACTTACATGGTAAAGAGAGTCGGAGATATTTTTTTGAAAAATTAAATAAGAATATTTTCATTCTCAATGTGACACTGGCTCGGCTGTTTATTCAAAAGCATATTCTAACTTTCGTTTTCGTAATTGCAGGTTGTTCGCTCAGTACTCGATTGTCAGTACTTGGAGCACGTGGTTTGAGATATACTGAACACAGAGTATTTACTCGGCAGAGATACGGGGTAAATAGACCTTTTACTTTCATTGTGCAAACCTTCGTCACAGCAATTCTCCTTGAGAACTTTTGGTGAATTAGTGCAACAGAGTCAGTATACGAAAATGAGCGTATTGCACGTGAATATATATACGTATACATTATTTGTGTATGTATACATGTATTTTAAGAAATTTCTATTCGACCTGTACAACGTTTAATTTCATATCTATATATAGTGATTGATACCCAGGGACATCTTTGAGAAGGATTTAATCCGTGTTGAATTTGCAATACAGAACAAGCACTTTTTTAAGAATCCTCACAAGCGTTATACGTTCATGGACGCACATGAGCATTTGTTATGTATCATTACAGCGGTTCGCGAATAACGTACGAAATGCAGGATAAACACACTTATCGTCGAGATAATATTATTTCTCCTGGGCCACACACGTTATCCTTTCTGCTGTGCGAGCTGAGCGAGCTATTTTACATTTTCGCAAGCAGGCAACAAGCAACCTATGAAATAACGGAATTACAGCGATTCGCGTATGCTGCGTTGCGTACTCAAGTCGTTTGATACCAGCATGTGCATATTGTGTGTATGGAACAGGGTTGTACTTTAAACCTCGCGGGCAATAAGTGTATGGGATATTTTTGCCTAGTGCAAAATACATTGGGATTTTATAGGATGAATCGCGTTTGTTCAGGTGTTGAAATAGACGTCCTGAATACGCTGCTGGGATTATATGAGTCGGTTGAAGAGTAACGTATGGATAAACATGAATGACTGTTAGTCTTTTACTAGAACGGAAGTTCTAAGCCTTATACATATACCGATTATAGGTCTTGTAGATGGGATACGTATTGCACGGAAATTGATATACTTGCGCGAGAGAAATGGTAATTGATATAATTAAAAAAAAGTATTATTAATATATATAATTTTATATCTATATAACATGTGTAATATTACCAACGTATAGAAAAAGTATCAAGGTATATTGTTGTATGATAGTTTCTCAAATCCTACATGAACAAGCTGGTGAATTCGTATAGAAATAGTCTAGTGCTCTATTATGCTCTTATTATGCTTGCACTATTCCCTTCGCCGGTTTAGCGGTTTGCATACGACTGGAAACGGAATAATTAAACTTATATACTTATTACGCAGGGCGTATATAATGGAGGCACGTAATACCGGGTTGTTAGGTTAGGTAGATGTTGGAAATTGGAGAAGGCTAAGGGGATGAGAACTGGCTGTACAAGGATCAGCATGGCCCGTGTCTCGGTTCAGAGTTCGAGACCAGAGTATAGTAAGGGCAGTGCATATTATTACCGCTCCCTTATTTCCCTTCCTCTTGTTTCCCTTTCCATAAATTCCCTATTGTGCTGTCTACCGCGAACCACCTCTTCCATGTATATCACGGATTAACGCACAGTGCAAAATACACTTGGTACATGATTTCCTTTCCGGTGGGCCGAGCTAGTTGAAAATTTTGCTGTGTAACTTTCTACGGCAATACATAGAGATGGGATTAAGACACTCGCGTACGTGAGGGTCATTCATTATAAAATAATCAAAATTTCATTTTTAATCGCTATACTATACTTATTATAACTGTACGAGAATAGCTCGGAGTAGACTTGCGCAAAAATTTTGTTATAACTCATATGTGTGATATTTAATGTTTATTAAAAAAATGTATTTCTGTCTCCTAGAAATAGAAATTCGATACGAACGCATGTGTGGAATTTAACGAATCAGGAAATCATCATTTCAATAAACAATGCTAATAGCATGTACCAGACGTACATTCATACGTACATTGAAAATTAAGTAACAGATATCCATTACACGCTCCCCTATTAATTATCCTATATTCGTCAACAATACCTATCACTCAAGCTCAGAACTAACATTTCAATATAGTTAATCTTGTTCGCAATACCCTCAAGTTTTGTAAAAATTCCCTACGTAATTTTGAACAGACAGATTCATTATTCCCATCCCTAGCACGATGACATGGCCGATCATATCAACGTATTTGGAACACAAAGGATTTTCGCGAACCGGTTGTTAATAAATTGTTGCTACCGATGACCGGTTGAAGTTGAACAAGAAGAAGTTAAAAGAACGACACGGTGGCCGCAATGTGCTTGTAACACGTTTGTGACAAGCCCGTAGTGTTCAGCGTGAGCAGTGGGCGTGGATCACGACACTACATTACGTTTGGTGGTCTCAGACCGACATGAGACGGCCATTGGTCGTATATGCATAGAGATACACAAGGTACATAATACGTTCGTGAAGAAACAGAGAGAGGATGAACAGGAGAGAAGAAGAGAGTAAGAGTCAGTAACATTACAGAGTCGAAGGATAAACTCTGTGTAGGTGGTCTTGCGCTTTCAGACCAACGAGAGCTTCGTCATAACTCCGTTGCCATCAGTCGAAAACAAACTGGTTGACTGTATCTAATAAATTTCGGAACAGCATCCCGCTCGAAGGAATCTTAAGCGAGAATGAAAGATCGATCATGAGGATGTTAGGTACCCGGGAGGCGGGCTTCGGGTAAATTGAAAAATGAATGGAAATTACGGGTTTGGCCTTTTTTTTTATGTCTCTTTTCTTTTCTACTGTCCTTTGGTTCATTCATATTCCTTTTCTTTCTTCTATGCTTTTTTTATGTGCTCTCCGGCGAGCGGTATTACGAGGGAGAGAAAAAAGAGGGGAGTAGTACATACTATACATATATATATGTAACCTAGACTGGAAGTTGCTCGTTATACGATTCTCAATTATTAATTCGCTCTTCTGCAATCGCACGTATCAATAGTTTTATTTCGTTTAATATATATAATATATCAATATGTACCTATATACTCATATCTTCATTAGTCCACACAATCCCCAATCGCTTGGAGCCATACGATAAATACCTATACGTTCCTTTGTGATTTTCCCCTATGGCCCAGACGCAGGCCCGCGGGCACCATAAGATTCCTGCTATGCGAGAAAGAAACTCTATAATTAAAATTCGCAACAAAAAGAAGCGAGCGAGGGATGATTTTATCTAACGCGAATGCAATTAAAATGCGTTGCCAACATTTGAATGAGGAATTATTCCTTATGCTCATCCATGAATACGTATATATAACTGTACTATAGACATTGATCTTTTTCTACCATATTAATTCCACACTCCGCATTGTTTCCCCTGCACAACATTCATTCTTCTACTTGCATTCTATGCAGCTGGAATCCCTCTCGTTTTCAGTCTCTTCATGAACCTATAGGTACTGAGAACAGCTTTAACTCCCCTCGTGGTAAGGGATAGCTGGTATACTACGTTCTTTACCTTTGATCTTGTGAATATTTATTTAAAGAATATGTCACGCTGTTTACTTTAGAATCCCGCGCAACCCCAAAGGTCTTGCGCAAAACAAAGTCATCTCTAGCACGGGGTTCTATGAGTTTATATCTATGGAGTTGTCAGTGTAGATATAAATATACGTATATGTGTACGGATATAGATATAGAAACGATATATCTATATAATGTATCTATTATCTATATATTTTATAAAATTTACATATATACACAAAGTCTTCCTACTGAACAATATATGCATTATTCTCAGCTCGTGTTTCAGGTCGAAAGGTCTATTGGTGCATTTGTATATTGTCTACTTATATTTTCATTCAGTAAGTTCGTGGCGCTATGGTGGAACAAGATATTTCAATAGATAGGATCTCTCGGGGTAGTCTAGACATTGCATTTTCAATATTCTTGGACAGGGAGGAGTGACTGACCTTTGACCTAGAAATTTAAATGACGACCGTAATTTTCGGTGGGCTTTTTTATGAATCTTAGAAAATTTTTCGTTGACTAATTTCACGCCTACCACGTCTATGCGTATTCATTATCTACGAGCTTAGACTGTAATTTACTCAAGCTGACAGGTAGGTCGGTACTGGGATAATTGGAACGATGCTTTGTCAGAATGGATAGTACAGTTTGATTAATTAAATTCTTATGTAAATAAATCCATGTAATTTTCACGTTGATATCTTCATTCTCACAATCTATTGCCAGGGGATCGATCATCGAATACGTAGGTATTGATTTTCTGATCGTGTTACTGTACGGTTCGGTAATATTCTCGCGTAGAAGACATAAACTGCACCAGATGCTTTCTCATTATTATTCCACTCAGCATCCTCAAGTGAAACGGTCCTCCGAAGGAGTAAGCGATGTCAGTTAGTAGTGTGTCAAAGATAATTATTGGTTAGGGACTCCTAGTCGTTCATTAATTTTCGAAGAGTTATTCGATATGGGATATAGCGTTCTTGTAATACTGGGAAAACAATATTTATAAATATATATATATATATATATATATATATATATATACACATATTGTGATTAAAAGAAGAAGAAAATTATCAACTTTCAGTTATTCTACGTGAAAATATTTCGTAAGGTTTAACGCAGAGTTGATTTTTTATTTAACGGCTTGTAAGTTATTACTGATACAGTCTGTGCTTATGAAAATTTTGATTGTACTATAAATTTTTTTAGTTTATGGCTCACGTGCGTTGAAAGAAATAGCCAGCAGCGCCACCCTGCGGATATTTAAGAGCAATGAACATGCTCAAGGCGTAAAAGCATTTGCATAGAAACTCGTGATTGTCTGTGTAGCTACGCTACCAAAATTTTTGGTCAGCTTCCCGGCGCCTCTCAAGCCGGACACCATCGACGGTAGTCGTTATGGTTATTTTATACACATTTATTCTACATAACCATGTCATGAATAAAAATGACCATTTAATTACCGACTTAATTCTCGGTCACTTTTTCTTCGGCAAGCTATATATATGTATATACACAAATTTATAGGTGCTATAATTATTGTATTATAATATTAGGTCAGTCGGTCAGGTAGATTTTGAAAATTGATAATATTCCGTTATCTTTATTTTAAAATCATATTGGTGTGTCTAGAATTCAATTGAGACATCATATTTTCTTGATTTACTGCAGCTCGGGTTTGTATTGTATTTATGTAATATAAAGATACGTTGTACGGAGAATTTATGATTTAATTTATGTGAGTGTAACTTCATTCCCGGACGAGACTAGGAAATATAATATTCATATGGTGCTTTCGTAAAATTACCCTTATGCTCCTGAGGACAAAAAGCAATGGTGCTAGAACAACATGGCTAGGCCCAAGATAATACCGATGCTCTGGGTGCAGCATGTGGGAGGTCTTCGCATTGTTTATGCCGACGTATAAAGGTGACGCATTGTTATTACCGTAGAAACGTGCTAGATGTGTAAATCAGGATCTATGCTCGGATGGTCCTCGAGAAATATTATCGTCTTACTTTCCTTCCTGTCGTTTCGAAACGTCATACACTTCGCTACCACTTGTGGGTCTGAGTTAGAGTGTAACTGCTGTAATGCACAAGACTGAATTTTGCAAAGGTGCAATATATACGTATGCAGGGCTAAGTATACCAGTGTAAGAAGTTGGTCTTGCGAATATAGAAAATAAAATGCTAAAAAGTTCAGTTGGATAAATGAAAAAATAAAAATCTTTATAGTTTTACGATCTAGCTGATTCTTGTTAGTTTTTTTTAATTGTATACGTTCTAAGATCGTTAAGACGTGTAGTACCTGGGATATGACGATACGTGCACACGTGGTTTGAATTATCATATTCATGTGGCTGCAAGCTATCATCGTCGTGTACGGTGTGACGCATCGTTCCATGGTTCAGGCTATTAACGTATGGAGAATTTTTCCCGATGCTGGTATTATGCACGAAATATAAGCTGCAACAGCATTATTCGCAAGTATCGAGGAACGGTGCGTGATACGATCCGAAATTTTATTGCGCGATACGTTTTACTTAGCGGGAAATTGCCAGCGGCGGGTCGTAAAATTGAAATCCAATAGTAAAAAAAGGAAAAAAAAATTGTAGAAATAAAAAAGTCTTGCGGCACGATATTTCACAGCATATTGGTCACTTTTCTTGGGGCGAAGATCGTAATAGTGGTGGCAGTGGTGACGGCGATGGTGGCGGTTCCTAGCGGCGCGAAGAATTTATCGTCAACTTTGCTAATGATTCGAGCAAACGACCGTCAGCTGTTCGACCTAGATTTGCTTCGTCGCTCTGGCGAAACATGACGAACAAAAACGTACAGACTCGCGGAAACGTAGCGGTGGGTTTCGTCGTGTCTCGTTCGTTCTCATTGTTCGAGCGAGTCCATGGGACTTAGAGGAGACAACGGGCGTAATATGTGGGCCAATCGTTCTATAGACTAACGTGCTCGTTTCAGAAAAGACGAATGAAAAAGGGAAAGAAAGAAATACCCTCTCGACGTCTCATGTCGGGCACACCTCGCTATCTTGATTAATAGCAGCCGTCGCCTTGAAAAGGACCCAACCTTCAGGATCCTATTTGCTAATTACGTTCTCGAATGGGGCTGGCAATGAAAATACTTTCTAGACTGTTGCGCAGCCTGGTGAGCTCTTTGGTAGGCAAGCAGGAAGCATTTTAAGTGAACTTTCTTTCGAATATTATCCATTACAACGTCTTCTTGTTCGCCGGCCAGACAGCAACGGTAAATCACGTAGACGCGGGTACTAGTTTTCATTAAAGACTCGCCGACAAAGAGCAGACTGCGTTCCTATATGAGACCACCATAAACTTCAAACTTTAAGACGCGAAATCGTCGTTCATCCGAACAAGCGAAATAACTGAGGCAAGTTTTGCACTGAGACTTTTTATTCTCCACCCATTTACTTCGATCTTGTATCTCAAGTTGAGAGGCACGAACAAGATACTTTGCTGCTACCATTCGCCATCCTTCTGATATCTTGTCGCTGTGCCATAGAAACAACATATTAAGAAACTTTGTGGCAATAAATTTGCCCAAATATTAATTGAGTTAATAAGTTTGTATAAAGTATCAAGAAACCATCTTACTCCCCGGACACTAAATGAAAACGATTTTCGCCATTAATCAAAAAGAAAAAAAAAAAGAAACATAAAAGATACAGAAGATTAAAGACATCGGCAGATCGTAAATATCTCGGCATCTCGTTATTTCTCACATTGTTAAGTGTCTAGAAAAAGAAATTCTCAATCCAGCGATATAGCCCGTAATCCGTGAAAAATCTCAATCAATCTCAGCTAGTAATTTTTATCGTTCACCATAGGAATCACGCGGCGCAACAATGGTACTGCGGTGAGAAAAAAGAAAACTAATAGGGAAGGGAAAGGTTACGAGCGCGATGATGGTTAGGCATTGGCTGACAGCCGTTGTAGAACCTTTGATTTATAGGGAGGGACCTAAATATGGATGAAGATGTTTCATAAACCATAAATACCCGGCGTGCTTCAAGCTCATCGTAACTATAGCGATATTGTTCAATAGAAGGTAAAAGGCACGAACCTTATGTCACTTTGACAGTATTTGCCATATGGATGAAGGTACTTCGGTTGGTACTCGTGCAGTTCGCGTTTCACATACTGCGCGCTATACGTGTGTCGAATATACACGAGATTCCCAGGGTTCACGAGATCGTGTATGTTTACGAGGTACAAACATAAAAGCATAAGTCACTTGGGGCAACACCACGGGAAGCGAGCCAAGGTGGTTAAACGATAAATTTGTTAGGGAATCGACATGGACGTGAACCATAATTTACATCTTCTTAGGTAAACTATAAAAAGTTCGACGCCTCTCGGTCGACTTTTGTGGACACGCCACATTGGACAATATTAAAATGGCGCTCTCGTGGCGAGAGCGTGTCTTTTTCTTGAGAATTCATATTTCACTGCCTGAAAAGGAATGGCAGGTTGGGTCAGAGGGGGGAGTGTGACATTAAAAAGGCTTGCCGACGGTGGTGGAAAGTAATAAATGCAGAGGTGTTAACTCGCAAGGAAAGTAAGTCATAGGACACTTATCATCCAACGCTATGAAACTATCCACCTTCATAAATTCGAAACTTTATTCCTTGCGGGTTGCCTACCGTAGCTTATGTAACACATAGACGCCATCGAACCCAGCCCTTTGGAGTCAAGGTATGCGTGAAGATTTTTTTTTTATTTTTTTTTTGAGAACACTCCCTTCTGAGTACGAAATTAATTACTGCTAGATTAATTTCATGCTTCGCCATTCACATATGAAGAGCATATCTCCAAACCAACCGCTCATTCCGACATATTAAATTAGGCTTGCTGGAATCCTGGTTGGGTTAATATAGTGCACCGGACATCGCCATATTTCGATGCTGATGGCGCCGTGCATAGTCGCTGCTCCCATTGAAATACATCCTGGAATTTCAGGCACTCCCGTCTAACCGTCAGCGAAATATTTCCCGGAGTACCAGCGCTGAATTCAAATGACAAATTTGGAAGATGAACGCGACTTCTTTCCGTGGTACAAGAGCGTGCAGCCTGGCCTTAATGAATTCATTTGCAGCTAAGATATCGTAGCGATTCGATAAAAGTGCATACCTGGAAAGAGACTGACAATTATTCCAGTTGAAAAAACTTGGAACATCTTAGCCATTGTCTTAATCTTAAAAACCTAGAAACAAGGACGAATCGATTCCCTAAGAAATTTGAGTGCACATACGATTTCGAAAGTTGTCTTATTTCTCTAGACTGTTATATTACCATGAAATTCCAAGACGTCCTCGCGACTGTATCCTGTGTTCGCTTCAAAGGAAATTCGCGAAATTGTTGAACAACTAGTGAGAATAAAGGTAGAAGAGAGCACGTTGCACAGGAGATTCTCTAATGAAATGTAAACTATCAGCTATTATTGTTGCCACTGGGGGTCCATGAGAGAACGTATCCAATTCACAGCATCAAAGAGGACAACCCAGAGGCAGGGAGACACAGGGAAATTCTTGAATCATCTGCGTAACGTTTCGCGTTACGTTTACGGATATTTCTCACGTAGCGTCTAGTTAGCGTAAATGAGGTGATCTTGCTGCTAAGATACGATTGCCGTTTCAGAGGGTTTAGTCGTTGAAGGTATACATATACACAACAGCAAGCACCTAGTAGTCAAGAGAGATAAAACGCTTCTTGACGCGTTTCCGGTTGTCGAGAACATGGTTTCCTATGCAAATTCACGAAGGAACAACAAGACCTTTTCAGCTTCCACATCGTGAGATTATCAACATGGCCAAAGTGGATGGCAATTAATTCGTTGCGATTATATTAGCTTGTAATCCTAAATAAATAGAGTGGAGACTTTAGGCGTAAACGCACAACGACAGTATAACTAGGTAGCGTATATGGAAACGTCTCTCCCACTTCAGTATCATCAATCCGTAACATCGTTGTGTTCCTTAGGGCACAGCAGGAGGAAGACCCATCCAGCTATTTACTCTCCTGGTAAACAAGGGGACTACGTAGTGACGGTCCTGGGTGATACGACGAGAGTGGGACGTCGCTAGGTAGGTACGTTATAGGTACCTTAGGTTCGCGGAAATAGAGACAGTCTTGACGCGATCTTGAATAATGCATTGCTTAGGGTAGGGAGATTCGTGACGATAGCTTTAGGTTGGAATTACGTCACAAAGGACACTCGCAGTGACGCGTTTGGTGATTTTTGAAGAAACTTGATCTCCTTGACTTATTATACCTTGACAACGAGAAATTGATTTAATTTTCTTTTCTTGTACATTCCTACGTGTGTTTCGGGTATGCTATACTATACGTGATCCATAGTGATCTCTCTTCTGTGCCAGTCACTTTTTTGCACTTCTTTAATCCGAACTGCGACGTCCTAGAGATTCATTTATCTTTTCTTTCTCGTGTAAGATTTTCCACTTGTCGGTTACCACAGGCGTGGGACCGAGGAGAACCGCCTTGGAATAAATTTATGCTCGATAAATATCATGCGGTTTGGTTTTATGTATATACTGATCCAACCTGTATCTGTATGTATTATGTATGCTTAACTCTCTTTATACATTTATACTTAACGAACGTTCTTTTTTTATTAGACTGTCCGAAACTCGCTTGATACTTCGTACAGGTACGCATACGTATATCTATGGTAGGTTGGCCAGTGTGATTTGCGGATCTATGATTTATGCAGGAAAGTCACGCCATCTGTGTAGTTATTTATGTATGTAAAGAACTTGTACTATTTTTGAGTAAAGCTTCGTGTGATGTAAGGTAAAAGAATTTAAAGAATTTTTGACAAGGTATACAAAAAATTGGTTTCAGTTACCTTGGTAAGTAAAGTAAAAAAGAAGACTAGGTTAGTTAAAGTTTACTTAACGTTTTATATTGTCTGAACTGGAATATATAAAAATGACTATTGTGTGCCGTGCATAAAAGTCTTGATAGAAACCTAAAGGCATTTGTCCAGGCTTTAAGTAATTTATTTTCTTCGATAGTTATTGAATTATACGTATTAACATAGACTGTACTTGGCCACATGTCTGTTCTGGAGTATTGTACATTGAGTGACGTAACGTTACTAGCCTTCTGTCTCACAGCACTGAATAGTAACTTTTTTATAGAGTTTGGCATGTATCGACAATTGAAACTTGAAAATTAAATATTATTGACTTCGATTGAACGATCTATCAGAAGAAAGAGTGTAATTGAATTTGTACGATTTCAATCGCAGTTGAGCGAAGCTTCTGACAGAGAATTGTAGCAGGACGGGGGAATGAGCAGAAATGGCAAACAGAACGGAACTCGGCCGACGTCATTTATATTTCAAAGACTTTCAGCAAACTTCTGATCATATTTACATTCAATTACGTACATACAAGTCAGGAGATGGAGAAGATCCTACTAAAAAATTGAGACAGCCATCTGTTTTGTTTATAGGAAACCGAAAGCCAGACCCATCTTTTCTCTTGTGTATCTATGACATCGCCAAAGAGATTTAACCTTTTATTTTATTTACAACTTTCGTCAAGAGTGGATATCCGGTTCTTATTTTAACTCGATCGGATAAAAATCCTCTTCGCGATGTTATCCTCATCCGTGGATTTCGCGTTTGTAATGAAAATCGCAGCGTCTTCCGTACCGAAAGCGGATGCGGGATACACCAAGAGATTTTCACGCGGAAGAAAAGTTTACATGGCAAACCAGAATTCAATTGTGGTTTCGCCAAGTTTCCCGTTCTGGAAACGAGCCTAAGATTTTTATATAGTAGAGTAAAGTGTACGGGATAGAAAGTTATATCCGGAAGTGAACTTCTGATAAAATTGCTTTAACTATTTGACTTCCTTCGTGAAGTCTCATAATCCATGGCTCTAGAATCGATGAACGCCATAAGATCCAAGTGTCTCACAGATTGAAGCCCATCTCTATCCCCTGAGTATTACCTAAATCCAAAATCGATTTTCTTCGCCACTAATTTCCCATCGTCTAGTCTATATGGATAAACCCCCCATGGATTGGCGCAACTGCGCCCTTACTTCTTTCCCTAACTAAATTAGAATGTACACTGCAATTCGGCTCTATATTCTAAGGACCAGGAAATCGCCCTACTACGTTGAAAATGACGTGCTAATCTAATTTTAAGCTTGACTACACGAGATTGCACCGTTTAAGCGTGTTTTTGCCAATTTAATTTGCACTCAAGGGTGCCCACGGACTTGCCCATACCCATCGTACAGTACTTTACAATTTGTCCAATATATACCATAGCCCGAAATTAAACTTTGTAACCATTTCGATTAATCTTTGTTTATTATATTAATTATTTAAGCATATATTAAGAAGCAATAAAACGCTGCCATAATACCTATACTTACGTTAATTATATCAATAAATTATTCTTAAGTTCTTTAATTTCATAAAATTCCACATTTATAGTACTTGTGACGCTACTGCCTTGTGGTATGTAAATATAAGAGATATGCCTTTTGCAGTAGTAAACTATATCAGAATATATATGTATATAGTAGCAGTTATCTATAATGTGAAACAGGAGTAACGTTTAAAGTAAAAGGACTGCAAAACATGGCTGCCTCGACGAATTTAAAGCCCACTGAGAATTTCGAATGGCTTAGTCGGCATTCATAACAAACACTCAAATCCGGTGATTTATAATGCTCTCTCGTAAGAAACTCGAAACCCTTCACCGCTTCATGTGGGTGGTTATTAATAAAGCATTATTTAAATTGCACTTCACGTTCACACCCTCGTTCACCCTTTCGCAGGGTGCGACTCCTCGCCGTCATGCTTTAAGTTCCCGAACAATAGTCTCGGCGTCATAGAACTTAGCGACTCCCACTGCCGCCATATTATTGCATTCTATACGAATTTCACACCATGAGAAATCTGACGACTCGTCACGGCAGGCCAGGATGTAGCGCAGATGCCTATGACTATGATAAACTAGACATGGGTCTATAGTTGCACCATAGGACTATTCCAATGAATGTCTATGACATATCGTACACATAAAATCCCGTAATTTATCAAATCTAAGGTACGTAAAAATCCATAGTTCTAATTTTCAATCATCAAAGAGTCGGCCGACATGTCCCCAAAATTTTCTATGAATACAGAATAAAAATTCGTATACCAACCAAAAACTTAAGTATGTATAAAAAATTCATCAAATATCATTATTTCTCAGAACCACCCCTACTGGGAGAATAGATTTACTCAATGGATTCCAATGGCGTCCAAACAACCTCGGGAGATATTTCACAGCGCATTAAGAAAGGGGTTTTATCCCTCGGTAAAATTCGAGGGTATCGCTACCGCAAAAGCAACCCTTTCCGCCTGTTTTAGGGTTGCTTATATATTCGTAGGTATAGCGAAAGAGAGAGACAGCATTATTCTACCTAGTGTATCCACCGGAAGGAATGGAACCGATAGACGTGTACGACAGGGGACTGAATTAGGCCAGCATTGTGTTTTTGTTTGAACCTTGCCACGAGGTTTGGGTTGTAGCTATTGTCAACCCACGTCTCCGGTAATGGATATAGGTTGTATCCGAAGAAGAGGTGGTTGGGAAACGGTCGCCATCCTGGCTGCAATCTCAAATTCACGGACGTGGTAATGGAGTGTCGTCAAACAGGCGAAATCTGCTGGCGTGACATTGCTAAATTGCTGACTCGCGGTGGAGCCGACCTGGAAACTCTTTTCCGTAAAGCTTTGTAATCTGGCATGACACACGTTACCCGTGACTTTTTCTTGCTTCTTGTCGAACGATCGTGGCGCCATGCGGCGGGCGATTTGACTTTTTCTTTATGCGAGTAGCGGCAAAAATAATGGCAGCGGGAGCGCGAGCTTGAGACAGCGTGCATATCTGCGAATGGATATTAATACCACGTTGGATATTATTTTCCGGTAATGGACACTTGCGATTTTTTTATTCACGCTCCTCGACCGGTTTCCATTTAATTAATTGCCTACAGGTCTCTTTAAGGAATACTAATGTGACGTGCATGCTAATAACCCTCGTGTCTTTTTCTATGGTGATATATAGCGCAACGTGTTCGACAACGGTATACTTAGCCTGCAACACGGTCGCCGATTAATCTGGATTTTCTTTTACTGCAAACTTCGCACCCCGCGTGGGTTATGATATGGAAATTATTACTTTTCATATGTTTGCTGCTATTCTTTTAACTATTACTCATGTACCCCGCTTATGGGACGCTCTTAATCACTGGGTGCTCTCGAATATTAACTAATGCAACGCCGTCACGATACGTAGATGGTTTGCTTAAACTTTTTTTATTACTAATTGACATAAGTAATTACGTCGTGAAGCTCATTAAGTAATCAATGTTTTAATTACTCAGTTATTATTTTATATTAATGTTGTTTATATTGTCTGCTATTACTTTGAAAAGTTTTCCAACACCTTTTCTTCCTTTCTTACAATTTCATAGTATATTTTAATCCACGAGAAATTCAATTGTTTCCATCGGAGTTGATTACCTATCGATAAATATATTTGATTAAATTCAAATTAATTAGATTGAAAATTTGATTTTCCACTTTTCACATTTCCATTAATTATTTAATCATATCGAATTTGTATTCTTAAATAATCATAAATTAATGTATTTTTTAATCACGAAGATATTTACAAAGTTTTGCCTTTGATCATTTTTTACATAAAAATTACCGAGAGTAATCAAACGAACTACCATCTGTTTATATAAAGTCATTCGGTCCATGCCCGTTGCGTCATGTATGTAACTGGAAAATGTCTCAATTCGATAGAAACGATTCCCAATTCCTGGAAATGTATCTCATTTGAAAGCCATGAATAATTTATTCAACTCACTATTTCCCATTGATTGCTCCATCTGTCTCGACTAAGTGGTGGAACGCAGCCCTTGCTCTCTACGCTTCGACGCTAGAAACACGTAGGTACGCACGTGCACATATACGGTACCATGCTAGAACAGAGAAGTGCCCTCACATTGATCGCGGTTTAAGGGTACGTACCAAATTACCTGTGCCGAAACTCGCCGAAAATAAATTCGCCTCTGAGTAGAGCCGCGACATTTTTCAGTGAGCCCCACACGGCACTGGCAAACCCCGACTGGCTTGACTTTCGATAAAAGTGGGTGGCGTCCTGGAATAAGGTAGGTGGGATTAGGTAATTTACTTCCGAATTAAAGTATCCCGCTTGGCTAAACCCCGCCATTGCTCTCACCGTTCGGCGGATAACACCAGGGAAAGCATTTGGAAATTGCAAGGAGCAGTTTTAGTGGCCTCGCTGAAGCCAGAAAATAAAGTGCCGTAGAATACTATATATATATGTATATAGTATACATATATATGGAAGACCAGAGCAGCGTAGATCGTTTGAATTTGCGCGCCATTTACAACGACCAACCTCTCTGTCGTGTCACCCTCCTCAACCAGTTCTCCGGACCTGCTCTCATCCTACTACTACTACGACTACTACTGCCCCTGTGGCAGTCGCTACCCCTGACTGCCGCGATTGGAAAAACGCCTCTGTGGGAAATGGGAAAATTAAATTGTTTACCGAACTTTAACCCCCGGGGTCGTAGAAGTCGGAAGAACATATCGACGCAACCGGCTCGCGCCGCGGGAACGCACGTGGAGCGTGAGTCAATAATTGATTTGAGAATTCGATTATCTATCTTCGATTTTGGGGAATGTCACGCGGAGGGTGTCGGTGTGCGTACGTCTTTTTTTTTCGGAAATTACTTTCATCTCAATTGAACGTCAAGTCGGTGAGATTGGTTAACAGACTTCGATGGTTGTGCACTCGACCAATAGTCTTCTTTAATTGACTGTCTTTTGCCCCAGCAAATAAATATTTAGCTACTTTTATTCAGTGCCTGTGGTAGACACTTTTGTTTCTCTTTTACCTAGTTGTACAGTCACTTGGTAATGTGTAATTAGGCATTACTTTTTCTTAGACTTCTTTTAACTAGTATTCTTTTGTATCATTTATGTGGATACGACTGACTTTAAAGGTAGCTCCTGAGATTCAACGCAAAACTGTCAACGAGATGCTAGTTAAATCTGTTCGGATGATTAATTACTTCCTGGCTTAGAGTCATTTCTGTGGAACGACGAAGTGCGATACCTACCGGGCTGAACGAGTTCGCCGTTGAGAAAGGAATAGAGATGGAAAACTTTAAATGAAGCACCATTCAGACAGCGTCAAGCTGGTGAATGCAATTTGAATATGTAAGAGGTCGCATGGCTTTAAAGGGTCAATGGAATATTTTTTTCTTTAATCGCGAAAGATTTGAAATGTAAGTTGAGGCTTTCAGGACTATAATATACCTTACGAAAGTTTTCGTTGAAATAACATTTTTTAAAAAAAGAAACTTTGACACCTCGAATATATCCCCTTAAAGGAATAAGGTTTTCCACGTTTCTTCTTTCCTTGCCAACAATTTATTACAGGCGAACAATATTGGAAAATTTTTTTTTTTAATTTTTTAAATGTTCCATATGATTTTCATAGGCATGACGTAGTTTTCTTTTTCTGATATTTGATTATACGTTTGGATGGAATATATGATGGGAATTCCATGCGAATGTCGATTCTCATTTGAACTTAATACTTTACGTCATGGCATCTTAGTACTACCCTTATTACTATTCTCCGACGTCAATCTTATACAGGAATCTTAAAATCCAATTGTGGTCTCGGAGAATGCCTTATGGAAATTGAATGATTCCTTCCCAAAGGATCTTCCTTAACGAAATGTCTTTCAGACAGAACTTGAGTCAAAGTATGAAATCATGTAGGTATTAATGCAGAGTGATATTTTCCGGGTGCGTCCTCGTAGTCTCGAGGGTAGTAACGGTATAACAGTAATATCGCAAATATTCGCGCCTGTTACTGACAGAATGGAAAATTCCTTGTCATCCCTCTGAATATCTGTCAATATCTGTTTCCGAATTGTGATAATTTTGACATTATCAAGTAGAAGGGGATGAGGGTGGAAAATATCCTGAGATTTATTCCCATGAGTATCTAACATATTGTATATATACACATACATATATATGTAGTATATTAATATATATATATGCGATATCGTTAAAAACCTGATAAATAACTTCCTTTCGTATAAACACTTTTTACATGGCTACCCCTTTTCTGCAATGGCGTATTATACCATCCCTTTATCCGTAGGCCTCTCGTCTGGCTGTGCAGTAATGCGCGAAGCTATGTATTATTGAAGGGATATTCACATATCGTGAGGGATGGCTGGCAGGTTATCATTCGCGTACCATACGTGTCCTTTTTTCATTCGATACGACCCGGACATTGCAATAGCGCGAAACATTTCCTACCCTTCTTTTTTCAGCTGGATTATCTACTTTGAAATGTCCGTGTATTCTGGTAATTCTCGTCGAAAATGCAACTACTGTATGAATCTCCAATCATATATGAGTATAGATATACATAGATGTGCATGCACGAGACTGATCATACATTACGTATCCGAGATGGCTGGGATTTATGGGAAATTAGTTTTACTAATTAGTCCGACCATACGATTAATACTGCAAATAATCGTTGATTGGATATTTTTATTTCTAAAATTCAATTCCATTTACATATTCAGATATAATCGAGGTTCGCGAAGCGTGGTTTATAGAATTCCGAATATCGTCAAAATACGTGATATTAAAAATAACGAAAAAAACTTTTAGTCTCAAGAATCTTTATTTAGCAATTACGTGTATTATCAATATTTACTATTTGCCGTCTTAACGCTTTAATGTGTCTCCGCACACGTTCCACCCGTATATCAGCAATGTTATGTCGAATACATAAGCAGCCACTTTACGCCAGAGTTTCGTGTCACAACAAGCTGCCTGTCGCTTGCAGCCGTCGTTCATTATTCACACATTGCAGAGTTTCCCTTTCATAATAAGCGCAGAATTCATTCGATTACATAGGATTGTATAAGCGACAAAGTCGTTCTACCCAAATTTTTCGTAAGAAAACTTCGATTGACACAGTCCTCATTACTTTCACAAGTATCAAACCTACGTGCACAGCGCCACTTATTAACAGTTACATACTCCGATTAGCTAGTACGTGCATCTTTTAAATCAGTCTTGTCGTAGTTAAAACGGTTGAGATAGAAAATTCAAAATACAGGTCAACGAGCACTAGAGTTCACATCATATCCAGGTAACGTTAACAGGCCACTCAGCATGAGAGATGTTACCAGTATAGGATGCATTTCCCTCGGCAGTAAGCCGAGTCCACAATCCACGTAACCCAATTTCCCGAATCCTTGATAGAAGCGAAGTGCTACGTTTCCAGGAGTACAGAGAAGGAAAATGTGATAGAAAAGAGGAGACAGGGATGAGAAAAGGGATGAAAAAAAAAGAATGAATGGAACAAAAAATACAGTATGGTGGGTTACTGTGAATATCTCTTACCTGTCTACCACGAGACAGGTTCCTCCCTCTATAGCTCATAAGCCCCTATATATCAAGTAAAGCTTACGGTATATAACCATTCCGTTTCTTATTCGAGCTATTCGGTGTTGAGACAAGAGGACGTAGCTAGGTGAGTACCTTAGTTAAATTAAAGCCCACAGAACGTTGTGCTAAAACTGAAATATATCAGGAGAGATATATTGGTCTGGGGCCAACGAAGGCGTCCAGGATAAGGGCGAAGACTAAAGGATAACGCCAGGAGCGCCCAGGCTGACTTAAGATTTGAGTAATTAATGGCTTGGACGAGCCTGTCACCAAATTGGCTCGAATAAATTATGCGAACCTCCTGGATAAATTATTGCGAGTCCTTGAGGATAGACAGAGCCCAATTGGAGTAAAGAACCAGGGCAGATGGAAAGTCGTCGAAGGATTAGAAATGTCTCTGGCAAATGCTCCTGTTTATTTCGAGATACTTTACTAGCTAAAATAGATCCCTTCTCACGTTCTCGCTGAGACTGGGCTTCGTAACACCAATTCACTCAAGAGACGTTGCTTGGCTGACGAGACTTCGTGAATTTTCAATGCTTCCCATTACCTGCGTATACCTGGACTTTCATCTTTTGAGTAAAGCAAATAAATAAATCTGAAGATTTCTAGATTTATCTGAGAAAATATATCATACATAGGTATATATACAATTGCACATACATACATCTCGGGTTCTCGCATAGATCTCACGAGACAAACGGCGCGTGCCAGCTGCAGTTCACTCGCAACCCCCTCCCCGATACAAAATGAAGGGTGGCTGTACTGTACCCTCTTAACATAACCCTTGCCCTGACTTTTGAATGATGGATCACCTGATGGCTCATTGTGTGCACTACCTACGGTCAACCGATTTCGCCCCTTTTGCCATCGGCGAGTAGTGCCTTTTGTCCCGATACATCGGCGTGATCGATTGATTTTTTGCCACGTTACAAATTCCCCTTTTACATTTTTTTTCTCTCCTCCAGTAGAAACCTTGAGATTTCATGGATGATTCGGATCTTTTTTTTTTTTTATGAAATCCAACGTGTTTACCTTGGCACTCATGTCACATTATTATTATGAGTAACGTTGCAGCTGCGTAATAGCCGAATACCGATCGATCGCTTCCAATTTCAATAATATTACGATGAAAATCCTAAATGCATATTTTGTTATTTACAAATAAGCTTTTGATGTAATAATGGATATTTGCCGTTTTCAATATCCACTGAACGATAACTGATGGATAACTGTAGAACGCATACGTGTAGCCTGGTACAATCAGTAATCTTGAAAAATTGTACACAATCACATTTAATGGGTATTGTTCAACAAGTGAGGGGTATTACGTAACACAGACTAGATTGGTTAAGCTCCGTCGGAGAGAGTTCAATATTAAATTGATATCAAGCTAAGATATCAGAGCACGTCCAGAGTTCATGATCTTGCTCGCGGCACGCTCTACCAATCAAGGTTCTAAATTACTTCATCTAATTAGCAGTTACTGTTTAGAGGCAAGTAAACCGGCTGCGCATTGGTCTCGTGGGATAGCCCGTAAATGAAAGCAAAAAAGGAATTAAAGAGGTTAAAAAAAGAGAAAAAAATTAATTCCCCTACATTTCTTCCTAAACTCTATACCACTTTGGTATACATGTACAACGCACGGTTCACCGGTGGAAATGGCGAAATTAACGTTCACAGTTTCGCTGTAATTGCAACGATATCAGCACACACGTAGCTGCCTCGTTCCTCCGCAATTCCAACGTATTCGGCACGGCGACATTACCGGTACTACGAACTTGCTCGTCTCCACTCACGACCGATCAATTAGTACAATTAAAGCCGCAGTACCGATTGGATAATCGCAACCGGTACTGGTGTCGCGGACTTGCACTCGAAAAACAATAATAGGATTACTCATAATTGTCTGTGGATTTTGACTCTTGATTATTGGATTAGTAATTATCCCTGCTGAATTGGCTGGACCAACAGCCCAAGCCAGTCGATAATACTTGCATCAAACGTGCAACTCTATATACTACATTACAGTATAGTACAGCATAGTTACAACCTGTACCATATATACCTATATGTCTAACCACGAATGTACATGGTTACTGTATACATAGACTAATCTATTTTGCTTACCTCAATAGGATGCCACGTCGACTATCTATTTATATACTAACTTTTATAGACTTGCGCTCAACATACACTGGTCATTTACATATCACCCATCACCTCCTACATTCGTTACTCACTTCATTTCTGTCAGTAATAAAACAGTCTAAAAATAGAATTTTTTTAATAACGCCAAAGCAACATTTCAAAGCTCATAGTTTAACACGTGGGTCATTCATGTCATTGTGGAATTATGTTTCAAGACAAATTTTCTACGATACGTCATTCTGCATGCTCTAGGTAGCTGCTATTGATGAAAATTTAATCGTAATATGCTGTTATCGAAGGTATTATTATAAAAGTGACAATCGCCAGTGAAAGAAAAAGTAAGTCGAGCGCAACTGTCAGTGGACAATGCACGTCTCGAGTCGCCGACTAATTAGCCACTAGTGTTTGGCTGCCAGCAACAATGGCACGTACATAGGTACGTGGGCAGTGACTAACAAGCATGCCGAGTTATTAAATTAGTGTCTTGCTAGAACTATGAGGAAGCTGACGTAGGTTAGGGACTCCTACTTAACTTCCAATTACTCAACTCCGCGAAGATTAAGCTGCCTCCTAGATACAGGGAGCGATACTGACTCAAGTCTGAAGTCCCATGTTAATATGGATTTTCATATGTACCTTACTATATATGTACGTGCACGAAGCTAAAACCATAGTCTTATATACGTAAGGGTGAAATAGATTCAATACTTTCTTGTGGATAATTAAAAAAAAGCTCTACAATATCTATAGTTATATATCAAATGTATGCAGCATCCAGTGAAAATCTTCTTCGGTAGTTCAACGCTCCGCGTTGCGTTAATAGCTGTCTAATGAGCTACAGTCTCAGCAACCCTCTGATGATACAGGTGTGTGTCTAGTGCATCGTGTTCATGTTGCGCCACTATTGCTCCTTCAGCCATTTGTAAACACGTAACTCCGCTTCGCTAATTATTTTGGTACGCTGAGCTTGCATCTCAAATTACACGCTCCGTTAGGATGTACAGGTTAAAGGGACGAGTGGTCCAGCTGGGGTAAAAGTAATTATGAAAATTCATTTTTGAAGATATATAACTTACGTATCATAATGTAATGATATAAAATCATACACACTATTACGTAATGGGTATACTTTTCTTCTGTTTCGATTTCAAAAATTCTCAATCATTTTTACGTTTCTGACGTGGCTTGGTGAAACTCGAATAATATTGTCTTGCTGAAAATGAAACGGCGGACAGAGCGTGTAAGAGAGAATTTGTGCGTTTGCCACCCTAGTCGTACCGAGGAGAGGCTGCTGGTGACGGGTAGCCGAGTGTTACGGACGGGTGCTTAACTTATTGTCCTACACGCCAGGATTATAACCATTAGCTAAATATTTTCCTGTTGTGGCTGCTTGTTATGCTCGTTAGTCAGTAATAGTAAGTTTCTACGATACGGTGACCAGTAATATTAATTTTTGCACTGTACCTGCAATATTTTCTCACATGAAATATATTGCCGACTCAAAATTCCAAACGATCTTACCTAATCTATGTAATGTATTTCTACATATTATATCACCAAGGAATAAAATATATTTCTATTAAAATTAATAACCAGCTATGCTCGATTGTCTGGAACCAATGGGTCTGATGTAATATCAGTCACTGGAAATGTTTTGATTCGGAGTATCGCGGTATGAAACACCCGGTATGTATTCTCTCCCTCGTGCAAAATCTACACAGTGGCCAAGTATCAGACGATCTCAATGACATGGTCCAGGGGAGGTTATTGTTCTGGGTTCAGTATTATCGCCGTGGGACCTTTCGCGTGGTATAGCCGTACGAAATTAGTCGTTGCATTGAAATGTAAAAGATATACGATAAGATATGGCACTCAATGAGATTTTCGAGTAGTTCCGTTGCCTCTGCTTTACTTTGGACGTTTGCATATATGCACACACACACGTATCAAACTTACCCTGGAGTCTCGACCGACATTATTTTTTTCTCGATCCTAAAGCTGCATTGTCTCGTGGGAGAAATTTCATTCTCTTAAAGAGATTTGATGTGCGCTTATATTATACGTATATCGTACCGGAGTCGATAACAGCGTACGTTGTGTGCGGAGCCACGTGCAGATAAGGGAGTAGAGAAAAACGTTTAATATTACCAAAATTCAATACCGCTTCTCCGTTTTGTCATTGGTAACAGCTTGTCACTTCATGAAACGCATCAATTTGCTATCAGCACCCTCTTACTATCAGTAGCATATGGTTCATCGTTGATATTATAATTTTTCTTGATGCTAGATATTGCTTTAAACAGAAATTGTGGGGGGATGACGTAAGAGAAAAAGAAAGAGAAAGAAATGCGATTATGACTGTAAAATTATAAGACCTGCTGACAATATAAGGTATAAATGCTTGGTATATACAGTGTCTTATAGAATAAAAATATAATAATTTTTATAATAACCGGAAGAGCAAAATTTACACGACACAAGAGTGGAGCAAAGGCAGAAGTCATAAGTGAAAAAACATAACTATCGACTATACAGTAAATACTAGTCAATTTGAAAATATCAAGATACAAAACGGGTTTGCGTCTTGTGAATAATTCAATAATCATAAAAACGTCCGAACTCATATACCTTCTCCTATACACTTCAAAAAATTGCTAGCGCAGTAAATCAAGCCGAAAGTCGTGCATTTCGACTAGGGTAGAATCGATTTGCCATAAAGGTACGGGTGCGTCACGGAACGAGAATATAATCCAAGTTTTAGTCATTGTTACGAGCGCCTCCTTTCTCAGTCGGAGTTAACTGGCGTGACATGTTGAAGGAACATTAAATTATTTAGAAAAAGTAGAGCTCATTGTGCGAACAATTTAAAGAGTCCTCGATTCTTCTTTCTTTCTGGTATAATTATACGAACAATAATTTTCCAGATAAATCTGCCACAAGTACTTATCTCAGTTCCGAGCGAGCCTTGACAAATAAATATTTTAACACGTAATGCCTCGATGATACGATGAAAGTTGTTACTAAAAAATTATATGTATTTTAGTGTATTGTTAAATAAATACTCAAATATATAAATCACACGTGGAATATTCGATATAGCAATTTAGCTGAAGGCCGATCCCTTTTGGATGCGGGTACCTGCCATTAGATGTCCTGATAAGGTAGATATACTGTCCTATAATGTCCTGGCAATTCCGATCCCTAATAGACCTCATACATTGGCGAGTCATGGGATACATAATGTACACTGTATATGCATACAGCTTGTGGGATCTTTCGGTTACGCGTTCAGATCGCAAGCTCATACGTATAGATCATAGATATACATACTGGGTAGGTATGTAGGTACGTAGGAAGGTAGGTAGGTAGATATAGATATATATATATATATATATACACACACATATACAGATACCATGCAAAGATACATGCCATACTGGACTTGCAAATGACATTGGTTTAGCATTTTACAAAGACTAGAATGCAAACCACAAAACGTGCTATCATTGAAATTTCAAAGTCCTACGAGACACCAAACGGTATGCTGGTGGCTATGATCTAGACTTTGCGAGTTAATGACTTTCATCTTGATCATTGACGAAGTTGAGTGATTCCCTTAGTTAATTGATGGATCGACTGAAATTTCCTTTATCGTAGAAAATGCTCCCACGTTTATATAGATCGAATGTTGAGATATCAACTGAATAAGGGAGTCCTATTGAGACAGAGGGTCTGAGCATAAGGGGTCTTTGAAGTGTGATGGATCGCGACCTTTTGGATCCGTAAAAAAGATGGAGGACGATCCTTGTCTTATAATCCGCATTCTGCAGGTAAGACACAATACATAAGTATCTACGACTACCATTGCAAATTTGGAGTATCATTCGTCAACTAAAATCCACCTATGCTACTTCCTATAAATTTCATACACGTGCATTATTATGATCATAACATGCACTATATATTATATCCAACATAATAAATCTTGTCTCGAAGTCATAGTATTCACAAATATCTCCCAAAAAATCGACGAACTTTTATCAACGAACAGTTCAACGTAACCCATCGTCATACCCAATCCAGACACGTACGTAAACCTTATGTATGGTGTGTATAGAGATTTGTCCGCGGTATGTTTTTCAGTCTATTTTTCAAGTTAGGACAAATCGACAAGATTTTTACGATCCTGAACGTCGTACTTTCCGACTACCGGACAATGGAATCTCACTGAGCTCGTTCACGTCCCTGGATCTCTTCTCCGTCTGCAAATATTCTCTACGAGGTGCTCCGATGGCAACCAGGGCGAGTGAGGTATTCACTCTCCCTAGACAAGTGAGCTGCCACCCTTCCTGCTTCCTGTGGCTTTAACCCCCTTCGCTATGCTCCCAGGCGTTGCATGCACGTGTGCCCTTCTGCTTGGAATCCGACTCACGTACTCCCCAATCACAACGAGGGGATCGAACCTGGACTTGGAAACTTGGACCGCGAGACTCCTGTCCACCTAACCAATACATCTTTCCAGAACCGAACGATTCGCGAAACAACACCGTCTCCAAGGTTCCGCATTTGTCCCGGTGGTGCTTTCAGACGACAGATTACTCTCGAGTAGAAGCCAAGACGTGAGAGTCGCGCATTTCTTTTCAGAAGGTTTTTTTTTCAAGCGTGGATATAGCTGGTTCATTGCGAACACTTCGTGAAGAATAAATGGCGGGCGTGAGATCGAAATACCAGAATACGAATTATCTATAAATCACATTATTGAACAGGGATGATTCAGCCTTGGACTATTAACACAGAAGATACCCGATTCAATGTCTTGTCTTATCCAAATATATAATAATTATAAAATGAAGTAATTAACCAAAAATTAATTAAAAAACAAAGATTTTATTTCGAGGCTGGTTATTATATATTTTAATATATTACACTTATATATCTATACATATATCATGTTCGTTATTCTAAAGCTTATTCGCTCCAGGTGTTACGTACGTGCATGAAGTAGTAATAGGGGTATGTAACTAATTGAATGTCAACGGGTGAATAAATAAATTACTGAATATACAATCGAGTGCTATATCACGTCCTGTCACTCGTATTATCATGTTTCCTTAATATACACGAAAATCTACAGAGTAGTTTTACCAGAAATGCAAACGGAATCCTTGAGTCTCTATTGTGGTAGGCTGTATGGTAGCAGAGAAGTTTCTGTGATGGCATGTAATTCTAGCCAGGATGCGTTACCTCTGGTCCACAGTGTCTTCATCAATTCCCATCAGGAGGAATATAGAAAAGTGAGTGGTACTGTGGGTAAAACCTGGGACGGGCAAATGTGCAGCTCGTATGTGGACTGTAACGTGATACGCGAGCAAGTCACCGGTCAGTTAATGCTAACGTCCCTTGGGATTCTAGTAGCGAAGATACTTGAGAGGCTGGAAAGGTTTCCATTCTAGTGAGGATATATAGTACACGTAGGACAACATAGGTGTCGTAAATGATACCCAAGTTGCATTATCTGCATGCAACGTTCAAGAGGTTTATCGTACTCACGTCTAGGACACTAATTTTACAGGATATCTCGCTGCTTTAGTATTCAGAAAACGTTTTCTAGTTCAGTTTACTTAATCAGAGTCCTTAAAGTAAAGCTGCGTTTCAACCTTGGGCTAATCATCGAACGTGGATATTTGTACAGGTATAAGGATTTGTTAACCAGCGTGATAATCAGCTAAGCTGAGCAGTAACAGGAGCTGTGAGCTATTATACTCGTTAAGGGAGCTCGTAAACAGTATAAAGCTCCCTAATTTCTTAATCTGGCCTATATAACGAACTGGGTAACAAGGTGACGCAATTTCAGGGTTACGTCTACACCATGATTTTCTGTACCAAGGGCATGTAAGGTTTTATTGGACTTCTTGGAGAGACAGACGTTTCTCCACATTTACTTTAGTTTTCAGACACTGGTTGCCTTTCACTCTTATAGGTGTATACATATCAGACTTACCTGTTTTGACTTTGTTTAGTTTTGGGTGTATGGGAGTTATATATCTTTCTTAATACCCTTAGTATACGTATATACAGTTCATAAAAGGATATTAATAAAAGGGTGGTAAAATCAAATAGAAACAAAGTACCGGGCATTTTATAGTCATTCACTAATTTGTATGGATAGTAGAAACATGTGTCGACCTTTCGCATAACGGGAATTTGAAAATTTTATTAATTGCGTGAGACGTATTTATCACTATAATGTTGTTATTGTACCATAGTCGAAAAACAGTTGGTAAATACTGATTCTACTTAGCCGACAGGGATAGAAAGTATTTCCCTGGCTGCACAGAGTTAAAGGAGTTTTGGCAGATTAGTTTTTTCCCTTTGTACGGGGATCTCGCTTTCTTCTCGCTTTCTTCTTGCTTTCCCTACGACTATGAACTGTTTCCCAAATCCAAAAAGTTTTACTGCGAAGATGTCTTGTCTAAAATTTCAAATCCTGTTGTACCTTTATTTCTTTGACTTTTCTTTCTAACCAACCCCTACAGCTTTTCCTTATACCACGTATGGACCAATACAACATGCTTTGTGATCGACAAAGGAAAACAGCGCTTTAGCTTTCTTAATTAGCACACTGTATGACTGTGATAAAAGAATTATGTAATTAAATAGTGAAACTACGTATGTGTTGATCTTGTTATAAACTTAGATACAGAGTTCGACAAACACCTAATTCTGTTATGAGCAGCAGGATTTGTTGTACAATCCTGTAATTGAATTTTGAGTAAATTTTTCAGATAATTTTTTTTCAAGAGATACCAAGGATAAAAGGTTGGTACATTATTACGTATAGGCAATGCTGCTTTAAAACTTTTATTAAATTATTGCAAGCTGTGTACGATAAATAAGTCACAGGCATTATTAAAATTCTTTTATAATATTCTTGTATGGAATATCCTGCTTTTAGTTCCTTCTTATTTATATTAGAGGCAGGAAGTCGAACCGTCTTAGAGTCGATTAAATATGCATTCCGTGGAAGCTTCTTACTTATGGGAATCCTTTTAAAATGGAGTCTTGCAGGCTCAGTTTCTTACTAAGAAAATATTTTAATTAGACACCATTAAATAATCTTGTTCATTCAAATTTGTCTATATATACTTAATATCTGTCCAATTCCCCATATCGTTCTAACCGCTGCTTCCTTTCTTCGAATAACGTGAGCTGAATCTCGCTTTCCGGAAGCAGCTTGCTAAAACGATTACGTTTTCTACGACTCTTACTATAAAATGTAATCATAAACATAAGAATATCATCAGACAGACAAATATAAAATCCCTAAAGTACTAGCAGTCTTACGTTTTACGATTTATTCACTTTCACAGCCCGCCCGAGCGCTTCGATCTAAAACATAGAAATCCCTTGGAAAAATAATACATAGAAATCCAACAGTTTATATCGATCCATATGACAGTATTAAAAAAATCCAGTAATTCAATCCTCAAAAAGACCAAAGAACATCATACACCTTGTTATACTTTCTCCTCGGAGAAAAATTAGATCACTCCAAACCTGCATCTTACCAACACGACAGAAAACGCATTCTAGTATTTCACATTTCTCCTTTTTTCTATATCCTTCGTCTCCCCTCCCACCTTTCACCCAACGAAACGAACGACATTTTACGAAATAAATCGGCGAAACAAGCAGTTCTGACGCAGCGTGTGGTTGGCGTGCAAACACGACATTGTCTACCGTGTCTAGACTCTAGACTCTCTCAGAAGAGACGGAAGAGAGAAAATACGGATAAAGTGACTGAGTAGTTACGCAGCACACAGTAAGGACAGAAGAGAGTGAGATATATATATATATATATATACATATATGAAAAGAGAAAGAGAGAAGGTCTACGATGATCTGGTATTTATGGGAGCACTCAGCGTCCGGTGATATACGGAGCGTAGCACGGTATGTGGTCGCGAACGTGGGGAGACGTTACTCGAGTCAAATGTTATTTTCGCAATCGCCGCCCGATCCCAATGCTGCGAATGGTTGCGCGTTCTCAGTTTCTCGTATAACGTAGGTATAATGTTCTCTAGATGTATATATATATTTTTTTATTCTCTCTCCTCTGCCTCGTAGGGATACGAGAATCGTGACTATCGCGATACGCGCGGAAAGACGCGAAACCGCGTCGGCTGCGTCCATGCAAAATTGTTGTTTTATTGGCGGCGTAGGAGGATACGAGTTCGCTACTCCTTTTTTTTTTCGCGAAAGATACTTAGAAAACGGAGTGTGCGCAGTGCAATTTTATGCTATACGTTATGTTAGAGCGGGCTCGCCTTTATTCGTACTAATGTACAAGTGACTTTTTTTTACAACCCAACTGCCTGCTGTTCTCATACTTTTATCGTCGCTACTTTAACACGACCCAAGATTTATGGATTTTCGCACGTTGCTATTTTGTTTATGCGTGATCCCCAACCTTCTTGCGCATGGAGTTTCGTTATTTGTTAGCGAGATTTTAACGGTACAGTAGTTGGCCATTTTTTATTTTCTACGTGTCTGTAAATCATCGTGCATTTAACGCGTTGCGTGGAAAGTACGCGATCGATATTATGTATAGTTGCGAATAGGAGAAAAAAAAATTGCAAAAATTCTGAATACTATTATAATTATTTTAATTCCTATAAAACATATTTCACGTAAAATTTCGTGTGACGCATAGATCGCAACTAAATTAAATAAATTCATACATTAATTACTTTTTAATGTACCTTCGACATAAACCCAAATCGCTACATACTATATGTACCATTATGGATGATTTAATAGGAACTCGAAGCTATTATAAAATTAAATATATATGTTCGCCATTGATAATAGTAGCAAATGCATCAGCTTGAATACAAAATACAATACATTATATTATAAAAATAATACATTATACGAATCCATACTCGATCATAATTTTATTCTACGATTCGATTCCTGTCAAAATTCTATTTTATTTCTGACAATGATATATCGACAACGACATATAATAAAAGTAATAAAACGATACGTTGTAATGGTATATAAAATAATATTTTATAATTATAAAAATACATTTTATCAATTTCTTCTAAATACAATGCTTATTATTATTATTATTATTATCTGCTCTCCAAACACTCTGCTTACGACTATTACCGACAGTTCATTGTGGTATAGTTAATCATGACTATTTTCACCTACGCGTCGTTTTCCCCAACTAGTAATTCCCGTATCTTCATCACTCTTCTCAGTAGGATGTGCGTGCATAGTTAGGCAGGACATTTCTGGTGCGTGAATATCACGAGTTGCGTGAGTACAACGTGATCCCGTGTCACTCGAAGGCTGCCACGGACTTTTATATAGTAAAATACGTCAGCTCATAATTCTCGTTTACGTTGCGTTTAAAATAATATCCTGTTCTTCCTAAATAGCGACCCGACATCGAGTAACGATCACGAGATACGTCCCAAGGGAGAATGACAGAGACAAGAATACAAGAAGAAACAAGCATTCACAAAAAATCATTAAAATCTACAATGACCTACATTCGGAAGTTTTCACTACGAAAGTCATAGGGGGGTATAAAAATAGTAATTTTTATTTCCCTCCATTTAACGACATGAAAATTCGTATGACACCCTACGATGAATTCTCACCCTTACCTCGGATAGTCTCGTCCCTCCAAGCCACTAAAACTTCTCGCCGTATGGAAATGAAGTATGAATTGTTATAGAAGCATAAATTCACTCTCATACCATGGGAACTTGACACATAAGAATACCCCTTGCAATAGTTGACAGTCATGCTAAGATAATTATTTTTCATTATCCAACGTTGATGCTCTGATCATTAAAAATTTCAAACCACTTCAGACACTCGACGATGACTCGTACGTATTGCTGTGTGTGACTAAGAATTTGCTGATTGTCAGAAAACAGTGCGATTCGTTAGAGGCTGATTGTTCTTATCGTATAAGGAAACACAGGTCGTACCACCTGTCGTCGTATCACGATATACCCAGGGTACGTTTCGAAATTCACTGGCAGTACTACGAGTATCGCTATGTCCCTGTTTACCTGCATACGATAGAGTGAGAGACAAGCATGTTCTCAGTGTTGACAGTGAATTTCGAAACGTACTTCTAGTTAGTTGAAATAAAATGGTTTTCGTGTTGTCAGAAAATCGATGGGAAATCTTTCCTAGAATTCAATCGTGCATGAGTATATATATATACATATCCATATCTGTAATATGAAATACTGTGAAGATTAAGGGTTAGAGGAAGTCACGCGATAACGGTGATAAACGTTTTGCTCTAGATCGTCATGAGCTTTGCCCATCAAGTATCACGCAATGTAAGAACTATGATATTTTTTCAGCAGTGTATCGTGTTTGTTTTTGATTTCTCATTTATGTGTTTTGGATATACTTTTTTACTCGGAAATTAATGACGATACGAATTAATTTTATTTATTTTGGAAATAAAGGGAATAACCGAGCTCAGTAACGTGTGAAAGAAGGTAGCGTGATTTGAATGATTTATAGTATTTATCATGCTACGGAAATATTCGTAAGAACGTTAAATTATTTTAGACAAATAAACAGAAGCGTAAGTGCTCTATGGTTTTTTTTTTCTAATTATCGATGAATGACCAATTTGCAGGACCCTTTGCTTTGCACTAATTGGGATTTTAGAGCTGCGTTAGCTAAGGTCGGTGAGAAAGAAGTAATTCTCAATTCATCTCGTGCAAGGGTGAATCATGCCAATCAACCCTTATGCTGTCTGAGTCGTAGGTGCTGGATGCTTCGACCCCATAGAGCTCGGGCGTCCCACAGAGCGATAACGAATTAACTGCATGTACTGCATCATCGTGTAGAAGGGTAGGTACGTGCGTGAGTATGCAATTTACAGATGAGAAAATTACATATCTTTGTGAAGGGGTTAATTTGCACGAAAACTTGTGGTGGTTCGGATGCTAGGACACATGCATGTAGGTAACTGTGGTTTATATAAATATTAAAGGATATGAAATTGAAAATGATCAAAAGTCAAAAAGCCACCCCCTAAGTATTCAATATCTATATCACATATGTCATTTGTACACATATATGTACATCACACTAAACATCGCTGATAACTTCGTTGTCAAGTAAAGCTTGGGGGCTGTTCGCACGAAATTAACGAATTCAGGATGACTCATAATTTTCCATCCCTTGCGACCTGCTCGAGCGAAGCAAAAATCCAAACAAGCGCATCTGTGGTCTCTCTTGATGCCTGCCGGGCTACATTTTTGCCCGGATGAGTCGCTTAACGAGATCTTCGAATGCTCGAGCTTCATGGAACAGTTCAGGCACGTAAACACTAATCGATTGATCTGAATGCCCTGAAATTGTCTCCCATACAGTGACTATCGCTCTTGCAAAATTCAATTAGCTTCCGTCTCACGTATATACACATTACACGTTCCGGAACCTCGAGAATTAAGTAAAAAAGCGTCACACGTACAGGGGAGCCTCGGAAGGCATTGAAAGAATTTTTATAAGTCCATTATTTCTTTGTATTTTTCTTGGTATATTGTTTAATATTACATGAGGGGATGATCGCTCTTCAACTGTAAACTTTTTGGGAAGTTTGTCCGCGTGGGATGCTGCTAATAGCTCCATACGTTGTTATTTCAAGTATAAGGGCCGCGGAAGGTTAAATGGCGTTTTTGGGGTTGAGAAGTTCCCTGGGTGTCTCGGTGACTTGGACCGGCAATAAAATTATCATTTATTCGTGGGCGGCGAGGGGAAGTCAGGCAACTGCTTGAGGTTTGATGCAAATATGTCGACTGATGCATTATTCAGGAAGGAACTATTAGAGTATGTATCTATTCTGTGCACCCTATATATCGGGTACATGGGCCAACTGCAACTAGGCGAACTAAACTGCCTCAACGACAGTCACGTGTTTGTATGTGCTTTACGTTTTAATATATTCCCTCTGAGCATTGCATCTCGCTGAAAGTTCACTATGAAAATGCATCCCTTATCGAGGGTAATTTGTGCAAACTGTCAGTATGCATCTGGAATGCAGGGCTAATTGATAAGTATAATATCTATAAAATATATCATAATTATAGTTAGGTACATCAAAATTGACATGTCGACATCTAAGATATCAAAGGGATCGGTTTATCTGTACATCCTTGAAAATTGACAATTTGTACAATAGACCATTTATAATCCTCCTGAATTCGAAGGTCCCCGAGTCTCTGAGTTACGCATCTTGATTTTGAGGCTTCTTGTTGCGTACTAAGAAAGGGTGGCTGTACCTAATGAACGGTTAGGCATTGGCTCCCTAACAAACGACCCTCAACGACCGCCTTCCCATCTCCCTTATACCATCCAGAGAATTCACTGCCTTTGAATATGCAAATAGCGGTCTGTTTAAGACGTAGCAGTTAGTCCAGTCGCAGTCAGTGAATCGTGAAACGTTTCAGCCATAGAAAGTATATCGATCACTAGGGATTTCATTGAAGTACTTGAAAAGTCACAGAATTTCAAAAGAATATATATAATTACGTTAATTAATTAAATTTAATTTACTATAATCATCGTCGATCAATACACATTTCTTTTATTCATATTATTATTAATTAGTACAGGTACTTCTCCATCTCAGACCTATCATACCTAACATCCCCTATACGTGAAAGAAGCGTTGGCTCGTATCTATAATATTCAGTACGAAAATATCGATTGGCAATTAACACCATGTCATCCATGGTGAATCCCATTTAAATCCCTCTAAGCTCGGAAGCCTTATCGCTTATAATTCTTGGCGAGTACAGTATCACGCTGTGGTGTCATAGCAAACTACCGGGTCATTAATATGAAGCGATGCTGCGGCAGTTTTGCATCCCTTAACGACGCCCTACAATAACGGGCGCATAGGGGTTCGGCTAAGAAACGTGAAGGGTCGAAAACGAAGCGGAGATTAAAATTCTAGTTAAAGGGTTGCCGTTGGATAGGGATTAGTTTTCGGGTGTATGCAAGATGGTGCTTAATAGCGCCATAACGAAGATGTAGCATAGGTCGCTGCAGGGGACTTAGATGGATCGACCCATTTCCGATTTAGTGAGAGCGACGTATTGCGGAAGTCCTACTAAATCTTATTCTATCGCGATGATGAAAGGGTTGCGGGCAGCACGTGATAGGACTTGGAAATGATGCTTGTAAATCATCGAGCAAAAAGAAGTATTGCACAGATAACTCGCTATTTATGAGCAGCAATCTTGTCCTATACAATTTTTGTGTACCTAGGCCCTCGTTAAATATTCCATGAATCATTTCAAATCCTTATTCATCAAACTTGAGACGGTAGATTGTAATGAGAATTATTAACAGAAAAATGCGATAACGTAGGTTTGTTCATTCAAAAGTTCTAGTGTTAATAATCCTCGTTACGATATAATAATAAGGGATGTATAATTTATCTGAAAATCATGGCAACGTGGACTACTCGTAACTGCGATATCTCTCATATAATATTACACATATTTTACAACCTTTATTCGCTACAGTCATTTCTGTCAGACTCATCCGTGGCTAATAAAAATTAAAATAACTTCCTACACCATGTTCTAAGAAGAAGGAGTATTGGGTTCGTTCAAAGAAAATAACAGTAGAGCGACTCGTGTTTATTAATAGAATCACGTTTTTATACATTGCTCTTGTAGCTCGTAATATTTGTTCACACATGTATTCCACCCATGGTATTTCTTTTGAATATTGATTTACAACCGAACTTTTGAGAAATCACGTAAAACCGTTCTCGTCTCCCCTATAAGGAACATCTGTTTTACCAAAGCGTTGACATAACCCAGAACAAAATGTCAATGATGTTCCAAGCACCTTGAAAAAAAAAAAAGAAAAAAAATCAACATCACCAACCGTATCACGCAACACCATACAGTAAGCAGTCACCACCGACACCACATGAACTGATAAAATAACCAGACCGGTACCAAGCCGACTTGATCCTAATACATATTATTATGTGTCTTATGGGAAATAAGTACAAGGTCTAAATAGCAACTCTACATACTATGGTCGATACAGCCAATCCCATAAGTACATCTCGAACAAGGGACACAAGTACCCATTCTTAATCGCTCGACCTAACGAGAAGATTATGACATATTTGCGTCTGTCTTTACCAATGAATTAAGGTCGACCCTTCCTGCATCCCGATTCTCATCTGTCCTCCTCTCTTCTGACCCCCTTGGTGTCTATCACGGTGGGCATTATCTGTTGGTAATCTGATCAAGTCACGAGACGCGGGGACCGACAATCGCGTTATGAGACGAGTCGACCAAGAGATAAAGCCCATCAGACACAGCGAAAGACCGCCTCCACTACGAGTCATCTAAAAGTGAGACATCTTTCGAACCTTACAGACAGGTGAGAGACTTCGCTCTACGAAGAACGAGTTGAATCTTCGTTTTTTTTTTTATTATGATGATTGTGACATTTCGAGCGCCGTGTCCCATTTACGTGACGCTTTTATGGGATTTAACATACCGTTAGCTGCTGTTTCAGACAAATGGATGTATTGTTAAGTGGTAAGTACTACTGTGATTTGCTGACATTTTAGTCGATGTTAATCAATGTTACGGACAGTCTAGTAGCGTCGTACGTTTCTATGGTAACGGTAGATAGAGTTCGTGGGATTTTACGAAATTTAAAAAACATTGTATTTGTGTTACTATTTGAGAAAAAAAAGGATATGGTTTTCTTGAGGGAAAGGGGATTGGGTCAGATGCAATATATCTGTATGAGATACGGATTGAGATGAGCACTTGAGGGTAATAAGAAAACAAATTAAACGCTTGTTAAGAAAATAAGCTCAGAACCGCAGATACGCCTTGGACGAATGCGCATAGTAGTAACGCTGTAATAAACGAGAAACGATAAACAGAGAGCGTGAAATTCTCGGTGAAATAATGGATTGTGACTGGCTGAAGAATCTTGGAGGTTAAGTGTTCCAACCACAGGAACGGATGTGAGATGTATTATACTTGCCACGTTTCCGACATATGTTTCACGGTCAGGTCGTATCTTTGAAAATCCGGTATCTATTTTCAATCGAAAATCTCTCAGGGTTGTTTCTGACGAAAGAAAATCGTTGCTTTAGGAACTAATTTATTGGGTGTTGGAAAACAATAAATTTCTTACTGATCAAGGAAGTTATCAATCGCACGTAACTGCAGGTTGTTTCGGCGTATAAAAGATTCTTGGACGATAAAACAAGATGGCGTAAACAATTGACAATGTGCGTTCCCTTAATGTCGGTACTGACTAGACTACAGGAACGGTTAGAAACGAGTCAGGCCACCGAGTGAGTTTTACGAGCGGCTGTTTATTCGATAGGGACGCGTTTCTAACGCTCGCCAGATATGCCCTACGAGCATAGTACGACATAAAACAGACTACGCCACGAGAACCGTTTATGGGCGAGACCCTTTATTTAACAACCTGTCACCCCTCAAAATTCTATTCGAGTTTTTCGATATTTCAGCTTTCTCTAAAAATCATCCCCCATTAATTCACACCAATCGTATGGATATATCGAGGCTGGCGTATACATATATCCACTCAATGTGGACTGAGCGTCGATGCTGCTCGCAGGACAATGGAAATACAGGTTGGGTTTTATTGCTTGGCAAATCGACCACAGATTTGGTGGTACGTTACGAACTTCAATAAATTGTTCTATAGGTATTAAACGATCATCTATCCCTATCTACCGTGCGACACTGTACAGCACGATAGGGGCTTCTGGAAATTCGTTTTCAGAACGGCCATTTTTTGTCTGCACCACAATTCCTAGTAATGGTCCAATAGCGTCGAGTTCCTTCGCTCGGAGTGATACGATCCAGAGAACTTGGTGCTTTTGTGGGTGGAGAACCTGGAACCATGAAGTCAGGCAGGCTGAGTCGGGCAAAGAGAAGCCAAGATGCTGCGCTTAATGCAAGTCCAGGACCGACAGAGGAACCGTGAAAAATGATTACACGGTCATTAATTACCGAATGTGACCGCCCTCCTTAAGATAGTGGTTCTCATACTTATAACTTCTTACGGTTTCTCTTAGCCGAGTGTCTTGATTACAATTTAGAGTTTACGTTGAGTTACTATTCTCTTATGTTTTCCTGTGCGAGCAAAACTCATGAGGAAAACTTTAATGAAGCAGAGCTGGAGACGATGTCGCGTCTTTCGTCAATTTGGTTTACATTCACTTTGCGGTGACTAAATTACAGAGACAATCTAGACTACTTTACTGGAATTGCACAAATTATATCGAATCGTTAATTTTTATTTATAAACGTACGGTTACCCGTACTGCTGTTTATCTGCATACGTCTTTGCACCGTGGCTTCGGATGTACAATGATATCTACCATTTACTTACTATAGCGCTTAAAGCGGGTTTAAATGCGGTTTGAGAACGCACTCCGGTGTAAACAGGTTTTTAAGCAAGTGGCTCGATATTCGTTCTACAGCGGAGTAGAGTAAAAAGAAATACGAGCTTACTTGATATCTGGATCATGCGTTTATGATAATATACTTCGGTCAGCTCGTTAATAACCGACTGACTTATTCCACGTTCAACAATAAAAACATAAATATTACACACATATACATTATACGTAGGAAATATTTTTTGGGAATTCTACTGAATAATTCATGAAGTATTTTTAAGCAGCAAATACTCTTTCATTGTGTAATTGCATTTCCATGACAATACGTAAGAATTTATATTAAAAATATTAAAAATTATCAATTAATCATAATCAACCGAGATTCTCACACGTGATGTACGTAACTATTATAGTGCATTTTATAATGTAATTTTATTGGCTTTTATTACACGTTCGATATCGATTCCACATTAATGAAAGACTTCCCAGATATATATAGATATGTTGATTCCATTCTATCGAAACTGTTCTCGTTTTCTTACTCTCTATTGAGAACCACTGTACAGTCGTTGCTTCACAAGGAAGAAAGAGGCTTGAGACATCGCAGGCTAGCAGATGAGCAGATTGCTCTCATTATCCCTCAGCATCCTGAACTTCTCCCCGAGCCGGCACTCTGTCTTCCCATTATCTACCTTACTCTCTCCTGCAGACTGCCACTTGCGCGTAATAACGAGGAAACAGAAGGCAGAGTGTCGATGGTGTTGAATTGACATTTTCAACGACGAGCTGACACCTTGCTGCGTGCGTGACGTCATATTTCTTAAGGACCATAGATCCTAAAATTATTAAGAAAACAAAAGTCCATACCGGAAGTAGAAACGTGACGTAATTAGAATCAGTGTACCGCTTTGAAGTAATTTTACAAATTTCATCCATTCTATTTACGGTGTTATGTTTTCTTTTTTGATTTTTCATTTTTCGCGTTACGGAAAATTGATTAGACGGTCTAGCCGGGTGCCGCCTGGGATGAGTAAAGTCATGAGAACAATATGATAATATATCAACTTTCTGGCATCCTGTCTTCTGTCGGCTGACAGGGTATTGTGCTTTTAAATGAAACGGTAGAATACATATTACGCTTGGTACCGCGCAATCGGTTCCATCGTGACCATCAGGTGCGAACAGGTAGATTCTTAGTATGGGATTCTACGGTGATGGTTATGGGGTTGGGTTGAGTTGGGGTATGTGCGATACGGCCCAACGGCTGCAGGACGTAATGCCAAATCAGAGTACCGCGTGAAACCCCGTCCCATAAATTGTAATTAAATCATAATGCAAACCCACTCTGTACCCTCCTTCTCAAACAGTCCACCTACGTCACCCATATGGATTCAACCCCTCGTACCATGGACACGTAAGTACACACGTTTGGAAAAGTTGAGACAGGTAGGTACAGTCGATGTTACGGATAAACTATTGATGTATATATAATTTAATTAGTAAATTATTGACTTTTACTGTTATTTAAAAATAAAATTTGTCTTGTCTGTCTGTTTCTTGTAAAATATTAAATTTATTAAAGTCTCATATATCATCAATGTGTTATTTTAATATTTGTTAATCTACACTCATTATGTTATCGCGTTTATTTATCTAGTTGATAAAATCAATAACATTATCATTTATTCCTGAAGTCATGAATGTTAATGATAAAAAGGATAAAGGACTAAAATAATCCTGTGAATCATTTCGAACGGGACACTCTCGATAAGTTCGTATTTCATAGCCTCTTTTCCAAATGTACGAGTGGGATTGAATTTCATATGTGATATTGATATTAGGACGTTATAATTATATACATTGGCTACCGCAGAGTGCATGAAATCACAGTGCTTGAATATATTTTTATTAATTACAATATCGCGATATCATATAATCGTCATTTTCAATTATTACATATCATAAAATAAATTACAATCGCCTACGTACTCTAACGTACCAATGAGAATCCCACATTGACTATTAACGATGTGCCATGTAATTCCATGCATAAGAATCCAAGACACTCGCTCGTTTGGATTTATTGCGTTGCTTCTGCCGCATGATGGAAGTTTGACCTAAAATCAACTCTTTTATTCGAGGACGGGAGCAAATCAATGCTGAAAGAATTTTTCCTAGTCGCTTTGCATCTGTTGAATATGGATGTCAAGCTTGAGGCGACATCTCCGACCATTGAGAAATTTCGGAAACTTTTGACTGACCATCGAGATAAAAGATGTAGGCAGTTTGACATTCCTTATATTATTAAAACAGTCGACGTTCTTATCGCATTTTCATAAATTAAACTTTGATCTTTTAATTTATAACGTAAGCTCCAGCAATGGCGGCGCGCTGTACATTGGCATTTAATTAGTGAATTCCTGACGTCATTCTTTGCGCTTATATACAGGCACGATGTTATGCAAACCCCGCGACGTACCTAAGTTAGGAAATACGGAAAATTAAAGAGCTCATAGAACGAGATATGGAATTTTATAAGTAACATCATTTGCATTGCGTATTTTCCGATTAGGCGATATTCCAGACACCAATGTGCACTGACAATGAGATTAACGTTTGTATCTAACGTTAGATCAATAAGAAGTAAAGAAACGAATAAGTGGACACTAGTAGCTCCTACAACGTTTGATACGAATATAGAATAAAAAAACATTAAAAAAAATTATTGCCTACCGAGTATAAAGACTGGAATTAATTTTTTCAACGTAGCAATTTTTACATTGCAATACGAATACAATCGGAATTATTTTCCATTGTTCGACAGCGCCATCTGATTTATAGATCTATTCAAGAAAACGGTGGTTTTACGCTTCAACGTAGAAAAAGCTAACGCGCATAGGCATGAAGCTTCGCTGGTTTATAAATAGCCCTCTATTGGCGACGATGTGCAAAATCAATTCTACACAGGATGTTCCGGGAATATAGCACGTTCGGTATAAAATATACATGACCGTGAACGTCAACTTACGTAGATACTATATTAACCCTTTGCACTCAACATTTCTCTATTTCCCATATATATCAGTGCCTGAGAAGGGACAGTCGAGTGCCAAGGATTAAGAACTAAAATAAAATCGGTACTAAATTAGTTATAGATTTTCTCACGGTATTTCAATACCAACAGACATATAAAGTGCGCGAAATTTAAATGCACAAATTCGAACGTAAACGTTAACTGCTTTCAAGATCAATTTATTTATCACAAAGGCAACGAACGAGCAACCCCTTTTCTGACATTCATAAGTATTGGTTTCACCCTTGTATCACACCCATGACTTTTCGTCACCCCAAACAAAATTATCAGCCTGTAGCCTACGCTATGGGGACTGCAGATGAAATAGTTTGGTCTACGCCGTCATGATACGATAGGGGTTGTTGCGTAGGATTTCTTGTATCTCTGAGATGGGTATACGAGGGGTACGACACATCTCATGTATCTTACATTACGAGTATGAATTAAATGTATCCAATCCCTCGAGGACAGTTTCCTTTCAGTGATATAAATGTGATTGCACTGTAATTGAAAGGACACCCGTCATGCGCAACATACTTTTTCTAATATGTCTCCACCAGTTTCACGTGAAAATATTGTAATAAATTATGGGGAAAAAGGATTGATTTTTTGTTTGATAACAAAGCACAATTTATTGTAGAAATGAAATTTTCCATTGACAATGATTGATATGATAGAACTATTGGTATCATTTATAAGAAGCCATAAGTAGCTATGTTTCCGTTTGTAAACGTATAGACATTATGCGGATTGCCAATGGAAATATGAAAATCGTATTGATTTTCTATGGATGTTTTAATAATTCATTACACCGAATAAAAGTGAATAGCTCAGCCATTAGAAAAGTTTTCGATCAAATCGAAATCCGTAATCCAGGATGGTTGTTTGCGGTCGTGGTTCGCGTAATCAGATTAATCCGCTTATCCTTTGATTGATTGGATATCGTCCGCGTGACGTCATGGCGATCCATCACCGATCAACCAATCAGGATGCGCTAATAAACATGGATAATGAAATGCACGAAGGATTAAAACTTGGCTTTTTGCCAGAGAAGTAGCTAAAGGATTTATTCGTGGTACATATACGTGTAGTGCATTGCAAAATAGAGATTGGTGAATATGCGAAAAATTCGTTTGCCGTTTGCATACAGTAGAATTAAATAGAAATAAAACAAGAGAACGTAAAACGAAGAAGGTAACGAGTTGGATAGGTGAAACCGATGGAAATTTTTCCTGAGGGAACATTGTTGGATTGAAAAAAAAAACCAAGAAAATCGTAATAACTAAAACGTTGTATTTGAAAAAAAAAAAAAAAAATTGCAAAAGAGAAAAACGAATGAACTTGCTCGTCGAATAGTATACGTTACTTTTGTGCAGATCGATGAAAACGAAATTGTACAGGATTGAAATTTTCTCGAAATAATTCTCTATCCTTTTCGGTACTATCGGATTAACGTCGCATGAGGATGGTTTGATATTTTCTGTCAGAGATTACTTTATGAAGCTAACGGCGCAAAGGGTGGAAACGTTGAGATGGGGTGGTAATATCGGAGCCCGGTAACGGAGTTAGATCATCCCGTGACAGGAGGGACAAGTAATTGCCAGAGATGCCACCCTTTATAGATTAATAAACGGTCCGTTCCCAGGGAAAATGACAAAGTCAGATTCCATTCTGAGCTATCTTGAGTGGGTGATTAAGTTATGATCACTAATCGCTTTTACGAAAAAGTCAAATGGTTTATTGTTTAAGGAAAACAATGGTTTTGGGTTATGATGCTAATGTTTCTCTGTTCAACCACAACGAGTTCTTGGGAAATAAAGTTATCGTCCTAACGATAGTAACCAAATGTATTATTTATATGGTTATCGATGGGCTCGCTGTACAAAATATTTATACCAATATTCCCCAAAACGACCAACTTCAAGGTAATGACGAGTGCAAATGTTCGTTCTTCGTTATTCGTATGTTAAAAGAAATAAGCAAGCGATGAGTACTACAAAAATTGTGTATTATACAATCGTAGAAAAAATTGTTCCTTTTTCCTTTTTTACACACTGAATCTTCTTAACGTAAATCATTTCATTTACGTATAATAATCAGCATCTGTTAACACGTGATCGACGGAGGAGTGACTGTGTATAATATTTTCAAAAATGAGTAATAATACATTTCGCTTATGGTAAAAGTCAAATATAAATATTGCTTAGTTGTCATTTCTGAATCACATGTACAACACTTCTTAATGGATGACATATCGCATAAGCTAACAATATCTCCACTTCATCAGCAGTCATATTTACCAAGCTCTTCATGGCTATTTAAGTATCCACGAACTAATAAAATTCTTGCACGGCCAATAAATGAGTGACAAGAGATTGTCGTTGCACGTAGTCCATTTCACGTACATATATTTGTATGCACGACATTTATTTTCGTATATGCCAACAAGCAATTATCATTGACTGCGTCACGCTTTCCTCGACGGGGATTCCTTGAGACGTACGTTGCGTCATACGAATACACAGGACACGTACAACTCACCTATGGCACAATTACAAATCCATTCTCTACGTACAAGTAGAGTCTTTGTTATTCTATGTAATCACCACAGTTGGTTGGCGGTCATCGCTCGTGGTAATACCAAATTTTTCGCTAATCTTACGTCGTAACTTTTTGTGGCATATTAACATGAGTATCCACAAGATCGGTTGAATCAATCGACATATCTTTAATATAATAAGATAATTCAAGCACGCTAAAAGTATACCGAAGAACCACGGCGCGCCCATTAGTAAATAGAGTCTGAGAACAAGAAAATATCTTTGCCTTAGCATGTTCGTTTGATTATTGATAATCAGTTTGGTACTTTTTTGTATCCTAATTATCTTATAAGTAGTGTATCCGAAAAGGACATTATTGAAAAATAACGTGATCAATGGTATACCAAAGAAATATAAATTGACAGTGTAATTAGGTCCTTTTCGAAAATCTAAGTAATTAACTTTAAGAGGAAAGTCATTTGGTATATCTGGAATGTATTCCAAAGCGCCGGCTATCGCAGTAGGTAAAAGTGCACTGCTCCAAGCAATAGCTGCGTAGATAAAAAATTTTCTGTATTCTGCACGTTCGTTCTTTTCACTAGAACCAGGCATCCATCTGAATCTTGTTATCACCAACGTCATGTCAAAGCATATGACATTAAGCCAAAAGACCGATGCTAGAGTGAAGAACTGGAGAAGCAGCCATAACAAGATGATAACATGATTATTCAGATTACAATTACAAAGATCACAGCATCCTAACAGGGTCAATATACTTCCCATTATTAAAAGAGATGCATTGTGTCTCAATATAGCACGATTGTATACTGTGTTCCGTCCGAATTCCGGCACTACCATATATATCAGAAGCACAATTAGACACAAAAAAACGTGGGCAATGTTGGCCGGCATATATGTCTTTGCACCCCAAAAGACAACAGTAGCCAATCCATTGTAGAACAATATTCCACAATCGTTATATTTTGGACATTTGACTATCACTTTAGTACCATTCCTTAAATCCTCCACGCAAGAGTTATCGGGTACAATGTCGTTGAGGTACGTATAGTTTGACGTGGAATTTGTTAGGATAAGCTCCAGATTGTATAGACATTTGTAAGCTTGCGATTGGTCTTCGGTGGATGAATTTCTCTTGTGATATTTATTTCCCACGCTTGATTTCACTGCTATGCACTTGTACTGTTCGTTAAAAATATAACCAGGACTGCAACACTTTTTTGGTATATCTATACTATGATAATTACTATCTTCGCTTTGTGCGAGTGACAGTGAAGCGAAGAGAATCGCGAATTGCGAGGTTATCCTAAGTGCGTGCATCTTGGTTGATACACCGTATAATACTGTCGGTCTTTCAATGATCGTCGCGTTGTCAATAGTCGTACTGTATGAGTATTGACATTCTTCCGTTTTGTGAGTAATACTTCCTTGGTAAATCTTACGAATTGTTGTGCAGTTTCCAATAGGAGAGTAGTAACGAATTCCAATAAAATCGGATGCCACAAACCGCATGGTTCCGGAGATTTCTTGTAAAAAAAAAACGTATGCACTTCCTATGATGGATTACGCAAGGTACTTTTCCTACTGATAGACCGTTTTTTGCACTACACATCTATGCATGAAATATCGAAATATAACGTAGAAAAATCCAGATAAAAAATTATGCATAATTTGTATATATAAAAAAAAGTTTTACAATTTTTTCGAAATAAAACTTGTAACATGCACTTATGAACTGTATTTTGGAAAAATTAAGTTTTTAAGAATCATTCAATTTGCAAGAGTTTTTTTAAACGACCCGCTCTGAACATTCAGGGGAAAAGGAGAACGATGATTACTAGCCTGATCAGCGGATGGAATAGTGCAGGTTATTTAGAACACAGTAACCATTACTGCTCCGAAGGTAATTCTGTATTTGTTAGTAACGAATACTTTGCTGTAAACCAGGATTCACTGCTAACCAAACTAGCAGCCATTACTGTTTTCTTTTCTCCGTGTTAATAACAAATGAAACAAGTCACGTGATTGCTACTCGACTTTTCCTTACGCGCATGTGCATTGTTATACCAACTTTAAGGCATAAGATATTCCCACTTTTCCATGATGTCGTCATGCTATACATCGAAGGAAATTCCAATTGCGAGCGACGGGTTTCTCGCTGGTATTTCCATCATGTATTTTTATCCTCAACACAGACATGGAACTAGATGTTGTAAAGATATAAGACAATATAGTAGCCACTGAAATGCATGCTTAGTGAATGTTGATATTTTGTCCTCGCATCAGTGTAATCTCAGACAATGATATATTGTGATCCGAGCGTGTGCCGGGTGTGTGAATGTGTTTAAACCGCAGTTCTTCCACGAGCCACACACGACCTGCAGAGGCTTTATAACTAACCACGCATAACAGGTTGCTTCGAGTAGTCTCTGAGTTTCCAAGATGTCGCGTGGTCATAATATTATTCTGGAATACATTGAATATGGTTAAAGTGGAGGGAGGTATCGTTCATATTCACTTTAACTTTAACTGCTGCCACGTTAAGGAGGCCTCGAAAATGTTTCCCATCGGTATTTTTACGATCCTCGTAATCGGGACAACCAGCGCGCAATCTGTGGATTTCTTTACAAAGTGCTGTGATATTGATTATGTATTGAACGATAATTATCATTGTGTGTATCGTGAAAATCAAAACCAAACGATTTTTCATGTACTGAACGTGACCGATATTAGCAGCATATCTTACAACGTGTGTTTTGCGAGTGAGTATACGTCATTACGTTGCTTATAATACTTAGCAATTCAAATTCTTTTTTTTATTTGTGCCTTGACACAAAGAAATTTTGTGTAGGCGTGGAATGTGTGGAAATATCTTATTTTACTTGGCAAAGAAACTTTGATCATTTTACCAGTGTAGGTGATAAGTGAAAATTAATGACATCTATTTTTTCGAATACAGTCAGTTTCAAAAGTATAATAACTTAGATATTTTTGGGTATTCGAACAGATAACACAGGCGAGAAAAGAACGCGGGATGACACGATAAATGATACCTGGACCATGGACACGTGTCTGGACATCCTGCCGAATGGTACGGTGATCTCAGAGAATTGTTCAAGAGCCATAAATAAGGGAATGGACCAATGTGACAGCATCTTCACACCGTTAAAATTTTGGGGCGCTAATATTGTAGTTTTTGCGAATATAATTTACGTGTTTCCATACTTGATAGTCGTAATTTTTTATTTTGCAATTTCTGATCTTCGTCATCGTGCTTATGACAAAGCTGTACTTTGCTATAACGGAAGTCAATTATTCATTGCTCTGATACTACTTGGTATGGGACTCGTAATTTTATGCCGTAACACCATAAATCCAATGTTACTTATTCTGCTTGGCCTGAGCTTGATGTTTCTCACAATATCTTCGGTATTCTGGCTCTTCTTCATTTGCTTCGACATGACTTTGGTAATTACCAGATTTCGCTGGATGCCGTCGGCCGATCCACAGGGAAGGGAGGAGGTACGAAAATTTCGAATTTATTCGGCCTTTGCTTGGGGCGGAGCTTTTGTGCCAACCATGTTTGCTTGCTTCGTGGAACTGTTACCAATTATTCCGAGACATTCACCGTTAAGGCCAAATTTTGAAAGATTTCACGACGGCGCTAATTTCAGCGTTATTATCTACGTAACAACATTGCCTGTTATAATGTGCGTTATGAACAATGTTCTCTTCGTTTACGCAACGTATAAAATTATACGTATACGTAAGTCCACGGCGATGGCTAATGAAAATGTATCGAAGAATGCAAAAAAAAAGTACTTTCTTTTCCTCAGGTTGTACTTACTGATGGATGCTCCATGGATAATTGGAGCATTGGCAGCTATTTATACGGATTTATGGGTCTTGAAATTCTGCAGGATGATTCAGCCAATTCTTATGTTGTTGGCGATTTTACCGAAAAAGACATTAATTAATGCTTTTCGTTGTAGCGAACAGAAACAGAACACAAATAATAGAAGTCAGGCAATTAAAAACGGTGTTGTTACTCACTGTTAAAATTATAACGATTGATAATTGTAATACGTGACTCGTGCTATCAACAAATTATATTAAGCATCAATTTATTTTTTCATAATTTCATGTCATCAATATTTAGGAAGGATTGTACATATATACTGATATCGAAAAAATATCATTCGTATCCTGTTATTTTGTATTACTACGACTGATTAATGTAATTAATAAAAGATTCTATTATTTTCTAAATGTCCATTTATTTTTCACATAGTAAACTGAACAAATAACTACACGCAATCGCGTCGGAGAACTTTCACCAGAAAGTACTTGTACTACAAGTAATTGTGGCTGGCGAAGAAAAGTTAAAATCCACATTAAGAACTAAGTGATTTCTCATACGATAACAGCCACACTACGTTCCTATGTAAAGTTATTAATTACGTTAAATACACATTGAAGTTCTAGTTCGTCCAAACTTTTTACAGCTGAAACGCGCTTTCGGCGAAGACTATAATTACCATTGAGTCATTGTAAGATGCGACCTAAAGACTTACCCATTTTCATTGTCCCCGAGCGAACTTAAACGAAATGTTATTGCACTGGATGAAAAATGACGTAATTAACCTAACCCCAGTTTTGGTTGTCCTGGAACTTCTTAAAAAAACCCCTCGATATGAATCTGGGTGGTGGGGGTACGTGCGCTATTGCCTGGCGAGGGCTGAACGAAAGAGAACTTTCTATCTTAACTGGAGATGAAGAAGAAAAGGGAATGGGAGGCAGGGAAATGCGTAGCTTTTGAGAGGTTAGGGAGCCTGGGAGAAAATTGAAAATCGAATCAGTGGGCAAATCGGATTACCCCTGGAGCTTCGACTCCGGCTGCGACTCCCATGCTTCTCTGCAGTAGAGCATGCTGGGCTGCGTCTGTGCGTGGTTGTCGTCATTGGCTTTTGGAAGGTACGGTGCACCATCTATTATCGGAATGGGGAAGCAAGTCTGAAATGAAATCAATTACGATTATCGAGCAGGTGTAACAGATGTTGTTTGGTCCTTCTGTTGAAATATTTTTCGTGACGAAATTTAATGAAAACATTTTGAGATAAATAATCGATGGACGCGTTGTAGCTGATTACGTGAAGAACGTGTTCGAAAAAAATCAAAGTTATTAAATAATTATTATATTTTGCACAGACAATATTTTGGTAATGTCGATTCCTTTTTAAGCAAGTATATAATAGCACGGGGTCTTGATAACGATGTCAAGGGTTACACACTTCATAAGGTACTTCATCAATTTGTAACCCACTGATCCGAATATTCAAATTCTCCCGCCTAATCCTCCGAAAATTAAGGACCAAGCTTTTCGCACCTTCTCCTTCATTCCGTTTTATTCTTACTGCCACCTTTTCCTCCGTCTCTTCTAAAAGGTTCTGCCTAAATTACTTCCTGGGTCTCCTCCAATCTATCATCTTCAGCGGGACCAGTGGCTTTTCCTAAAATAACCTTTTATTTTCTTTTCTCTTCTCTCGCCATCTCTCGCCGCGCTACGAGCTATGTGGTTCGTAGGCTGTTTTCCCAGGATGCCGTCTAAGGAAATGACGTGATAATAATTTCATGGTTCCTTCTCCCGTCCAAAGTGACGTACGATAAATATATTGCACAAACTCATTCCCTTGTGGCACTTTATATCTCGATTATGGAAAGTCTATCGTAAAAATCACATTTTCCGAGCTCCTCGTGTCGTTGCACTAGATGCTATGCATCCCATGCATTGTCCCATAATGCAATTATCTTCCGCTTCAAAAAATACACTCTACCTTATAGCCTTGCTGGAATTGCTAAATTCAACGGGTTTAAATGGATGCGGTATTGCGTGTATGAAAAATTTGAATTTTTAGAGATGAACGTTAACAGGATTGTCAAAAAAGTACAAGTTTTTCTGTCGTATAATTTCAAGATTTCACCCTGAAATACACCGAAAAGCTCCTATCTCTCTTGAAGCTCTCACCTTAATGTTAACACGGGCCGCCCCGTTGCGCGCCCTCGAAGCAGCTACCGGAAAATTGAAGTGGGCCAACTTTCCGGGAAGTGGAGAGGGCCTATATTTTTAACCTCTTAATATTCATAACTGAAAGAAGGCAGACAATTAATTTCTTTTTTGTCTAAGGAGCTGCTGAATGTTCGAGTTTTATTATGAGTCGCGGAATGGGATATTTTTTCGAAAAATGCATAATTTTCATGTTCATTACCGTACACAGTGCATAATTAAAACTTTTTTATTACTCACTTTTGTGAGAGTTTCTAAAAAATTATGTCTATTTATATAAAGAATTCGAAAGTATCAACTGCTTTGACTATACCGTCATCGGTTAGTTGGCTTACTTATATCACTGATGAAGTTCAAATGTACTATGTATATGTTGTAAAAGCAATAATAAAAATGTCCACTGAATCATCATCATTCGCATCTGGGCTCCAAATGAAAATCCATGATAAAATTCTTCAACGACACTTCGACCTTGTTAAATCCAAAAGTTGGGCGTGATTGCTTGTCCTATTTTCCCGTATCAGTAAAGTAAAAAGTCAAATTAATTCGCCATTTATCAGTCGATCCTTCTCGTTCGAGCGACAGCTCAGAAATGTAGGAGCAATTCGTCTTTATTTCCGAAGGAAACGAGGGAGCGTCGATTTGTAATTAGATGAAGAAATCTGTAGGATCCTGGGATCGTTCCAAGATTTCGCATTGCTTGGAAACGTTACGGAAATTTAAGAAACTCGCATTTGCATTCACACTAAATACTTATTTAGTGTCTAACGATATACCAATATAGTGAATAGTATCAGTTCGGTATTTTGAGTGATAAGGAAAAAAAACAAGATATTCCCATTTCCATATACCTTATAATCTGGGTTGAAATGCGATGCTGTTAAGTTAGGACTTTTTCCATTATTTTTTCGTTCCTCTTCCCAGCCCCCCTAAGACGGAAGTGACGTATGTGAAGCTATGTGTCTAGGGACACGAGTCGTTTCTAACCTCTATGTTGGCATATTACCCTCATTTATACACCACCAGATAAGACTTTTTTCTTCACTATATTACGGGTCCACATATGCCACAACGCATACGAATTTAATACGTTAAAGCAGGATAAAATTTATTAAAAGTTATGCAATCTACAACATGCAATACGTTGAACGATATTACCGAATGTAATATTTCCATTTTTTCCCTAAAAATGTATCAAGCTAAGGTAGGCTTGTGTTTACTTGAATAAATGTATAAGGTAAAACTAGGTAAGTCATAATCGAACTGGGTGTAAGGATCCCAGAGGATCATGAGATGGATCATCGCATCTTATGCTATCTCCGTTTACATGTATTCCACCCATTTTTCACGGGCGTAGGACATATTAAAGATACTGCGCGATAAACGATCCCGCTAAGGACGAGGGTAAGAAAAAAAATATGATCCAACGTGGTAGGCACCTCGCTATTTTTCACATAGTGCGAGATAATTAATTGCTCCAGGTTCGGACGGTGGATTCACGTCTCTTACAATGCAGTAAATCAAGCCAAAAATGATGATCTCGTACCAGGTTCGTATAGCGAATAAAGCGAGTGGAACAGAGAGGCATTTATTGGGTATGACGATCGGCGAGTGAGAGAAGAAGAGAAATAAATAAATAGGAGAACAGAACGGCGAGAGCAATAATTATTTCCGTCGTAAATTTACATTTGGACAAGCGACGTTTTTATTGGAATTTAAATTTGTCCCGCCTTATCCCATTTCGCGACAGAGGGAAAGAAAACGCTCGGATTTATTTCGGGTCTAATACCTACAAGGTATTCTATCCCAATTCGTTTGCCTAAGGGATAATTTGAAAGTATTCAATCTAGCTCGACTTTAAAGAAAATAAAGTAAGAAACTGAAACAAATGTCATTTTAACCGACATCCGTTATAAAACCGTTCGAGGTAAAATATACCATTTGATTCCTTAGGTTAAGGTTCATTTAAAATCCCAAAGTTCGTCCTTTGTATTTTTTCACTTTTTCTTTATCTACCTACTTCTCTCTCTTTGTTACGGATAAACGTAAACCCCACTCCGTGATCTTATTCTTATTCTTCGACGATAAATTCGCATTGTGCTTCAACGCCGCTCGATCCGTTCGTTTAGTATTCACTGCAAGGGACAGCAGTAGGAGCATCGTCTACGTCTACATAACACAATGGTGAGACAACGAACCGAAAGAATAACCCACCCAGAACACAACGCACCCTGCATGCAGAAGCACCAAACTGCGCTTCGCAAAAATGAACTCATACGTGCGCGAACCAGAGTACAAGGGTTGAGCAGGTATATTTTAAGAATTTTCTTTATCTTTGAATTTATAATAAACATTTCTTGGATACCTCGTGGATACTTGATGGGGATAAAAAATATTGACCTATGCGTTATGTCAAATGCTTTAGAGAAAATGCGTCGTCATTTTAGTCTCTATATATAGGTATACTTTTTGTATGATTATGCGCTTTACACTTTCTTATACAAATTCCGTAAGTGCTCATCACGTAAATATCCTGATTCACTCTCCCTTCGTGTTTTCACACATTTTGAACGAGCTTTCCACCTTTTACCCTATTTTTCCATTTCGCCAAGGTTTCTCGCCTTTGCGAAGAACACGGCGCTTGAGTACGTCAGCCCCTGCAATTCTGAAACGTGCGACGTACTGGGTCGCGAAGGGGACTGTGCAAATCCGTCACCCGAGAGACGTTTACTTCATTTCCTATTCCCGGACGAGCAGTTTCATTCCGTCGTCTTTCAAATGCATTCGCTGCAACCAGCCCCTTAGTGCAGTTGACTGAATCGAGTCGATCCGACAAATTTTATCCACGTACCAATTATGGATATTTTGTAGTAAGTTTGTGAAATTCAATTTTTTCCTGAATCAGTATCATTACTTCAGAGAATAAATACTATACTCATCTGTGATTTCCTGCAAATTTGTTTTTTTGCTCTAAAAAACCAGATAGTATTCTTTTATAATAGAATAATAATACCATTTTTTACATTCGGAATTTACAATTGGAATTGTTTGAATTGTAGACTGATTTTTTTGCAGTTTGATCATACATGGGATGACCTGTTGTAGAGAATATAAAAAGCTCTGAATGGGCTTTTCCGTCATAACATATCATAAGCACCAAGCGTTTGCACATACTGGATGCAGAATCGTAAAAGAGGATTAGTTTTTAATCGTGTATGATGAAGTTTTATTTGAGATTTTTGTCATTTTAGTACGCGACGCATAAACGGGTTTTCATAACTAATATAAAGGTATGATGAAATAATTACTATGAAATTTATGTATTTTTGGAACTTTCTACAGGATCAGAAGTATTTTTGTAGTTTCAGATGAAAGTGTCCCTAGTAAAATATCCGATTGCCGATGCTCTTTTGTCAAAGTTAATGAACAATTTTCTATTGATTTATCACACATTGCCTTTGGCCAAAAAGTATTGACAATGGGACATTTTGCTACGGGTGAAACTTTCTTGTAGAAATACTGCATCGCCTGCGTCTTTTCGACATTCTCCGTTCGTTCGTTCTACCGCTATAAAGATGCCATCAGGATTGGTCGGAATTGGTACTATGAAGGGATCTACTATACGGTAGAGAACATCATGGTGGGTAGATACTGGATGCTCCCCTATCATGAGGGAGGTCATCGAAGACCGCAATAATACCGCTTACCCCATCTAAGCGGGACTTTTCTGAACTATCTATTCCATCCGACATCATTGAGTCTAGGATCAGTAGCACTATTGGCTCAGGGTCAGATCATTTCCTTGCACTCCAGATAGTATTAAGAATGTCTGAAGACCTTATCAGACATTGTAATTGGGTCCTTTTTATTGATAATGGTGTGTATCCAATATCTCGTCATACATATACCGAGACCATAGAAAGAGGATTCTAAATCAAACGATATCATGAAATCAGACTCACGGATTGTATAAGGTCGAATTTGAATACAGGAAAGATACGAATAAGGAAGAGGAATTGGTTGAACCAATTCCAAGATTTTTCAAGATTCCGCATAAAGAAATAATATAAAATTGCAGTCCCTTTCATTTTGTTATCTTTGACTATTAATAATATCCTCTTTCTATCAGCGTGCCTTTCTCGACTGAAAATCGATACTCTTCATTCCATATCGAAAAACTTGACGAATGACGAGTATAATGGTAGAAATAAGCTTCCAATTTTCTACAACATTAATAAATAATATTCCATTGATTCATCCACAAGTTATTCTTATTCCTTTAAACGTTTGCTTATCTTCGAAAGACTCCATCGTCCAATAGGGTTTTCTATTTGACTGGGTCCGTTCTCCCATAATACCGCTTAAGGTTCCGAAAGGCAGGCAGTAAAGGATACCAACATAAATTGGTAGTCCGTGTAGAAGCTTCCTTTGTTCGAGTATTAGTCCCTGCTAACTCGAAAGTCTTCAACGGTCTCTCCCATTGGCCGTTCCCGTTAAGTCGTCCACTATCATTGGTCGTTACCGTCGGGTCCACTAGAAATACGAATGGCTTATCGATATCCAAGTACATTCCAGAGAGAATACTGCAATGGGGTTCAGCAACGCTTCGATCCAAGGGGCTTTCAATCGCGTCGTTTATCGCTATCCGATTCCCCCTGATTCGATATTCACAACGCGTCGCATTTTCCTCGTTCCCTTCGTGTCCCATGTTCTTCTTCACGCAGGAGGTCTTTTAGTCATTTTACTCCGGGAAACTCCTCTGCAGACGCATAACGGCCAAAGTCCTCGGAGTCACGGTAGACGGGTTATACATATACAGAGGCCGCTACTGGGTGTCGCTGAAAGTCACGTTGGATTTTACCATGAAAGATGAAAATGCAAAGTGGCTCGGAATAATCTGAAACGGCGTGGTTAGAAACTTAACCTCGAAAATGGCAGGAAAGCCTTCCAAGTACATGAAACTGTCGAATGTGAATTGAATTCTTATTAAGATCGTGACTAGTTTTTCCAATTTCAAGTAAAGCACGTAACCGTTTCTATATTAATGTATAAGATTCGACATTATCCGCCTCTCCTATTTGTAATAATCTGTTGCATAGCATATCGCCACGTGGTAACAATATTCATAGATTCGAGTCACGCGGTGCAAATAAAAGAATCCAGCTTGAACTATGAAGGCGAGATACAAAGACTAGAAATATTTTGCTAGGAATATCTCTACCCAACGTTACCACGACGGCTCAGCTCTAAATCTACCATATTAGCACCATTCCTTCCTCGACTTAATCCACGTCCGGATTTTTGACATATTACAAAACGCCCTATGAATACTTATATCCCTTCCGTTCTACGTTTCTCTAGCATCTTCTTCCTTTTCCCTTAATCTCTTCTCGTATTTCTTCCGCCCGTGGGACGTATACCCACTCCATGCGAAGAGATCGCGCCCATAAATACACATTTGAGACAACGCAGTGACGCGAGGTCTCTCGCGATCTCTAATATTAAACTGTCACGTCTTTCTACGTGTCGAAATTGTTCACCGGTTTTCTTATCTCCCTCGCACTCTCATCCGTTTCATCTCTACCTTCCTATTCTTTTCATACAATCAGTTTTCACCGTGATAAATAGTCGTACTTTTCTCGGGAATGCGAATGCATACTCTTGCACTGGTCCGTTTGCATGGCAGCGATCATCTGGTTTTTCATAGCGAACATTCAGCCCTGTCACTCGTTGACAAACTGATGCTCCTGTGTAAACATCACTACGTACCAAAATTTTGATGTCGTTCGCTAGAATGTAGGTGGTCCATGTCATAGCACATGTCAAATCGTTCCACGCGTTCCATGCTCGCCCTAGTTCAGACTCTGGCATGGCATTGATTATCCTCTATCACTGGAGCCATTGTCTTGCAGCCAATAACAAAACCCTTTATCTCACCCAAATTCACACAGGACCCCAAGTCGTGTGCCACACCTTGGTTAACAACCAAATCAACGTGAAGTCCTTGATGCACATTAAATATCCAAGTAGTCCCATGTTACTTCTTATAGTAAGGTAAACACTCGACCAGGATGTTATCGGTGAAGCTCTTGCGTAGAAGTGACAACTGCTACGATAGCAGAATGGAGTATATTGGTTCAAAACTGATCTATTTAAGTTTCTCTCAACAGGGTTTCCACTTTCAGCTTGGGTCTACGTAGGGAAACCTACCCTCTTAAGAAGTTTGCTATTCGCCTGACACTTGAACGCCTCAAGATGGCGATAAGATGAGAGAAGACAAGATAGTTACTTTCCCCGGCGATTCGTCCTTCTGAAACTTTGAAGTTGGTACTTAGATAATGTTGAAATAGAGGAAATTACTAATAGAGCTTGATGTATACATTTTTTTTTTTTTTTTTCAAGAGTGTTAAACTATCGGATAATGTTGGAACGCACAGTGCGCTAGTTTTAGCCATACGACAACAGCGCCGTGGATTTCTGATGCGGCAAAGTTCATAAACTGGCAACAACTCTGTTCGCAAAACTAAAGCTGCATCCTTAGAACTGGGTTGCCTTATTGAGCCATGCGGTACCCCGTTGGAGTGGCGTCGTAGCTCAATTCCTAGACTTCTGGATCGGTGGTGTGTGCAGTACCCTCTGGAGGTTTCCGGGCTTTCCAACAGCAGCAGGCTGCTCCGACTCTTCGACCAAGTTTGTCTTGCTCCAGTTCCGCCGTCAAGTGCCCTTGAGAGAGTCTCCGTTCCAGGAGGGCGGCCGGAATGCTTCGCAAAGAGGATGACGGCCTGTATACCGTGAAGGAGGTTAGGTTCGCTTAACACAACAGTGATGACTCTACTGTACTATAGGTCTCGTCCTCCTTCGCTCACCCTTCGCAACCTCTTATTGGATTCCATCCACAAAACCTGTCTTAACGCGAAGGGATTACCAACGTTTGAAGAGATCCCTGTGGCTCGCCTCCATTATCCCTCAAGATTTCGTGGACCTTTTACGAAGCATGTATCCTTTCCTGTTTTCCTTCCGTTCTATTTTTCTGAAAAATTATTTCGTTCGAGAGTGACGAAGAACGAAAAATTGAAGAACGTGACATCGGATTATAATCCTGATCCAAATAATTACTTGGCACCGCTGCGATCTTGAAATGATTGGAATATTTTATTTTACTTACTATTAACAAATTCTAAGCACGACTTCCATGACTTGAACGTTCGAGTCTTGCATGTGTGCGGATACTACTTGGTATGCTAGAAAAAGCTTCTGAAGTAAATTCGAAGGGCGGAAAATGAAGGCAATGAGAACCCTTGTCGTTAACAGTTGCAGCGGGAAAAGGGCGCTTATATTGCCTTATTGCGAGTTTCCTCAGAGGTGCAACGTCCTGAACTGTTCATCCCCTTCGTTTCCCTGGTATTAGATCCTTAGACCTTAATTAAAATCATTACTAGACTTAACTACCCACTGCCAAAACTCTCTACTTAACGCAAAAAGTTCACCCTCTTTACCGGCGTATTAAACCTCTAGTCACGTGGTGGGTTTATCTTGTTTGCTCGAAGCTTGCAAATACTGGTATACGTAGATAGTTTCACCAAAACTTCATTATTCCTTCTAATCATCCTATCAGTCCTAACTCAGCCAATAATCCACGTCGCATCGATAACCTGAAATATTGAATACCTCAAATTAATTGCGTAAACAGATTAGCACATTGAAGTATAACAAGAAATCAATTGTACGTAATAGTCTAAAATTAAATGACTGCCATTATCGACAGCTACTATAGTTCACCTAAAATCTGCCATAAACAAGATCATTTATAATTGGCACATCGACATCAATTAAATTCGAATCCTTCACGCAATCCTTACAAGGCTATTATTGTTCACCATCTGAAGGTGGCACACGGTAGTTACGTAGTCCCTTTAGGACGCGAACAGGCATTAAATCATAATGGGAGGAGTTTGGTCCATTTCAATGTTGTCCGTCGATAGCATCGAGGTGACCACTTCAGCATTCGACTAACTACTGCCTCTACTGCTAGAGCAACCTTGGCGACTCTCACGGCTAAAGCACAATTCTAAGTGATTAATGAACGGATTAATGGATTAGAAACCACAAACTAATGTTAGTTTGCACGGTAGTTTAGGAACCTCCGTCCATAAGACATAACTGCACGAAATATATGTAGTTTTCATACGTCTATACCTACTACAATTGTACACGTATTATAACTATACCATGATGGTTCAACTAGATATATTATTCTTGTATAATATTACTTGGTATCACCCTGTGTTTATGACTTTCTTCAATAGGCTTTAATTGCGTCAATTATTTGTCTCGTGTGGATAATATACGGTCTTCGTCACTCGAAAATAATTGTCTTTACTATCATCAAGATTATTTAGTATTGCGACACGTATTCTTTATTTCGGTAGTCACTGAGGCTTCAAGAATGACATTTACGATTAGAGTATTTTCACGTTTTTCTAATATGAAACGTGGGTTGAGTGTCAGTCGTAACGCCGGCACCCTGCTGGCCCGACTCCAAGACACAGTCTTACATAGTGCCTTGCTGCGAAGACAATGTACTTGCCAAAGTATGAAGATAAGTGATTCCTTTGTCAGTCGAGTTATGAAAGTTTTGCCAAATTCTCTTTAGCTTGTTAGGAGATTTAAACGATCTAGGTAAAATTGTCAGGTGTTTCGATAACACGTTTAGTTACATATTCAGTACCATGTCGGATTGTTTGGTAACGAAATTGTTGTCACATCTTGTACAGTCTTATAGCCCTCGTAGGATATATATATATCAATGGAGAGCTGTTGCGTATTTATTATATGCTTAATGTCGTAATTTCCTATTATACTAATAATTGATATAGATATTTTTATTCAGCCGTCAATAATGATTCGTTTTTACATCATAACGAAATAAACGATCTACGCTGTGTACAACTCGCAATTAAGGCACCTCAGAGCAAACATTCCCATGGGCCTGATCGGACTTAGAAGCCGTAACAGGGACCCCCTAAAATTGATTTATTATCAAACCCCGTGTGATTTATGCACTTTGAGTACGATTAAACTTGGCAGAGTCCCGTGGGCCGGTAATAATAAGCACGTCCGAGCAAACAATGTGAACGAATATAAATAAAACGTTAAATAAATTATACCTCCTCGTTCTAAAGCCAGCAGGAATGAAACACAACCAATTAGTGACGAGCATTATCCACCGCCATAATTTAACCTTAGAGATCCAGAAAAATACACATATCAAAGGCTGACCGCGGTCCCGCCCGAGGTGGACTTTTAAAGACAGATCTCAAACGACAATTAAACTTAATTGCTTTCTCACCCAATATATTTACGCTCGGAAAACGACGAGCATATACGCTCCTATCGATACCCAATAATTTCTCATATTCAAATTCCATCCAGATATAAAACGTAAATACGCATTGTATTATCGGATATTCAATCTTCATTGGAACAAGTATTTTCGCACTTTTGAAATGATCTTTGCTCATTGTTTTTTTTTCTTTTTTTTTTTATCTTTTTTCAAAAGTACAGAGACCATTATCGATTCTTTTCACATATTTGGTGGAAGAGTTAGCTGCAAATGGCTCTTCGACTCTCCATGAATTTATAAGGGTATTACTGGGGAGAGTTGTCGATAAATCTACGATAGCAAGGGCCGAGTCGGGTCGGTACTCACGTAACTGCGATGGTCATGGTGATGGCTATGGTGTGAGTTGGTACGAGACAGGGCAGTATGGGAGCACGGGTTAAACGTGTTACGGCCCTGTGTCAAAGGTTTACTGCCGTTACTTACCCCACGGAGAATGCTGTCTTCTATTTCTCTTTTCGCGTGAACTGTTACCCCTGTCTTATGGAAATTTCAGTAGTAGGTAGTTCCAATGGAAATTGAGACAGTGAGTTGTGTGAATGGAAGCTGTGAAGAAATTACAAAGGAAACATATATGTGAAGTAAATGCATACAGAAATTGTTAATTAACTCGAGTGGTTTTAATTAGCATCTAAATTTAATGATTGTAATATTCAGTAGAAGCAAATGTGCATTCACTGTTTCGATGACCAATTATACAATGTTGGATTGGTACATCGCGGCAGTATTTTTCCTTTTTTTTTTCTAATTCCTATAAATATAAAAATTTTATTAGAGTTTTAGTCAAAAAAATTCAAAGCTTATGTCTCGGACTGAATTCTTTTAAAACGTGCGTAAACGCTATGTTACTTTTACGTAAGAATTGAAATGTTGAATTATGTATGAATATTATGATATACGTCTCGCTATACGTCGTTCCGCTTGCTTTTATTTCAATGCGATTTGAATCTCTTTGAGATCCTTTACATGTTTTGCCTTCCACTCGCTCCTTTTCGCTGAAGTTTTCCTCCGTCTTGGTTTTCTGACAACTAAACATCCGGATCAGCAAACTATTCCGAAACTGTTTGTTAGTCCTTGGTACATTTTGATACCTTCACATTGCGCGTACTATTTATATGTATTGCTGCTATCTCGATATCGCATTACATATTGCATTCACAAAGACGTTTCTCTCATTGTATTTGACGTCATATATTTCGAAGAAATTGCTGAAGAATTTTTTATATGCATTCTTTCATATTTCACATTATATCAAACTGCTATAATAAGTGCCCACCGAGCGAATGAACGTAGTATAGTACATTATATTATTACGTACCTACTGCCGTGGCAGTTTCCCTACAGACGTTTCGATAGGGTTACAATATGCACATTCTATGCATTATGCACAATGTGCACTCGATATCCGTTGCATGTAAGTACAGCGCTGGCAAATATGGTTAGAGTATGTTAGGTAATTTCTGATGAAATTTTTATTAGTTTTCATGCTTCCTCGAACAAAATTTAATCTCATAAGGAGATGAGGCAATTTTGTGAGAATATTATCGTTAACTGTTACTCGTTTTTGGAGATCTGGTTGCAAGTTATTTCAGAGATTTAATTGATGGGTTCTAGTAAAAATTTGCTTTGAAAAATTTGCGACGAGTATATCATGTTTTACACCTTGCTTTTCGTATCTGTCCATTAAAGCGATGCTCTTTTTATGACCATACTATAGGAAGAGGTAAACTGTCTCGTTTATTACGATGAGCAAAGCTAAACAAGCTTAATTTATGACTTAATCATCGTTCGATAACTAATTACAGAGTTTATTACAGTACTGGGCTTTTCTTAATGCTCGGTATTTTGATATTTTGTCACCTTCCACGACTGCGTCGGCCACTTGTAACTAACTCTAAAAGTAGCAATGTACTTAATTTTAGAACAGTGCGATTTTATCTAAATGAAAAATTCAAGCAAGTATTAAGAACTTTTATTTGGTACGAATACCGATACAAATTTTGTATTATTCACCCCAAAACCGAATTAGCGTAAGTCCTATTTGATTTAGGTAACCAGATTTAATAGAGTTATGTTTTATTTATTCATTTTATTTAAACAACCAATTTAATCGATGGTCTAAATTAACTCCTAGGGATTTTTTTTATCTATTGTTATGATTTTGGGTGTAACAAGTAAAACCAAGTTATACAGGAAGATTCTTGAGATTGCCGATCTTCCGGTAAGCCATCTCGGTAAATTGTGTCCTGGCATGTAATTCTGAGCGAAGGCGTTAAAATCGTCCGTTTGGATGGGAGATCTAAATTCCAAGTGGCACTCGGAAGGCACATAAAATAAAAGTAAAGTTAGTCGGAGTAGCGAGCTTCAACCTCGCTCACGTCAAGGAATTAAGTCATTCGTATTTAAATTGCGAGCATAAAATAAGGGAAATACTGGTAACCAGGTAAAGCCACGTTTCGTGTCCATGTCGCGAACTGGCAATGACAGGATGTGTATATATATATTTTTGGAAGACACCCTTTCCGGACTGAAACATTCCCCTACCATTAAACAATAAAATACTAGAGAACAGGTTTCAGTAATAAATTTTACTACACCCCATATTTAAACCTTACGATTTTAAACTGATTTTCAATTAAAACTAGAGTGCACAACTAGTTTTCGTATTATCTTTAAATATAAAATGCGTACTGAAAAATATTTCAAAGTACGCAGGTACCTTAAAAACCCTAAGTAGACGTATACGCTTCGCACGAAATATAAAGAAGATCCATTACTTTGGTGCATCTGGAAAAACTTGTGGGATTTTGCCAGTCGAGTAAATTGCAACGAGATATAGTCAAGGGCGGTTTCTTCAGAAATGCTGACCTTTTGAAATTGAACGTTGGAGCCCGACGACGTCGACGGTTTCCAAGCAATCTCACGACGCTACGTTACATCCCTCCGTCTGGCGTAGCGGCTCTTTGCACGTTTTGTTTTGACGAAATAAATAGTGGAATTTAGCAGGGAGTTGGCGAGCCTGTCTGCCAGTGGTGTGGGGCTGGTTGTTTCATGCGTCGATGTACAAAACGTAAGGCACGTAGAAGACGCTTGAAAAGAGAAATCCGAGGTAGGAACGAAAGAGAAATAGACGGGTGTGTCTGAGCTGGTAGCTGAATCACCTAAAGCGTCTCTGGAGGCTGCCTAGAATTAAACTGCCTGTCGCCTGCCATTGCGCGATTGCACCTCACTGCGAATTTCGTAGTCTTGGATGTATTTTTCGACGGGGCTTACCCATGGTGGAAACTTGAATTTTAAATTGGATTCAATTACCCACGTAGCCGGAATTCTCCCGTTGGCGAGTCGAGAAAAACGAGTGACTAGAGGATGATCCACATACATTCCAAGAACCCTGGGCACTTTGTCGTGCATTTACTTACAAAAGCAACAGGATATATATATATATATATAAATATATATGCAGGATGTGTGTAAATAAATAAAAAAGATATATATCCACATATAAAAACTTACCTGTTTAGTAATTCGATAAAAGACAATTTTTACATGGAAGCATTGGTCCAATCAAACGGTCATCTCTTTCAGATGATATCAGACGTATTTACAGTCTTATTATTCTGTCTAATTAAATTTTGACAGGTTGATAGTAATTCGTCATGGACTATGTTTAGTACACATTTTATTTTCATGTCTAAAATTTGCCATTTCTATCATGCAACCTATTACGAATTTAATGACCGCTTGCTTTTCCTATTCTACAAATTCATTTAATATTTCACGCTGCTTAGTAAAGGTTAATAACTAAATGTTCACGTCATAGTTTATTTTTTATTTTTGCTAAATCATAAAGACTGTAATATAGTCATACGGCGTAGTCGAAAATAATAATCTACTAGTCACGTAGAAAGTTATATATATGCAGATATTCTTCAATATTTGTATTCACTTACGACCATTTTTGTTGGACATGTTTTTATTTAATACTGCATGAAACATGGTATGTTGTCCTTCTCAGTCGAGGACCGATAATATATTTGTGGAATTGAAGATAAACATAGAGAGTCAATATATTACATCATTCCTCATATGCATATCCTTATATACGAAAACATCAATATTCACATAAACTAATAATCAAAGTCTGATGCATTATGTGTACGTCGCTCGAGTCGTCAGATGACAATGATTCGTAGTGTGAAAAATAAATACTTTCTTCTATTATAGAATCCTGAATGAGGTTTTACATTTTTTTCATAAATTGTATATTAGTCATTTTTATTAATCAAAAAATACTTTTTTGATTGATGCATTTACTGCTTATACATATAATGCAACTCGTTATTGCTGTATTGAAACGCGTTAGGTTGCAGCCATTAGCATGACTATAACCATTAGAAGTTCTATTACTATAGTGGTACAAGAGAGTGCAGCATTACACGCTGGCCACTTTATAGGAACGCTCATACGTTGTGGTCGACGTGGTTTCTGCGCGCGGCATTGTCAGGTCTACTAAAATATAATGAATATAGATCCTGCTATAGAAACCGTGGAATATATTGCCGGTATTGAGTGCATTTGAAGCGTTTTACTCGACGTCAAAATTGCAATTATGCAGTGCATCACAATATACCTAGAGACTCTAGCATTATAGAATGAGAAAATGCATATCTGTGACGCGTATGTAGTAGCGACGATTACTTTCTTCATGACACTTGTTTGTTTAACGATGCTGTTACACATTTATGTGACTTTGGCATCGCGTTGAGCGAGGATAATTCAGTAAAGATATAACGACTAGATAAAATAGAAATATATCGAAGAGTATGACGTCGGTATAAATTATTATTAATTTTTCTCTGGAGAAACGTATATTTTATTACGTCATTTCAAACAGGGTACAAATTTGATCGTGAAAAATTGTATTTTTTATTACGTCAAAGTCAATTTCGAAATACAAATATTCACGTTAAACTGATTTCCTACTAAAAATATTTATTTTACTGTAATTCCATGCTATTCAAGTTCATACTATTCCATTCATATTTTGTCACCAGTTTAGGACATCGTGTCAGTCTGTGTCCCTTGGCGTTAAATTATAGCAAAACTTGCCTTTTCTTTTCTACACGTCGAGTGACTCTGATTTATTGTAACATCTCGTGATGCAACAGACCGTTTCGAGTAATAAATTCGCATACGGTAATTGTAATGTACAATGTGAAATAGACAGGCATCGTTCGTATCGTATCGTATATGTTATTTTGAACTAGTAAGATTTTCCAAATTTATACTAGATATAATATTAATAGAATTCTCCACAGGTATATGAAAATTTAATAATCATATTTTGTAAATAAAATTTTTTAAATAGATCGAACGCAAGTATACGCTTTGCTGGCATTGAAATACTTCAGGGTATAAAGATTTCAGCGTCCGACAACGAGAGTAAAGTGCTCATCCCTTGCGTTACCGTAACAAACTGTGAAATAAAGATAGCAGCACCATTTTACTACTGAGGTTTCAGTAGAGTCATTTGAAAAGTACGTAAATGCAGAGTGATTAAAGACTTTATTTGCACGCCTATATTGCACGCGAATATGGTTCAACTTTTTAGCATTATACTTATTTGTTTATATTCGCCTAAAAAAATTATTTAGACGGCACGAAAGCACTGAAAGTTTATTTAGCTCGATAAGAACTGGGTTTAACTCGATATAGTACGACTAAAATGTGTTTTCTCGTTCTTCATCGATTTACAAAAATAATTTTTGCACGTTAACTCCAAAGGTTATTTTACTAATAGAAAATGAATGGTGCAACCGGTACATTTCTTTCGTAACACATTTACACTATCAGTCCCAGGTCAGTCTGTTAAAAATCATAAAACCAACGGTATATTGGTTCACACGCCATGTATGTTTATGGTTACGGTTATGTCCGCATCGCTGGTGCAGCCTCCCTCAAAACTGCAGCCCCAAGATAACCGTTCGTTATTGCCAGTCCTCCGCACTACCCTCAAGGTAATCCACGACAGGCTTTTGAATTATTAAAGCTCTTATTTTTTGACGCTATCAGTTATTACGAAATGCGCCCCCGGTGCGTTCAATGTGCGTAAAACGAAGTGCAGGGTGATTTATCAGGTGCATGAATATTTCACCATAACCAACAAAAAAAATTCTGCAATATTTCACGATCGATGCATATTTGATAGGTCAGAAATATACTCAAACTATATTCCTCCCTTGTAAGTTAGGAAAATCGAGAATCGTATCCTTAGTACGATAAATACCGATAAGCTTCAAGGGATGGAATTTTCAGAAAAAAAGTCATTCTCGTCGACTTGAGAAACTCTGAACAACCAGCGTCATTAGTTTGAGCATCACTGGCACTAAAACAAAGATCGTTAAGCGGTGGGGAAGCGAAGAATCCCGTAATATATATGGATGGCTAGCATCCCTAACACCGCACTTTCGTTTCGAGGGCTGCACAGCCGGGGGATGTAATTTTGGTACTTACCCCATGAAGTTAGGAACACAATGTTACGTGGCAGCACTACCAGATGGAAGATGCCCTGGGGGTAAGGGCAGAAGTATTCGTAAGAACTTTGAAATAAGTTGAATTAGCTGAAAGACTAAAGTAACGGATCTCAATTAAGTCATCGATACCCTAAATGCATCGAAGATGATACCGACGGGTTGCTGAATGTAAATCAGAGCAAACTAGTTTGTACAATATTCATAAAATATACGTATATCTACGGTAGACGATCCTTAAGATTTTATGGGGTTACATAAAGCACAATTTCTTGATACATAAGATCCCTAGCTGGATTCTCTATAAAGTGGATATACGCAATGAAGAGACGCCGAAAGTATATAGATATATAATCAACGTTATAAAACTACCTTTGCACTCGTCTAATTACCGCGTGTCTGTAAGGGTGGTTCCTTCGTTTACATCCCTTTTTATAGACCATAATATCTTTCCCTTTCCATCTATCTCGTATCCGCGCTGAGTGCAATCGCTAGATGCGGCGTAGCCAAGGGATTTTACTGCTTTCTTTTTAGCAGATAAAATTTCACCCTGGAGAAGGGTGGAGCTACTTAACTGCCGAAAGACTTTTTCGCAGAGAAGTAATTGCACCAATCGTTATCGTACCACGGACGTCCACTATGTATACTTTATTGTAGACCATTGCTATAAATATCAAAATATTGCAATGGCCATACGAAGTTCGTATAAATTCTCAGTGTAGTTGACAATATGTCAATCATGCGTAGTGCATATTTTATATATATATAAAAAAAATATATATCTAGCTGCACCGTATTAATAAGTGAATCGTGCTTTGAGGTCCTTTAGTTCGGTGAAACTGACAGAGTGAATGAAAAAAAAAATTTTTTTTTAAAGATGAAATTCATATCGGGCAGCGCAATACGTGCTCATCGACCAGGCGAGCCAATAAACAAGCTTTGAATACGTAGAGAATGTCATGATGCCATCTATGCGACGTGGAGCGTTGTAAATTCACTGGTTGTGTTTTATCTTTTTGAGCATAAATGAGTTTATAGCGACGCGTAGCGTCAAGAGGTAGGGAAAGAATAAAACATATGTTTTTATTATGGCGCCAGCCACTGCAAGTTAACACCTTCGCTTTTATAACCTTTCTAGGAAAGCATTTCAAACGCGAGTTACCAAACGTTGCGTCCATCTCAAGACCTTACAAAAGTAGCAGAAATCTTTGTAGTTCGACGTGGCCTTAAAGTTTAACAATAGCAATTTCTAGTTTTGCCAATAGATGGCAGGCTCGTCGGGAACTATACTGGCAATTGAAAAGTGAAAGGAAAATAGAGAAATCCTTTACCGCAACACGCTCAAGGGTTTTAAAGGTTTATCGGAATTCTGTCGGGCAGTACGAAAGCTGAAATGCGAGCTAAATTCCCGTGAGAGATCGGTGATTGATCGGCTATCGATCATGAAATCATCGCATGAATAAGCTTTTGTTTTGTCCTCGCGCATACCTTGCCGCGATTTGCATTTATCGAGAAACTTGCTTGCGCTGTTCTCCGATGTCGACGCGTCGCACTGTGTGAATTTGACGTGCCGTTAACTTAATATACCATAGCGAAACGTTTCAGCCGTCTTGTTGAACCTTTTACCTTTTCATCGTATCATTATGTTTCATCACTGTTCGTTTGGGTCGCAGAATAAACGGCAAGATTTATATTAAAAAGCTGTAAAGTCCAAATTAATTTTAGCATTAAAAAAATATATAAATAGAATAAATATTTTATTTTTGTAAATTATTCTACTATTACTCGGAATGGAAGGGACGTTGGAAAATAAATATTTCTATGCGATCGCTCACACCCCTATAGATACGTGAATGCAGGCAATGCATCGTGCGTCGGCGTGGATAATAAATTCCTGTCTGCACATCTTCCAGTCATGCACAACACATTGTCGCTGCGTGTCTAATTTCGCGTTATCGTCTCTGGAGGGACTCACTTGTTCGCGCATTGGGACTAACGTCGGAATAATAGCACCGTATGGAATGATGCATTCAGCACGTGTAGATACGTGGCTAATTAGATAAATAAGCATGATGTCCAATGGTCTGTACATTATCGTTCGCTAATGATTTCCTGCATTATATTGTCACATCGTATGCATTGTGCGTTCCAATAGAGATTTTATACGGGGATATCGACCGTTTCGTATATCAGACTGTGATTAGATGCAGTACATAAATATATTTTACGATAAAAAAATAAATACAAAATACTGGTTTAAACGATATTCAATGATAATGTTCAAAAATAATACTTTTAAAATAAATATATTCAATAATTATTTATCGTAATCTCATCGTACATATACATATATTATATGGTCGCAAAAAATCACGTAACGTCACGTAATCTTGAAACAGTGTAAACACAATGCATTGCACAGTCAACGTTAACTACGTTCAATGCAGTTCATGATGGATGATTTCCTGCGCGCGCAGTATAATCTCGTATGCATTTTTTATAAACGTTAATACGATATTTCAATGAAAAATTTCATCAAGCATCCTACAAGATTCTAAGTGCCATTTTAATGATTATACAGATACGTTTATTTAATATATAGAACCAAACACGTTTGAACTAAGCTACTTTAACGTCAAATGTCGTGCATAGAATATTTCAATCGAAAAGTCATTTACGAGTATACCTATATGACATTACTGCACAGTCACGAAAAATGCACGGTGCACGCATGCGCCTGACGAATGTATTAATTTTCACATTAGTCTAATATAATCGTCGCGCAGAATTTAATAGCGTTTATAAATCATACATGCACGTACGTTGGCGGACGTCATAACGTACAAGCATTGTGACGAGGACTATGCAACAGGGGAGAAAGACTATTCAGCATAGGGGTTCGCTAATTCCCATTAATTTGGTTCGTTCTATGAATACCGTATCATTTAAATGTTTCGAATACCGATCGACCTATCGTGTGATTATGGGCGCCATCCTGTCGATCCGTTTCTCTTTGCCTGCGAGTGAGTTTCGCATTTCGCATGTGCAACTACGAATTACCAATATACAGTTTCCATGGGGATCAATTTTCAAAATGGTCGAATAATTCCGCGAGCGGCTATACGGAAATTATGTACATGCATGACGGCGATACGTACATAAATTCCCAATGGCGCCATGGTGCGTGCGCGTAAAATTTTAAACACGTCAAATTAAAATTATATCATTCACTGCGTCACTCTTCCGGAAGTGACGTCATTTATTTGCAAGGCCGCGTAATTTCAACGTTTAACGCTTGTCTGTACGTATATCGATTGACATTGCATAACATATGTTTTTATGCAATTTGTGCATTTTATCTTTCACACCAGTCTCTATCCCTCTATCTCACTTCTGTTGCCGTTATTCATTGGTTTTCCGGTACCGCTATACAGTGTGTTCCAAAAATACGAATAACTCAATTTAGATGTACGACGCTGTATATCGAGAGGCCAGATTGGAATCTTACTTGAGAGAACTCAACTGCAATGGGACTTCTTCTGGGTGGCGCAGCCAGTACACGGCACGCGTCGGTTCACAGTGTAATTATAGAGTTATGGCTAAACGACCGCATCCTGTACCCATACTCGGTTCATACGTATAAACGTAATACACGGGACTTCACTTGTTTCCTTTTTTTTTCGTCCCTCCAAGTTTTTTTTTTTTTCTTTTCTTTTCTTTATTACACGCAGCGTTTCACGTAACGACCATCGTAAATCTTGATGGGACCACTCGTAAGACGTCAGTATCACAAATTCGCCACGCGTGTTCTCTTAACAGTGCCAATAAACACAATACACATGTACATATGTCCTTGACAAGGAATATGTGGAGCACGTTTTCGTTTGTAAAATTACATTTTTTTATCGGTACAGAAAAAGCCGGTTCTCAAATTTCTCTTACCGGTTGTCATTTTAATGTTCGACCTGTATCAAACGATACAGCAAGTTCCTGCGGTAGAGTTGATGCTCTAGGAAAAAATGTGCGGACATTCCTAGCATTCCGAGAGGAGGGTTCAGCATCGCGGCTGAACAGTGCCAACTAATAAGATGAAAGCGAAAGGTAACGAGCGAGATCACTTTCACGTGAATTACAGTTGGCATACCGCGACGCCATTGTTTGGACTTCTGCACTTAAAATCTATTTAAAGCGCCTGGGACGGGACTGGCGTCAACTCGTGGTTTAATAGCGCGCATCCCCGCAAGTCTTTCTTTAAAGTGTCTAGGTGCTGTGAGCCAATGTAGCAATGACTTTAGTGGATGGATTTTCAACCGAGTAGTGATGGCCAGACCAAGAATATACCAGAGGGACAAATGACATAGTTTTTGGCATTTTGAAGAATCCATTTCGCCGGACGTGCTACAAGGTCCCTGGCAATGTGAAATGCAAATCTTCAGGATGGTATCTATACTGTATAGTAATAACGTCGTGTTATGCGTTAGAGTGATCGGATGTTATATATGCTGAAGTTGGCTTGTATGGATACGTATGACTATATGCTATATGGCGGAGGGCTTGTGTGACTAATGAGGCTGCTTTGCCGTGACAAATGCGATGTTTTTTTTTCTCCGTTAAGAGATCAGAGGTTCAGTTTCCGCCCGGGGCATGGTAACCCGCTGATTTTCTATTCACAGCCGTCGCGAGGAGAATGCTGGTTGGCTATTTGAAAAATATTTTGTATTCTCACGAGACCGAGGAGAAAAGACGCTATTGCTGTATTTCACGAAAAGCTTCTATCCGTGATATCCTGGGTGATGCGTTTTACTTGTACATCTTGGTCGATCGTGCCGTTTTATTTTCATGGTTTATTGTATTTGCTTCCTATGGGGCGACAAGGCTTTGTGCAAACACAATGAGGCACTCTGGGAAATTGCGTAACGTATCGAGTAAAAGCTCCAAGATTCTATGTAGGTCGAGAGATACGCTTTCAATTTTTCTGCTTAATGATAATGATCTTGTGTCTTTATTGATATATCGTAGTCGAGGATATGTGGAAATACATACGTGGGTAATAGTATCCCATAGCAAGCGGTGTTCGTTAATTTTTTTACTGCTACTTCCGTCATTATTAATAATCCTATGACTAGTCGTTCATAAAAATCCTCGCAGATGTTTTCTACGGCGAAGGGACCTATTCTTGGTGTAACGTTCTCGGGTAGCTGATAGGTAACTTCACACATAAGTGACACTAAATATCATCAGCAGATCATTAGCCGTTCTCACAAAAAGTTGAATCTGGAACATATGGCGGAAAATGTGCGGTGAAATCACGTGTCACTCGACCATTAGCATGGAAAGATCTAAAAATAGAGATTTCCAAAGTTTTTCAAGATCGCAAGAAATTTTACATTTTTCCCCATCGACATACAATGCGTGGTAGGATACGTGAAAAATTAATTCTTATTCATTCGATGCAATATAAAAATTGATTTTACCCCAAAACAGAAAAATCCCATAGGGTGTATTTAATTCTGCCAAATATAACTATAGTACTTTTGGAAATTCTAAGCGCAAACATAATTTCATAACGCAAACAGTTCAGCGACTCTAAAGATTCATAAGAAGGTACCCCGAAGGCCTTAACCTTGGTCTAGCATAACTGTATAATCAATAGGGTAAACATAAGGGCGCGAACTTAGGGGTGGATAAGACATTACAGTCAATCCCCCAGCCACACATCCAACGGCTGCTGTACTTGGCTGCTGCGGCTCGAGATTGTTTAGTCGATATAATGGTCCTGTCTCTAAACTCTGCGGTTTCATGGCTTAAGAGTTGGTTTGGTTTAGTCTGCATGTAGTAACGGTAGCAGAGCTGATGAGTCCAAGGCGTCGATTATTTTCGTAGCGTCTTCGCGGCACTCCCGGAAATAACGGCTTTACGAGCTACCATGCATTTTATTCCCTACATAACAGACGAGTATAGCTGCATTCATTTTTTTTTTAATTTTCATAATTCAATCCTGCAGTTTTGCCACGAACAATTAAACCAACATTTTCATTACGCACGACATACGTATTTATTCGTGTCGTATACTATATCGCTTAGTTTTGCGGTTTTGCGGTTGACGTTATGAATTAGACAGGACAACGTGTCTGAAGCTACCAAAGGGAGGAGAGTTAGCTACTTTGCTACTTAGGCGCAGTTGTCTCATTTGACGCATAATTAAGCGCTGCTCTTACGCGACTCGACGAAGCATGTAAGACCTGGAGGAAACTAGGGTTCCTGTCACCACTCGTGAGACAATACATTCATAAGTGTTAACCCTGGCGATTGTTCAAACTCTACCAAGATGATGCTCTTCTCTCTATCCATGTTCTTGATGCTCTATCTTTGGCAGCCAAAGGTCTTACATTACTTACTCTATAACACTTATGTAACAAAGTGGATGGCTGTGATAAGACGTAAGTGATTAGTAATTTTAGGATAGACCGACCACAAGGTGCAACCCTGGTTAAGAAGCATACGATTACTGGTGGACGCTTTTTCGAAGGTTTTATCGAATTATTTAATTGTCGTATTAGTTGATTATTTTGGGTTTAAAAATGGGATTTCAGTATTTCTTTAATTTATTATTTTAGTTTTGTCTTATTCGTGATTTGTAAATAGACCTTTTTGGAGGACTTTGATACTGAAACTTTATGGATCATTCGCTGGTGAACTATCCCCTTTGATAAGTCGAACTTTTTAGGCATATATCGATATTTATATTTTAGGGTGAATCTTATACTTAATTCATCTGTATTGGGAGATGTTCGATCAGTACGGTGACGTTTAAACTTATGAATATCGCGTAGATTGTATTTCAATATTTATTATTCATATATTCGCTACCCTACGTGTTTCGGGGTGCAGTTTACATAAATCGAGATACTTTCTTGAATAATAATGCAATCAAAATTTGGTACGAAAAGAAGCATTGAATCACGTTGACTGCAAAAAATTGGATACGGGACACCATATTTCTGTATAAATATATAGAAAAGTTTTGATGATGAGTAAAGTAAACGTCTAAGACTTTAGAAACGTAAAACACCTACTAACGCATTCACATAGCTAATAAATTATCGTTTTTCCAATTAGCGGCCAAGCCTCATCGGACAGTCTCGCGGGCAAACTTTTCCCGGGAACGTGAATAACGATTAACGACTGAAAATAAGGGTAGATAAAACTGAACAACGTAAATAGAAAAAAGAGAAAACTGAATCGCAAAGCTCTTTGCAGCGGAATGGCAGAAGAGCGTTTGATCCCAATATAGCCAAGCAAGAAGTACCTAACCAAATTTATCACTGCTGTTCAAAGTGACTTTGGACAATGGCCGGTTGTCAGCATCGTTACGGATCGACACAAGGGTAACACCGTTTTTGACCAGCTTAAGAAACATATTTTTAGAATCTGGAGAAGCGTCTTGAGTCATTACACAGGCGGCAAGAGTGTCTTTTAAAAAGAAAACAAGGTACGATAGTTTTATTTGAAATCCCTTCAAGAATTCCTTGTCCCTTGTCAGCCCGTTGAAGATCCGTTAGTAGTAGCTGGTTCAACGACCCTTGTACATGGCGCATATAGTTTCCAAGTAAAGTACGAAAATCGCAAACATCCGTTTCCTAAGAAAAGTAGATTGGTACGTATTATCAGTGACAGGCATCCTCGTACATTTATTATTTCCCACGTCCTTCTGCAGCGTGTAATATGTTTCGGCACCCCACGCAAAAGCATCCAAATACCTTAATCTGCGATGGAATAAATTATGTATGCAAAACCGTCACGGAGAGAAAGAAAAAAAGACAGGAAATATGAAAGCGATCCCTGATACCCTCTTCGGTTCTGCTGGCGCCGGCCTAAGACCATCCTACACCACCCTCTCCTCGAGGGTCTTGCAAGAAATCAAAATTTGTTATGACGCCCGCGTTCAAAGTACATTCGCAGTTTTTAGGGGTCCCTCGGCGGCGATCTACTACGATACGAAAATACTGATCAGCCGTAAGGGAGGCAAAAAGAGGGATTGTACTTTTTCTCGCTGATCGTAGAAAGATTGCCAAACTTTATTGGTCCTGTCAAGCCGTGAATGGTTGCAGCTTCTAAAACTAAGAGATCGCAGAAACGTAAGGTACAATACTTTTCGTGTCACTTATATTGTCATTTGTATTATTATCGATATTTTTCTTCATCTTGTGTCATATATATTTTATTATATTTTCATCCAAATATCACACTTTCCATTTCACTTTTTATCATCGAGACCATTTTGTGGGTTGACCGGTGAATTTTCCATTCGAAGCTATGCCGATGCAGGTTGTAAAATAATTCGAGCTTTAATGGGCCAAGCACGGAAGTCAGGCAACTATAAACCCAACACGCAGACAATATCACCCTCTCGTGGTGGTTGCGTCGTTGCTGGCAGGGTATGGTACCGCATAATATCAACCCTCTGTTGGCAACGCACACGCCCTGGTCCTGCCATATCGCAAAGCACGAACGTATTATTAAATAATTCTACTCTGCAAGCTAGGCATGTCCTACCCCTAAGGCTGCTTGAATTGGACCTTTCCTCTTTGTTTGTGTTTGTAAAGTTTTCTGCTCGTAAAACTTCTCGTTGCTCCCGCAGTTCGAAAGTAAATTAACTTTTTTTTTTCCCAGGCACCCTGCTCTTTCTTTTCCTTCCGTCGTGAAATTCCACAGCTTTTTGAAAGAAAAAACAAATCGCGAAATAGTACGCAGGTACCTGCAGAGATGTGACCCCTCGTTCGCCATCGTACAAATTCTCGATAATCTACGCTCAGCAATTATTATTTATGTCAGAAACATTTATGATCTCGATATTCACACTCGCATAAGGATCTTTGCTTGCAAATTCATCACCTAGGAATTATTGAATTACCAAAAACACGTGAGCCTTTTGCAATTGTCATGACAATTTACTATACTCTTATACAGCTACTATTCCATAGATACAACACTTGGGACTTGGTTCAATAAGTAATTTACGTATCAATAATACGTAAGTCGAACGAGAAAATCTTAACTTTAATTCAGTTTGTCAGTTTCTGTCAAAATAAAATTCGGCCGGATATATTTTATTAGTATACGTACTTATATATACGCCAAAGCAAGTACGACTTGATACGCGAAATCTAATGATATATTTTATTCGTTGCTCCGAATTCTTGAGCGTGAAAAATTTTTTAATTTTGGCGAATCTTCGGAGGGCACTGAGAAACAGTTTTGCTACGTGGAATTTAAGATGGTTTGTCTTCACGCACCCGGTAGGCAAACGACAATTTGTTGAATTTATACTCAGCCAGGATTTATGCTTGAGCTATTAACGCATTATTGAAAGTCATAATCGTATCTCTGCCCCGCGTTTACTGCTCCAAGGCGTGCATTTATCTTAGGTATCTAACGAAAGTTTCATGAAACTTCGACGCGGGAGAAAGATTTTCGTGTAAGAGATGAAAAGCAGGGCTTATTGAAGAAATCGTTATCGTTCGTTCATTTTAATAAAATTGGAGAAATGGTTGAATCTCAAGAAATAATTGTAGATTACCGCAATTTCAAATCATCAAATTACCATAAATGAATACGAGGGATGAATCAATTAAAATTAAGAAGGGTATACCAATATTCATTGAGCGTATATATGTATATATTGTATATGTATATTCGTTCAAAATTTAAATTATTCAATATAGAATCTAACAACTAATAGTGTTTTACAGAGTAAAAATAATCTTTCATAATTTGGTACGTAAATTTAATTATAATCCGGATACGTAATAAACTGACTCTTTATGCTAATCTACTCGGCAGTCAACCTCCGTTTCTATTCTGTGCTACTTGCATTATACACGCTTTTCTACCGCTTAACTGCAGCCGTGAAAAATTAATATATCCTGCACGCATATTTAATTTTTAGTACTTACCTAGCGTTATGCTTGGATTTCAGTAAATCCTTTGAAATTGTTTTAACATATAAAAGAAAAAGTGAAGAATCGCGAAAAACATAATAATTTGACATTAAATTAGTCCAATTGCCGTATCTCAATCAGACATATGTGATTATCAGAGAGTAGATGACTGTCAAGACGTACATTTTTCCTACCTTGTAGTTAGAACGTTAAGAAAATTTATGATTCAATAGCAACGTAAACCCGTTACATCATAAATAGGATTTTGACACTTTCATCACATGGTACCCAATTTTAATACCTGATATACTACATATACAAAAGTTGCCATATTCCTCGCGAAGCGCATCTGGGGAATATAAAATATGTAGATAATACCATTAGAATGAGCGATCCACCCTCTTAGAGCACCCTGGCATCGTTACGGCTAAGACACCCTCGCGAACTTTACTCGAATGCTTCCGTTTCGAAAGACGTCATTTCCAAAGTTTACCGTCGTCCCGTGACGTCGGGCATCGTCTGCCTTAACGTTATCGTCTGGTCGTTAAATTCCTATGAGATGTCGGGGACACGTCGAGCCTGGATTTCGGTAATCGCTATGGGATTCGCAAGAGATTTTACCGAGGGGTAGAATAATCTTACATATTTCCACGTTCACAAAATTTTCCGGTAAAGATACACGATATAACAACTTTTTATTCCCTACTCCATATTGTGGCATACGGTATGTATACCTATATACTACATATATGCACCGAGATTCTTAAAAAAAAAAAAAACTTATCCAAAAAGAAAAATCTTAATTTCGATATTTTATTTTCATTTTAGCAAGGATTCAGGTTATAAATATTACCAATCAAATTGTTCTATAGCGTAGTACATCTTTGACGTATAATCGTGTTACATACGTGGATATATGATTTTTCATGTGAGTGGCTAAAGACTTTGTCTTGTGTAACTTTTTTGTAACTCTAACGTTTTTCCACTCTTACGTCTTCCTTTTCCTTTCTTCGTTTTAGTTTCCTACGGAACTTTCACTTCCATCTCAGAGTGGAACAGCCCCTGCGGAGACACTGAGGAAAAAAGTAGATATATAGATTTATCACTTCGCGCACAGGACTTAGGATAAGCGCGACGTCGTTTCTCAATATTAAGTTCTCTTTGGTCCCTCCTGCAAAAAGAGGATCGCATCTCCATACCTTTATCCTACGTTGTCGTTAGCGTAATGTAAGGGGTCGCATAGAGCAGATCACGAAGATCCCCGCGTTGAATTTCGAATGTCGCCCTTGAAGTCAATGAGCGCATTTTCTCCTTTCTTTTTCTCCCATGCCCCCAGATGCTCCTTCGTTCTCGAGGGTACGTATACAATAATTCATAGGTTACGTAGCGATCGTAAGAATGAGATTGGCAAATTCGTCGGCTCGACTAAAATTCGCGAATTTCTTATACACCCGATAATGTATTACGAAAAAAATTAATTGGTAGGAAAACATAAAAATTGTTTATCGTTATAAAAATTAAATTTATTATTGATTACAAAATAAGATAAGCTATGTATACACAGAGCTGTACTCTCTGTGTGACGTATTGTGGAGAATATAAGTTTTAAAATTTTTCCAGAACCAAAGAAAAACCACGTAATACTTCTTATCGACAGTCGAATATCAGCATCGGATAGGAGGACATAAATTTGCATAGGGAATCTTCCTTCCAGACTACCCTTTGCTTTGGAAAGCCAATTCCACGATCCACAAGATCGTTTCAGAACCCTCGAAAAAAATAAATACGAAGATAAATCATCGATAAGTTGTGTCGCTTTTCACACGCGAGCCACAAATCTCGTTGCCCGATATTGGGGTGTCGCCCTCGAGAACGAGGATCGCATGCCAAATGTCTTTCATTCTTTACTTTACTCTTTCCCTTCCATTTTCATTCTTGTCTTTTCTCCAAGGATCTTCCTTTATCCCTGCTTCTCGATCGTCTTCAAAAAGGTCAATGAGTTTTGACGTAACAACACATCACAATTTGAAGCGTCACATAAAAACCCTATAATGCTCATTCAATAAGTTCGTAAATCTCATACGCGCCGATACTCGTTATTACAATATATACAAGCTTGATGAAATTTCAGTAATAGTACAAGAACTACGTGCATACGTACGTAGATACAATTATTAGATAATTCGAAGCTAACCATTAGAATGACAATTAGTATGTATCAATCAAACGGATATCGCCGTGGTTACGGGATGCTGTGACAGATAGCACGGCTCGTTTGAATGCCATACAACAGCCGCAATTCAGCACAATTACTTGGAAATTAGGAGAGCAAGTTGGCAATAGTTAAATTTACCGTTACACTATCGCGGGATGTACCTTGCCTACGGTACCATTGTTATCTTCATAATAGTATTTCAGACTCGTACACGAAGTTACACGAATTACATAGTGAATCCCTTCCTGTTTCCCTCTCGTCTTACCGAGAAGGTAGTTTCCGGCGTTCTCATCTTGGAATCTGCATTTTCTTGGAAACAAGGATAATATAATATCATGGATAATTCACAGAATCTCTACCAGCACCATACGGACAGTCTTGACTAATCGAACTAGGATAAGTACAAAATTCCAATTACGGATTAATAATAACAAAATTGGTCTCATGGTCCATGTAGAAAAATATTAAAAAAGCAGGCACCTGGACGAAATTAAATAATAGACAAAACTCGTACAGACGAACTCACATCTCATTCCGTTCTATTTCGAGAATCCTGGGCATTCAGCGTCGGGGGCGTCGTAGACAAGATAACGGCGTCTCGACGCAACTGAGACCCCAAGACTGTATATGCGACCTTTCGATATATTTCCCAACCTCCTTACCTTCAACCCCTCAAGGTCTCAGCTGTTGCTAAGGCGCTGATTGCACCTAACAATATGTTACGGAAAAGCTGGTGAATGTTTTTATCCATATATACCATTTTTCTTATTTTCCACTCAGTCACTTCTTCCTTTCTTTGTATCGACTCTATTAGCCAAGTAAGGACATTTTCCGCTTTTCCACTTATTTCAAAGCTTCTCAGGCCAAGGTAAAACAATCTTTCTCGTCTTCTAAATTCTCTTGCAGGACGGTCAAAGGTAGCATGGATTTTCTATGAAAGAGATTCGAATTCCAGCATCGAGAAAAGTTCTCAAGGTGCAAATAGATTAGTTCCAATTTATTGTAATTTCTGGCGGATAAGATCAACGGGGACGAGAAACTTTAAACTTTCGACAACGTACTATGTTCCGCTATCTCTTGGAGTCAAGGTTGGTTACCGGTCCCTCAGGAATAACCTTAGCGTGATGCTCCGAGAAGTATCTCTACCATCTCCTTATCACCAACCCTCCACATTTTCTCCACTACTCACATAGTACCTACGAGATACGTGCCATAGCCTTGCATATACATATCAGACATACATACTAATATTTCAATGAAACATGTTGAATCAATATTTACAAATAACTATAATAAAATTAGTAACGGAATATAACTGATTTTAATTAAAATATTTATAGATACACGCAATAAACGTGAAATCAAAAAATTTTAATGAACGATCCTGCTATATACATGTATGTATATACGTAGTGAATTTTGCGATAAAAACCTAAAGTATCCTCTCACTTTGAAATGATAAAGGAAAGCAAACGTTTTTACGGAACACGACAGAAGCATTATGCAGATAACTGCTGCGCCATTATGTTCTTACTTGGGTTTGCAAAAACAGGCACTGGGTTTGAGTGCGCGTTATATTAGCGACACGTTAAGCTTACCTAATGGAGACATAACCTAACATATCATAAATGCAGGTAATATTCTTTACCTGGCTGCACCCATTGCTTATACGTCAGTGGGTACTACGTCTATGGATCGGTATGAATACAGCGTTTTCTACCGCAGTGGCCACTCGGTTACAGCGCTTAAGTTTTATGAGGGAAGTTAACGTTACCATGCTAATATTGCTAATAGTGTCAGATAATAGAGCGGTGTCTTCTTTATGGTATTAAAAGAAGAGTGAGTAAATATCAGTGTGAAAAGATATAATTAATAGTTGATCATAGGAAACTTTAACGTAATCGTTGGATTAAAAATTGTGCAAAATTAAAACTTAATAGGATGCGTCGAAGAGTATTTTCTTTTAATTTGAGATTCACTGGTTTTGCTGATTTTATTAAGGGAGAACATTGAAGATATTTCTGTGAAAGTTTTATAGTGCTAATTACAGACTGTATCCACCCCTGGCGTGAATGAACTTTTTCTTTAACATCCACCGACAAATTTCTGCCATTTTTATTACCCAAAGAAATTAAACCGGTCCGACGAGGGAGGAAACGGGTTCCTGAGTCATAACTCCTTCTAAGAAATCTCTCCGGTATCTTAGTTTAAGCATTATTTTTAAAACAGTACTACCGCCTTTATACGAATTAACCGCCGTAATTAAAGAGTGGCAAATTTCAAAAAGTGTATCTGGTATTGATTTTATAAAATTTACTAAACTTTTTCATAAAGCTAATCCATCGTGTAGTTATTACGGAGTAACTTTTATTGTTTCAGACACGCTTTTGATTCACTTCGTTGGAAATACGTATTAGCTGGCTTACTGCTGGCATCAAGAACGAAACTATTGACTCTTGTATGTTCGATAAAGTCGTACAGCCAGTACAGTGTTTTGTGCTCGGCACTTTCCGAACACGATGGAGAATGCTGATACATATTCATGGATTGCATAGCCCTGGGTAAGTAACAACTCATCATGGACGTAAGTGGTTTTGTCCGAACGATAAAAATATGAATATTGTTCCACGGCCGTGTGCGTTGGCGCTCGTTCAAGTGAGAAGCAAAATAGTAGTTGCTAGTAGCTGAAGGCGGAGCGCGTTGTATCTAACTGACAATCTAATATCGCGCACAGCACAAAGAATGGCGGTTGGGTTTATTTCCTACGTTATATGACCTGGGGCAGATTTTGCCCGTGCACGACGAAGATTCGAACCATCAGATCAGCGCAATACTCCTCTATGCTGTACTTGCGCGCCAATATTTTCATTCGTGTTCATCGAGCGTGCAATCGTCCGTTGCATTTGAGTTATCGTTAGATCATAAAAAATCTTACACAAGAGCTACGACTAGGAAGTTTCTTGATTTTCATAGGGATTAAAGATTTATGAAATTTATATTTAAAAAATTCTTTAGGGACTTTACTATGTATACTTGGTTGGAATTAACCTGTGCCTGGAAATTTTACGTACGTGTCGTTGAATCTGCATACATGCATTAAGCGTACCTACCGAGGTGAAGTGAGGAGTTGTGCTGGGTGTAATTACAATGTACCGAGTTCTTAGCCTGTAGCAATGAAACCCTAGTTCTTGTTGTTCTCTTCTACGGTTGGTAAACTTAACGATGCAAAGTAGAAATGTAAAATATCTTCCGGGATAAATGGATATTAGAGTTCAAGAAATTACGCCGACGTCTAGTACAGTTAGTTTTGAACTTAACTTGTTTTAAAGTCAAAATTCTCTTCTGTTTTCGAAATTTAATTTAACGCCAGTCATGTCGTTTTACTTGACTCACTTTTTCATGGGTATCGAGTGTTGACTGTAAATATAATACGGTGGTAATTATAATCTTGAATATTTATCTTGGAATGTATATGTGCAGCTGGATGGCGTAACGTTATAGCAGTTAGATGAAACGAAACGGTTTTCTGTTATTTAATTCGTTGGATGATATCATTTGAAATATTTTAAGCACCCCATTAGGAGCAATTAACGGGTAAAATTATCTTAAGCTCAACCAGCCATAAGGAAGCTTTAACAATTTAAGGAAAATCCATTCCATCTTGTGAATTATAATGAAATTCGTGGGATTAAGTCAGTTTTAATATTAACGTAAAATAAGTACGAGAAAAGGTTAAATCTTTTGTTATTACAATGATTCATCCTTCAAACGCTTTAGTTTCAAATACACAATTTTCTTTGCTACTTGCAATACTATTAAAACTAGAAATACATGTTATAAAACTGAGGCTATACTTTTCCTTTAACGTTTTGCATGAACTAATACTTTAGTGAAAGAAGACCATAATCAAGCGTAAACTGAAAGCACGATTTGAGAAGAAAAAGCTGCACTAATTTAGAGAAATTGCGAAACTGTACATTACCATTCGCGGAAGAGACGTTCCTGTTGCATCTCCAGGAGAAACACGTGACGTCTTTCCGGGGAAACCTTGCTGACTTTGCTGTGTGTTGATTGATTCACACGACATGGACTCGAGGAAATTTCGCACCCAAAAACCAAAGCACAGAAACCACTGTTACTAAATATAGTTCACTTAATTCAAACTTTCCAAAGAAATATCGATCCCTGCGGAGCCCAATTTTTCACTCGTTCTCTTGAAATTTAATAAAAAAGAAATAAATATGGATACTGACAAACTGGTGGAGGTGTAATGGTCGACATTATGGCATTTGTCGATCGTGATTCAGCACTTGTCACATTATTTCACAAAACTGTACGCGAATATCAAAAAAGGGACAAAGATTAAAAAATATACATAAGGAATACACCATATTACTGCGATATTCAAAATGAAGCCGATAAAAAGATTTTTAGATACGAATAAGATCGAGCAGTCAACCAGCAGATTTTCCTCGCCCAGAACTTAAACGTTTCGCCGCAGCGAGGCGCTAGTAGTAGGACTTGATGTCACCTAGGCTAAACGTGCACCGTCCGCGGTCAGGGATGCTCATTCTTCACAGTTCTTTGTCTGGTGGCAATTATAGATAATAGTTGTATGTTTTTGCATCATTGCTCTAGTCGTTTTGCTCCTTGGTCCACCATATTTAGTCTTGGATACGTAGTGCAGATTTTAAGCGCGAAGATGAATAGTGTAAACGAAATGTGTTCGCCTCCGCATAATACGCCATTGAGTACTACTGAAGCGCAGGGTCCTGCAATAGTTCTACGGCCTACAACGGCGTATAAATTATTGTCAAATACGTCACGCGTGTTTTCATGCTTTGCCGCAGCGTAAGGCAGAATCGTCGTCCAGAAGTTTGCCGATTAGTACACAGTAAGTAACAGTGATGTACGTATATATACAAGTATTTATATTTGAGCAAATGCAGCTACTACTCCAATAACGTAGGTAGCAACAAACTAGCATATTATAACAATAGCAACACCTCACGCCATAGTTGTAGGACCCGAGGAATAAAATTACAATAGAGCTTCCAGAACTGCGCGCATTACAAGTTGTTTCATTGTCAGAAGGAGGCGCCGCTTTGGCAGTTGCATGCAGAAGCGAGCTATAGCGGTTCCTCCGTATTCCTGAGAGAAATCATGTCGCGTCTCCAACAAGTTTAGCCGCCCCGTGGGTACTATCGGGTGTAATTGCAGCAAAAGTAAACTAATACAAGGGACGTGATAAACGAAAAGAACTGAGCGGGGAGGTGTAACAATTTAGCAGCGGGAAAGGTTAATCCGCCATCTCTATCTCTTTCTTTACCATTCTTATTTCTACTTTTTTATCTTCATCTTTTTCATCAGTAACAGAAAGAGTTTCAAAAATGTTTCAACGAATACATTAAGACACGATGCTGGTTCGTTGCAATCTTTTCGAATGTACATATATAGGTATACATTTATTTATGAATGCATTCAGCAATTTCTCAAACGAAGCTCGTGCATGGAAATAATCGTGGACTACCAACCGTGGAAAACGGTCTCTTCTCCTTCGCTTCGCATTAGTCACAATGCTTAGGTACTTTATAATTGGCCTCCTAGAAGTAGGTACCCAACCACTCGAATCACAATAACGTCCCATCAATGAAGCTGCTATTCAGGACGTTCAAGATTGTTTTCTAATATTTTTATTCTTATTGGTGAATGCTTGCCGGAGGAAGTGAACCCTCGAGATTTATATCGGTGGTGCGTTGAAATGCAGCCTGCTGGCTGCTTCGAAGGAGCCAGTCGAGCGGTAACGGCTTTTGCTGGAAGCTCCTCGTGCGTGAATTATGTTAATATTGTTATTTAACGTGCATTAGTGCATTGTATCTTACGATCAAGGATCGACAACGTGCACGTCCTGTACCAATATGTATTAGATATAATTCGGTACATTTGTCGTGTGAAAATTTATGGAAAAATCTAAACCCACAATGCCTACTTCTTGGTAAACCCATTTCGCACCTACATAGAAGTTTCCTCGGCGATGATGATTTTTTTGAGTAAAACCTTATTTATCTTCACAGGTACACGCAAAGTGCTCACTGTCACGATTCAACAAGGAGTGAATATGCAATCACTTCCGAAGAAACGCATAGGGAGAAACACGACCTATGCCATGTGTGCTCTATGGGGAATGCTAAAATCAAATGAATGCCATTGTAAGACTTTTTATTCATTTTTATTTTATCAAGACCTTTGCTCCTCATCCAGGTTCACAACACACGCTTAATAGCACGAAGAAGGTGGTAAAAATAACCAAACAAGAATAGGAAACCGTACATGCAAAACCATTCTGCAGAACTTGGAATGTAGCACGTGTTGAGCTTCATCAACCGTGGCAGCGGCAGTCAGCTGATTTAACGCTTTATGGGATTAGAAGACTCATAGTATTTTATTTCTTCCAGCAATCGCGTCAGAAAAGAAAGTTATTGTTTCGCAAAGTTCAGCAAGGAATCTAGGTCGCCGCTAGCTGGTAACGCGGGCAAAAATCTAATTTCACACGTAATTCCCATGACTGACAGAATGAAGCTGTGGCGCTCGCATAGACTCAACGCCGTCGGAAAGCACCGAGTCACACCAAAGACGTTTACCCATTACCAACTGTAATTTTCTCAGCGAATCTTTCAATTTTTTTTTTCTCCTCCGCTCCTCTTCTTTTTCGTAAGCCCAGAATCATTTCAGTCTACCGTTTCTACGAATAGAAATGAATCGAGCACGCCCATGGCCCCCACGTCTAAAATGCCACTTTCAGCAAAACATTGAACGCCCACGTGGTGGTTGGATTGTTTATAGTGTACGTGGAAGCTACGAGTGAGGTGAAGTACCGACAGCAGTTTATCACGGCCCAGAATTTCAAGCCGTTAGAGTGACAGCCGAGCCCGCCTTCGGTATCCCACGTTCTTCGTCGTCCTGTCTGCGCAGCGATTCTTTCCAAGCCGGTTTCAGGGTGAGTGGTATATGCCTTTTTTTTCTATATACGTAAAATCGTGTACGGAATAACATTTATACGTGCGAGTATACACACGCCTGTACAAAAGTATACACAGTCATGTAGTCTAAGAAACAACTGATCATTATAAGTATATAACCACGAGTACCATAGCATAACAATCTATTCGCGGTAGATCCAATCATTGTCCTTAGTCTGATTAGAATGAAATACTGAACGACCCTCGGTGTAATTGAAGTCAATGATCGGTGAATTTATCCACGGGTAACTCTTAATTTACTGATTACTTACCTACTGCCGTCTAGCCAGAGATCTATTGTAACGAGCAACCCAGTTTCCTCATAATTTATTTTATTTTTCTATAAACAATGCATTAACATTTATAACCAAACTGCAATTACCTGAATACTCGTGTATGTACTGTACGTACAGGTACATACGCAGTACGGAAAGAGGTACAGGGGCACCGGTAGGCTACGGAAGCCCAAGGCGTGATGCATATCAGAGGAGTGGGCGTTATCCCAGACCTCGTACCGTTTAAGAACCATAGCGTGTCATGGTAAAATATACGATATTAATTTGCGGACTGTTAAATCATGACGGATCTTAGAATATTGCTCCCGGGAACGATGGGCTATGGACGATGCAGCTGGTATAGAAACGTTTGTAATGTTGGATGAGCTTTAATCTCGTATGATGGGAGATAGAGTTAATCATAGTACCGTAATATTATGCAATATATGTATGTAAAATTTAATCAATATATAGATATATAGATATTTGAATTAACTTAGATCATACAGCAATGCCGAAACAATACCAATGGTGGCTACGACGGGATCTCGTATCTCGCAAGCAGTCGCTCCGTTCTAATTACCATCCTATAGAAGCTCAGCTGGCGTGTAATACTGCATTGTTATCGGGACATCAGCTGTGCAATAGTTATTGTTGTTTGTATACATATATATTCACTTGCTATATTGTCAATTTCGAGGGGTATATAATTGAGGGATGCTTGATTGGTTAAGTATATTTGTGATTGAAAGGGATTGATAAGTGTTAAAGTCATTCATAATTTGACAAAGTACATTGAGAAGGGGAAGAACAATCGCTTTGAAGAGTTGAGGGCATTTGGCATACATTTTCTAGGGCGTATTCTTGGGGATTCTTAATAAAATGCCAATAGGATGTTCGAGAGCGGATTTCGAATTTTCCATCTGCATCCCCAATTACTATTCATCCGTCAATGGACAAAGAAGTACGTACTCCTATCGTAAAGCATCGTAGGATGGAAAACGATAGAGTGGACCCTCCTCTACGATATAATCGATTCCTGATTAATTTTTCTGTCGATGACACACAATGAATATTTTCAATAAATTATTCAAATTAGCTCGCAAAGGGCCCGTGAAATTGAATTAGCCATTGTTGGCATCTCTTTGTCGTCGCTCCATTTACGCCTTCGAAAATCCTTCTGCGGGTCATTCGGACAAATGAAAGTTTTATTATCGACAGATTTTCGTAGAAATTTATGTAACCTTTAACGATTCGCGATATTAACTTAAGAACATCTTCAATTAAGCTATGTAATTTTATGAAATATATATTTTATGTACTCAATGCAGTTTACGCATTAATTTGACATACTTTATTTCGTCCCTTTACGTAATCTCTGTAGGCTGGAACGCGTTAGCTCTCTATGCGAACTGGAAGTTATCCTTTGATCAGGATTACGTACTGTATCTGTACATTAGTATCGCAGATGCATATATGCCATAGGGAGTTCTGATGTGATTAATGCTATATCTCGCATCCATTGTGTTAGACGAAATGCCAGCTTTAGCTGACATCTATGGTAAGCGTAGAGAGGCTTTCTGGGTAATTGTAAATCTCTATCGTCGTTATGCAATAATATTCACGAAATAGGAAACAATAGGCTGAAATGAAAAATTACAATTCGCTAACGAGCAGGCGGCTTATATGTGTTGGGTAATTCAATATTTTAAACCGTTTGTATTCACACGCAGTTTGTGGACAAGAGAATCAATTCTACTTTTTCTATAAGTACTCGCTCAAACGTGCCTCGAGCGTTACTACCACCAATTTTCAAGAGAAACGAATAATACAGCTCTAGCTAATATTTACCGTGTAAATAACCCGGAACTGATATGTACGTGGAACGTGCGAGGCATGGGAAGAATTTAGAGACTAATGTCAAGAGACACATTTCATAATGTACTTATAAATTATCATTTAATTACCATACTGTGTATATAGGTATATATTATAATATACAAATGACTAACCGTTTAAAAATCTATTATTTATTATAAATGCAACGCAGTAGGGAATAATTAAAATAAAGATTTAGGTAATAATTGCAAACCGATGGAAAATAGGAAAATTTAATAAATTTATGTTTTACTTTAATTAATTAATTAAGTTGGTTATTTTTGATTATGACGAAAAAAAAATTTTTTTTTTTTTTTCTAATAAAAATATCATTGGGCGTAAGCGGGATTCCCTATGCACGAAACATACACATATCATGACACGGGTTTCCATCGTGCATGTCTACGAGTGAGAGCCAACGTGACGTTTCTAGTATCTTTGTATATACTTGACTTTTCTTCTGTGGACATTGGCGAAGCGCGATCTTCATTTCATTAATGATAAAGCAAATAAACCGTCTCCACCTCGAGTTTCCTACTGTCTATATACAGCATCCGTCTCACGACGATTTTACTCTTCCGGTCTACTTCCGGTAATTTCGAACACGCAGTGACCACATCAAACATGTGTTGAGCATGACGCGAATTAGAGAAAAGCAAAATTTAATTTTTCTATTGCAACATTTTGCCGGGATTCAAAATTAGCGCACAGCGTTTATGTGAAAATCGCAGTTTTACTTTTCCTGCAAAACTGTTCAAGCTACCAACTAAGCGCGATTATAGCTATGGAAAAAAAAGGCACGAAAATAAAAAACGCATATATATTTCTAGTTGAGTAAAATTTTCGCGGAAGCTCATGTATCTCTTGCTTCACCTCCAGTACGCAGAGAAGATCCAGACTGGGTAGAGTGAACCCTCGATTAGTTCGGTACTCGTAGACTATATAGAAAACCGTCTCATTGTCCTAACGTAACTTGAACTATAATCTACGTCCACCCACGTAAACGTAGAACGCAGTAGACTCTTGAGCGCCGTGGCGCTTTACTGCCGAAGCAACAAATCATTATTAACAGAACCAATACGATAAATAAATCATAGTATTTATAAAGCGCGACCGCCCTGCCACCAAGCGCCGGCGTCAGTGAATTACTGCTGGGAACCATTTTTTAGGATTATAAAGGGGTAGGTACGGCCTCGCTACGAAAATCCTACTCTCATATACCGAAAGGAAATTGTCGACCGGCCTGCGTCCGTTAGATACGTTCAGCGATATATTCCAAAATGACTACATAAAGTGTACCACATGTAAATACGAATTTCACGACTTGAAAACAACCCCGTTCTTCAGTCTCCATTCTCTTCTAATCTCCAGCGCGGATATTTATACACTGGAGACGGTATGCGATGTGACTCGAAGATGAACCCGAAACAACGTTTCTCAGGATGCATGTGACTTATATCTAGAATAACAAAAACAATAGTACTGCACAAAGTTCGTCGCTCCATACGCGAGAGACGAACATGTGCAAAAGTGTATATCTATATATAATATATTCTTGGTACCCTTCTACACTCTATAGACAAAAGAATGCCGTTTCGCTATATGATGGTATCTCGAGATACTCAAGATACTCGTGTATTTCTTACACTGGGATTTACGACAATTTACTGTCTTATGGAATCGTGCGGATATCCTACACTCGTCACTGCTAATGACGAGTGGAGAATCGCCTTGGATAATCGTGTGGAGATTTTTCAGAATACGACTTCGTCGAATGGTATCCGTGTGAAGTATTGACTGCCTTAGTCACAGTCGGTAAAACTCTAACCAAGAGATGAGAATACTTTAACACTGGGTTATCTGATTTCGATTAGATACAGTTTCTATCCTGACGCGAAAGCGACTTTATGCATCTTCTTGAATTTTATACGGTACCACAGAGATATCTTTCATAAAGTATAAACTGCATATTGCATTTGACTAGATTGCTGTGTAAACTTGAAAAAAATTTCTTTTAATTCAACGATGCAGCTTCACTTGTAAAACTTTACTAGATCGACATATCCGTCTTTGGTGTTTATACATTGAGTAAGGAAATCTTTCGTCTCGATAACGGACTTTGTGAATAAAAGTCAATTTAAATTTCGATTCAAAACTACGGCAATTATATCATTCCTCAATAGCATTGTGTCATTCGCATCGAATCCACCAACACCCAATCTAAAAAACAAAGCTCTTTGTCAGCCTCGTGCTTTGTTCGAGTGACCGTATGTCACCCCTATCGTGGCGACCCCTTCGATTTACTAAATACAATCAATGGTGAAGAGCCAACCCCCTTAGACTGAAATACACGACGCTTGTCGACCTCGAGTCTCCACGCATCGTTGCCTCGCTACCCCATGTACATTAAAATAGCTACACCAACGATAATTGAACGGTCAGTTTCACTCGTCGAGTGAACGTATCGTTTTTCTTTCGCAAAGCACAAAGTCTTTCAAAATTCACTCTGCGCACACGTAAATTACAGTAACAAAGTACCTATCGTTATTCCCCTTCGTGCATACATGCAATATTTATAAATCTATAGCAATTATGCACGATCGTGACATTCGTGATTTCCTTCACTAGAGTATTGTTACTCGTACATTTATCTATCGAGTGTTGTAACGCCTATTACCTTATTAGCAACAAGCTACATTCCAATCCAGTTTTATTCTACAGTCACTCAGCTGTTCTCCTGATACATTTCCTAGCTGAATATGCGTATGGGATTCGATGCTTTAGTCATTTATTACGTATTTCATTCGTGGATTATTAATAAGGGCGTACGAAAATCTACGTTGACGTATACTATATCAATTTTATTATCAATACGGCCGAGGGTCGCGATTAGGGTGGTAACAATTTTTTTTCTAAGCAAACACACCGTCTGTTGTAAGATTTATCAAAAGGTGAATGCACACGGGTACCTACCGAAGACCTACTTATTGCTCGAGGTGCTCGAGAAAGTATATATGTAACTCCTCGGCATGGTACTAGAGATCGCACGTGCATTACTTCCACAAAGAGTATTAAACCGCCACTCCTACCTCCGCGTATCTGCTTCCTCCGTACACACTGTGTCCTATTTTTCCTCACAAAGGTTGCATCCTTCATTGTGCGACGCAACAAAGAAACGCGTGACGCGCGCTGCACCCGGACACGCTATTCTACACCCCACAAAGGGTCCGCTAATGCGCGCTAAAGGGTTTTCAAACATATTACCAGTTAGTTCTACGGCGAATCTTTTTGCCTGGATTCCAAGGACTCTGTTGTTGAAGTGGATTCGCTAATATTGTCGCTTAATCGCATCTCCAATATCGCTTTAGAAAGGATCACAAAATGATACACTACTAGAATCCCTCTTGGGACTATATTCATCTTGTCGTAAATTCTAATGATTTTTTTGTCTCGTTGTTCAGCTATTTGACTGTTTACGAATAACTCTGTGGATGGCTGCGGCTGATAGTAGAAACTACCGTTGCATGTATCATAAGTACGAAACTGACTCGACAACCTATTGCATTTTTTGGTTCAGTTGTCACTGCTCCTTTATGCAATTTATTTCTTGTCTCTCAGTGACGATACTTGGCTGGATTTCTTGCTCGAAATTTTGTACAAACTTCCAGCAGTTGTTGAAACTTATCTTGGTTATACTTGTAACTTGATGAGGGCAAACTCATTATAATGCTATTAGAGGCAGCTTGTTGCTCTTCTGTGGATAACGACTTCTCGTTCCTGTTCTTTAGCATGGCGCCACGTTAGCCCGTTATCTTTCTTAGATACGGAAGATGAGATTCTGCAGGAGCAACCCTGTTTCGGCCATGACTCGATCGTCGTAGTACAACGGTCTAATACCGAAGGTAATACACGTAGTAGGTATAGGACGTTGCGATAACGTTTACCTGTACTTCGTTGACATTGCTGGTGAATTTGCTTTGCTGATTTTCGCCGATTGGCATTTGTGCCGTATGGTGATGTGACAGTTGACATGGCTGCTGTACGGAAGTTTGTGCTTGGTGGAAAGCGCTGCGCCAGAGTTGGATACGTGTATTAGGGGCTAGAGAAGAATTAGAGACAGTCGAGAACGGCGGATCGTGAAATGTGCTTGTAAAGTGAATGAGAATTTTCACTGTTCTCCAAACAAATGAGACTATTTCCGCAGAGGATTATGGGAAACGATATCTAGAATACGTGCTGGGAATTCTTGGCACTTCTATCGTAGCATTTGGCACCGATTTATCCGTAGTGTCATATACGTGGTTAGGACCTAACCTAACTCTATATTGCTTGCTGAAATATCATCGATCACAAAGTGATCGACGTGATATATGAAAACTCGATGTATTTAATTTTTAGAGAAACAATGTTACTTTTTAATGTTTACTTAGTCTCGTCGATCATACATCCCAATTCTTTACATGTTTCTAGCCATCGCTTCATCGGCTTAGGTATTGTAACCACATACAGCGTAACACTCCTGCAGCAAGGATGATGCATGCGCTTATGGATGACGGGACTTCTGTGATATATGTATATTCCACCTACGGTTCATCTCACTATCTCATTTCCTTGCACGAGCGTGCTGCTGCACGCACTTTCTAAGATGCGTTACATTGTCCCGTGATTTAGGACTTGAACGTTATTATATGACAGAGCACGTAACGCGGAAATATCCAGAGCCCGATTGTTCAGACGACATTAACGATTTTCTGCTCTACCATATGCAGAATATCCAAACTATACCCGAAGCAACAAAACACCCTTCTCACTGTTCCGAACATGGTGAATGACCTATAAAGTTGTAATATCTCACTCATAAGTTATAGATATATGCTACTCGCCATAGATCAAATATGGTAACCGTAATTGAAGTGCGGGCTTTTCAAAAGACCCTAGGGCTCTTCTGGACATCCAAGACCTTAACGGGTGTAAGTGCTAATGAGAAAGGTCGACCCTTTGACGTCGTCGATTCTATTAAACAAAGTTGCTAAAACGCAAGGTCAATTACGTGAATCGTAAGTCATACCTAGTTAGGTTAGGTTTAGGTACAGGTAGATCAGGGGCACACGATGCTGAATGTTGTATGAGCAGGCCTCTCCTTGCAAATAGCAAGTGGAGAAGGTAATGGACCGAAGAGACCGCCGATACAACTCAACTTAGTGCCGACTAATTAACAACTATAATTAATTGGAGATCTTAGAGTTTCGCGTGGCGGAGGGGTGAGCTAAGGAGATTCGCCCGACATTCCATGGATTTACAAAGTTCTCGCGAAAGATACTCGGGTGTTAAATGATTCAGCGATGTCCTCATTAAGGTTTAAGTAGTAGGCTACTGACTACTTGACAAAATTGTTCCTTAAGACGTGTATATATATATATATATATATATATATATATATATATATTCTTTAGCAAGCTCAAGGTGTCACAGCTTCCTCCTTGTACGCGGATATAAAACATCGACTCCGCAGATACTTTGTTCCGGATTACGTGATATTCTCAAAATATATTTTCTGGCTATGTGACGACATTGCTTCCGGTATTCCAATACCTCTGACAGTATTTTTTCATTATATTTCCCCATCCGGCTAATAATTCAAAACCCCCATAGTTTCATACCCAAGGCAAATATTTTATCCGACGACAGCACGCAGATGCTCCATTTTGATAATCCTATCTGACAATTCACTATTACTTCCTCTGCTACTACTTTCCCTATCACTTTCTTCGTACCTTCGTATCCTATCCACGTGTAAGTATCTACCCTCGCATCCACCCGTTCCTTTATCTTTCTCTCCCTCTTTATTACTGCATCCCATCCTTCTGCTCCTTATTAAGCCTAATTCCCCACCCGCTTCTTCTAATTTTGATTAGAAGCATCAAGGACCTATAAAATTTTCATATATTTCAAGTATTCCTCATTTCTGCTTTTTAGCAAGTATACTTACCTCGTATTGTTTTACTTTCTATATTCTATTAACTTGAATATAAATTATCAATTTTCGCATACGCATATGTTACAGCAAGTACTCAGCTGACCTTGAATTACAATGACGTAATTTCACTCGTACTAATATACGTTCGCATTGCTCACAGAGGATTATGGATCCTAGTAATAATTAGTGCCACCAGTGGGATCGCCTATTATTACTAGTCCAGGAGCTTAGGTGCTTAGACTTGATATGAAATTGAGAAATAAATATATTACGATTCTACCCTGCTTTATAAATAATTTGAGCACGGCTACTTCTGCGATCTGGAGGGTCGAGTGCCGGTCAAGAATAACAACGATGCAATATGGGTAATATCGTTGAAAAATTAATATGACGTTCTACGTACAGTAACGGATATGTGCGATGAGCAAAATTAAATGATGCACGTAATATAGGAGCACTGATAAATTTTTGATATCCCTAAGTACACCGCGTGGTCGTATAAATGTACGTATTAATCAATCGTGGAATATATGATGGTATCGCGGGAAACTATGCTCCACGAGGGTAAAACGTAAATAGAATTTTTTAATATTGTCGTCGACCTAAATAATATATCGACAGCGCCTCTCCCTCTGTTATCTTGCACCCTTTCGATTCCACGTCACCCTTTACTCCATCCCTCGCGCACTTATGTTTCCTGGTATTTCGCTTCTCTCGCGAAACTCACCCTCCGTTAAACAGAAGCTCAAATTTACTGAACACTCTGGGTCCGCCATATTGCTTTTAACAATAGCGCGACAATGAGTGACGTTTTCCCGGTCTCTCGTGACTACCTTACTACTACAAAAATGATGTACTAAGTGCACCCACCCCTTATACCCTCCGGTAGAGCCACCCCTTTTACGAGGCACTCTCCTTTTATAATTCAAAAGTTCACAGTTCCGCACTTTCTGCCATGCACGGAATGTACCTACTTCCGGCACAGACGCTGTACTGTCTTCGAGTGCAGAATATATATATATATATATATATATTTTTCAAAATTCTTGACAATTCTTAATTATATTATTATAGCAACATATTCACGGATATATAATTATAAATATAATGTCGTCATATCGGTGCTTATTTTAAAAAACACCTGAATTTACATTTCAGACATTTTATCGTGAGCGGGGTAATTCCGCAGATTCACGATATCGAGTCTATGCTCGAAGGGTAGTGAGATAGTCTCGTATGATGATTCGGATAGTATGCAGTTATGGCTACTTCGTGACACAAGTGATTATCATAGGACGGGATATAGTTCATACATGTAAATGCAAGGATCTCCACACGCTTCTATACCCGGTGACATGTATCTCGCGAAAACTACAGAGGCCCAGGTAATACTATTTGGAGAAATTAGATGTAGCATTAAAATAAATCACTTCATAAACTGCATCGTTCTGCTGCACGTGCATACCGGCGTAAGTATTGTCGCTGATCGCTGAGGATTTTATTAAACCTCATAGCTGTAACAGCGCCAATTTCTGTTCGGAGTCAATCCTGCCTGGACGACCTTGGTCTTGGAGCGATACTACGAAATGTATTATACAAAATAGCTGGTTCTTTATGATTATTGCGCAACTGCTAGGAAGTCCGCAAAGACAAGATTTCTGCATTTGCAGGAAGGAGTGTATGTAGCGGCAGTCTGCTTAGCGTAACGCGGCATTAGGAAAGGTTATGGGAAGCATAGCGTCCTGAGGAAGCAGTTATTGCAGCTATTTCGTGCTGGTGTATTCCTTCAGTGGCTAAAGGGAATATATTTCAGTTACGTTGAGCAGAAACGCGTTATCACGAATGGGATCGTCCTACCGTGAATAACTTTTGATGAAATTGCAGGAGCTTATCGTTTCGCGACTGACGTAGAACAGAATAGCAAATCCTTGCGATACACGTATAATACCGTAATCTCTCCAAAGGTAACTTACTGGATGGATATTTCGCTACTAAGAGACAATACCAAACGTAGAAGAACGAATAATAGAAATTTCTCGAAGAACTCTAAAAGATGACAGTTCACGTATTTCCCTAGCAGGAATTTCATTAGTAAATTCAATGGCGACCCTTACTCAGATTGTGGACTTACGTAAGAAAGTGTCTACTACGACTGTACTATTTCATGCTTAAGACATTGCGTAATTCTGCGTAATGTCACGTCGAAGAATAAATTTTCAACCGTTCCCAAGCCTATATCAAGTCGTAAAGTGCAACAGATAGTAAATCCTTAAACTTGAACTCGCTCTAGTCCCCGCCTTAGAACCCTTGCGAAAATTCGCAATCCTCATGATATCTTCCATCGTAAAGATTTAGTTACGAGGAAACGCGAACTTTATAACCACGTCTAGTCTCTCATTCGCGCAGTGGTAGGTACATACACCCTACGTACCCCCTTACCATCCATAGGAACTTTTCTATGCTTTAAGAGTCATTCAAGAAAATTAACTAAACCAAAGCACGGTAGACTTGACAGCAATCGGTTTATGGTGACCTTACGACGAGGAACACTTTACTACGACTTGCAACTTTACGACTTTCAAAAGGGTCGCGGTTTTGGGGGACAGCTCTTCACTTTCGAAGTGCTCGTCGAGGTGCTCGGTCATGCTCTATCTTGTCCGAGGGAGCGACCAAATTATTTTGAGGTCTGGCGAAACTCGGACCCTCGTTGACTCGAATTAATTAAACGTCATATAGCTTTATGACGTCTAGTTTGCAAATTAATCCACGGTAATAGGACTCGCACTCCGTCACACTACCAATATAGACGCGACCACACACTCGGCTACCTGCATACTTGATGATTGATGCGAATTCGCGACCCTTAACCTTTTTGACGCCCCCAGTGCAATTTTCTTCAATTCCCTTAACGTTGATACCTCGCTGACCGAACTCGTATGAGAATAGCTGGACCCGGAAACATCATCACGATACGAAAGCACTCGTTGTCGTATTACAATATCTCTATGAATTTAACCGTTTGCCATACACACGTGAGTATACCTGTATGTACAAGGTAATAGAAAAATATAGAAAAAAGGAAATAATCCAAGATCTCGTTAATGTTGACATAAAGAACAACTCATATGATTCCTTAATGCTTATACTTGGGAGTTTTCGATAAGAGCATATTGCTGTGCTATGGCTACGGAATGGCGAAGCGTGCATGAACGTGCAATGAACGACGAATAAAGCCATCGAGATAATGTTAGAATATACGAGCCTAACGCATCTTGATTTTCGATAACCTAGTTCCTATACGGATGGGTAATTTCACGTGTGGCTTTTATCGTGATTCCACCCGATGCTTGTTACGTGTAAAATAATGAATTGGATTACGTTATATCTGGGATTTTCTCTAATACTAGATTATACCGAGTGAACTAATAGGCTTATGAAAATGGTAGACTGAAAAAATGCAAGCACCTTTCGCCGGGCGTTCGTGTTTCACGGCAACAGCGTTGCAAAGTGCATTACGCATAATGTGTCTATACATTAAAATATCATACAAGATATTTCCAGGTATTCCGATCGAAAGTACAGTTTTCCGTGTTTCGTTCAATACGCAAGCACGTACTATCGTTAGATAAATAAATCATTGATTTTTGGATCGGTTAACTCGTCTTACGTAACGATAGCAAAGGGAACGAGTCTTGGGTCGAAAGAAAAAAAAAAAAAACTAGACAAGCTTATAAACGCCTATAAATAAAATATTCAATCCGGTTCCACACAAGAAATTATGTATCAACGACTATATGTTCTCTGACATTAAAATAGGGTTAAAGAGCAGCACGTAACATCGTCTGCCTTCGTTTTACCATGGTAAATCCGTCTATGGCCGTTCGTCGAAGTACAATAGAGAGACTTTGAAAAATCTCTGAGTCATCGTCAATCTTTCTCATCCGGGTCGATATAAGATCGTGGCTGTTTCTCGGCTACGTCACTGCCGAAAACAAACGAGCCTATGGCGATTCCTGTTTGCAGTCATTAGAGCCTCCGAAGGGCCAGTAATTGGCGAAGATATGATCAGCAAGGTGGGCACGACACAAGGATTCAGCCAAGTACACAGGATCGTGCCTCTCGAGCCCGGCGGCTACCCTGGCGAGTTAATGCCGAATGTTTCCCTGGCATTAAAGGTCTGGAGCATAAGGTGAGTCAGAGAGTCTGACCTTACTGGTATTTACGTGCGTTTATCCAGCCACTTAGTCGTAAGGTATATATAAGAAAGAATTATAGAAGGAGAGTCGGACGTGGTGAGTGTAAGCAACACCGGCCAAAGGTGTTCCACGCTAAATGCATGTAGGTGGACGTGCTTTGCAATCGCGGAGGTGGCTGCAGTCTGAAAGGTGAAAAGCAACTGTGGAGGCGTCTTCATTTTCGCGAAGTGGATCCCACGTGTGCATTGCCAGATGTCGAGAATTTTGCCATGACTTTTACCTAACTTTTGGACAATGTGTAATTGGAACGTTGACGAGCTCGTGCATTTAATGAAATTGCAACATGAAATTTCGTCATCTGTATCAAACTTAGTAACGATAAGGCGGCATTTTATTTTAACTGCTTATTATACGTACAATCAATTGGGGAGGCGTTACTTATGCTAATCGAGGGTACAACGGAGAAAGTGTTTCACGTAGGTGAAATTAGTAGGTGGGCCTGTTACTGGCCAAACGTATAAGAGGATTACCAGATTATCTAGCTAAGCGCCGAGCGCCGCGATGTTATTCGTTATTTATCGCAAATAACGCAATAACTCGCCGCCCACTCAGTTAAGTACTCCTTGGGTTTCCTCGCGTTTATTATAACGTGTAATTTATCGCACTCCTAATGCTCAATGCCGATTGACGAATCACAGTCTCCAAGAACTGATTGAGCTATCGTTAATAGCTCGCTGAGTGATCTAATTAACGCAAGGCCGCACGCGGAAATGTATTGCGCCGAGATACGCACTGGGGATTGCTCGTTAAATAATGGATTGGTGAGCGGAGTCCAATCAAAGATAATTATTGACTCTCCGCGTTGCATGGAACAGACACTGCCGATGCGACTAATCAGTCACTGCTCGGAAGTAATTGAAACTTTGGATAGAGTGTATGTGTGCGTGTGTATGGAGTAAGAATGTCGGATGGGAAGGGGGGGGGGGGAGACAAAAATATGAAATAATGTAATAAAGTATAATTTTCCACAACTCCCCAAAGTCACCTACGTGTTTTACCCTTTGGCGTGAAGGGAGGTCACGCTAATGCAATTAATTACGTAAGTTTTCTATACGTAAGTGAAGAGTTACTCTTGCGCAACTTCATTAACGTTGAATGGCGATATTTCTTTTTTTCTCTTTAGTCTCTGTCCGTTGTTATCTCTATGAAAATATTTTTACCTCGAATACCCGTCTCGATATGTTTTATTACATTACTGGGCAATGTTTAAGGATAGTACGGATCTTGTTTGATATTATCTTTTTTTTTTATTATAGCTAAGGTTCTAATGTTTCCAAGCACCGGATAGATGCATACGATTTCTACATCATTCTGAAGCCATGCACGTGCCCGAATAACGTACAAACAGCCGATAGCGAGATAGCCCGATAGTCACATAACGTAAATTCAGTGATAAGGTATTTTAATTCACTCCTCTTGTTTTGCTCTCGTTTCATCTTACAAAAATTCCAAGGTAATCGAGCTGCTATACGAATTCGAAATTCTCGTCAGTGCATAAGCACGGTACAAAGCTAAGCTGTACGTATGAAGATAGGAAACCCGAATCACATTCCTTTATCGAAGGTGCCGGTTAACGTCGTGCATAAATTCTTCTCTTGTATCTTTCAGCTTTCTGAGTATTGATCGAACGACCATTCGTACTGGAAGCTGCAAATAAAAGACAGATGCGATCTTCGCCAAAGGCGTTATCGCGATTCTCATCATACCACTGGCTACACCCGCGACGACTTCGGGACTCGAATTTCGCCTACACGTAAAGGGTGCGCAAATTTAACGCATTGACCAGCCACCTGGACTTTGGAAGGAATTATTTTGCAAAAATATTTCGACACGTCGAACTATAAGAATTTTCAAAAATTTCAAAATCACCATGTGTATATAAATCTTTTAATTAAATCATAGGAGTAACTATACCAGTACTATACTGGTTCACGCTTCTATTTAATGTCTCGATTGTCATCTAAAATGTTTTTACGTCGTAATATATAGAATTTTAGAGATAGAAATATTTTCAAGCTTATTTATTAGCATTGTATTTCAAGCATTATTAGTTTAGAATTAGCTAGTCGGACGTAGATTGAAACGGTACACTCTGTAGGTAAAAGGCAGCCCCCTATAAATACTTCAAGATTCCGTCCTTTTCGTGGCAACCGGTAACGCCAACACACTCCAGTGTTTCTTCGTGTCTTGTCTACTACTCTCTCTCGTCTTCGCAACTCGTCTCATGGATGCGTGCGAATCTCCTCGCCACTGCACGAGACTCTCCCAAGGTGTGACACAGCCGGAGATAACTTATTCGTGCAAGGTGGTCGTAAATGCTGGATCCGAGTACGAGTCAGCCGAATAAAATTGCCGCCCGCCACGATTCAACCAGCGCGCTGCGACCTCCGTCTTTTGGATGCAATACGAAAAGTCGATGGATGAAAATCGTAGAAACCTCTCGTCTTCGATGGAGTCGCTACTGTCTTGAATTATTTCCTCCCTTTCTCATTCCCTTACCCACTCATGGTTATCGATTGGTAAGTAACCGTAGCTGCCAACGTAGAGAAGGTTTTTGTTCGATTGAAATATTCATAGTGACTATTCTTGTTACACTTTCAGGACGCATATACCATGGGTACATGTCTACTAGAGTCCATACAGTGTGCTGTACTATTAATATAAAAAGAATAAAATTGACAGCCCATATTTGTGCTAATCGTTTAATCATCTCTTACGAGCCGCGTGTTTTCTCGTAATCTTAATTAATGATCGGACATTCCACAGGTGAAATAATTAAAATCCATCGGGAGCCGTATCGAAAATTGTTCCTTGCCCTTGGTACAGCCCGGCATGTATAGACCGTCAAGGCGTCAAGTGAGCTTGAAAATTGTAGTCCTACGTGGTGGATCTATAATTATGCAGAGCATAGTATTAATTGTAATTGGGCCGTAATAATCGGCTATTAGCAGCTATTAAGTTTCTTCGCAAGACGCGCTGCTTAATTGGAATTTAAAAGTACGACGATCGTAAGCCGTCGGGTGGAACGAAATGGGATTTTATATCTGATATTATAAAGTGCTATTCCTAGTAAGAAGCGTGTTTACATAAATTACTTGGAGTAAGAGCAATTTCAGTCGTAGATTAAAACCAAAAGTGCTTCCCTGTATGTATACATGTATCTATGACGAAGAGGCAGTAAAGCATCGACATCAAATGAGCGTATCTTAAAGTGCCCCGCGCGATAAGCCGTCCAGTCGTAGAGAAACGGAGGAAAAAGGTATGACAAAAATGTGGAAAACATAATGCTTTCGGTAATGTTTAACAGGACGCGCAGAGCGAACGCAACGTTCTGTATTCACGACGCGTGATAACCGCATGCATATAGGATCTGTACGCAGGCCTGATCGAGAGCCCAAAAGCAATCTCTCGAAATCAATGTCCCACCTGCCCTCATTCGTCTCATTGGTAATCGAACAGGGACAGGTTTTCCCCCAAAAGCCGATTCCCAAGCCGATAGTAATCTCGAGTGCAAGGGGCATTCCTTCGTCTGAAGACTATTTATAGGGACTTTTTGTTCCTGCCTCTAGTACCTATTCTACCTACACGGATACAACTTCACAAGGCTACTCAGAATATCCTATATGCCGTTCGTAATAATGTATAAGCCATAATGGTATCGTTTTCTGACATTACGCAAAGGTTCTCACAGGATGTACTAGAGTTGGTTAAAAATTATACATTTTAACGATGTAAGATAAAATGTGTGTATGATTTTAAATAATTGTAAAAAATTTGTTTTTTTCAATCAAACGATTTTTTAATTATGTCTAACCGTCAGTCGTGCGTTAATTGTTACGTAGTCGTTATGCATTTTCTCAAGGCTTTATTCGCTCTTTGCTGTCTGCGAGCTGTGATGAGAACCACGGCTATGGATTTGCGTAGTACCTACTAGGACAATCGTAATGAAATCAGAGCAGGTCGACTTCGATAAATAGTTCAAGTCTTATCCTCTAACACGTGACGGTATAAGACAGCCACTCGGAATAACCTATCTGAATAATAAACGAAGGCATATACATGGCTCAATTGTCAAGGGGAGACAGTTGGTATACGTATATGCGTATATACACGTATGAGTACCAAATACGTACTAAGGTTAGGTCCAGTGGGTTGGTCCGTTAGATTTCCTTAGAGATTGCTTGACACGCTTACCGGACAAAAAGGACGGGAATAACGAAAGACAATCTAGTTTCTTGGACCCACCAAAAATATCTACTCCTGCAGCAAGATCTGCATGAGCAGGTACCTGTTACAGACGGTGATATCGCGTCTCGTAATCCCATTCCGGAAAATCTGAACCTCATTCTCGTGGGTATTGCGCGGCATTTCGGTTCTATTTTCTTCATAGTGGAAAAGGGAAGGAGCGTTGCGCCTAGCAACCGGTCCATAGAGAACGCCAGGACGAACGTTTTCGGTTGCCAAAATCAGATAATAAATTGTACCAATTCTCTGTGACGTTTTCGAGATAGCTGCCGGTTGGGAGGCGAAGAAACGATACACGTACACTTTATTCTGCCCCATGACGTCACCATTACAAATCCGGATATACCTCTTTATCTATATCCTTGGTATATATCTATAGACTCTATCAAAAACAGCCGTGCAGAATAATAATACCAGAGCCCGCAATCCGTCAGAAAATATTTCCATTACAGGATCACGGAGTTCATTCATCTTGCTGATAAACGTTATCACTAACAAACGCTAAATATTTTACTTGCCATCGTATCCTGTACTCTACGTGCAATGGTACATATATTAGCACGACCCATTATTATGTAACGTAAAAAAAAAATGTAATGGACGATTCTAAGCAGGACTTAAAAAACAGAAGTGTACTGTACTGTTATATACGTAAAAAGTGGGACTGACGTAAAGCAATCTTGAAATGTTTCTAAGCTCGAGAAAAGGTCTAGGCTCGGCTCTACTACCTCGAAGGTACACCGCAGTATCTTGACTTTCTTTCATCAGATATAAATGTAATTTGTCCAGAATGTGCTCCGGGCCTCTCTTGTCGCGACGGCGCCCTTCTGATTATCTCCTTGCCTGACAGTCGTAGACTATAGAGTATAGACTGTATTATACTTGAATTTCGAGGTCTTTGGCCTTTTGATACGCAACCCAAGAATTTTGCGTGTACCACACGTACTGTGCCGTATAATACTGTAAGGAATAAATAGAGCGATTACTAAATTAGCAACTACAGTTATTAGGTTAGGTTCAGTCAGGTTTAATCGTCGTCCATTATTCATGATGATATACATATATATTAATCAGTTCTGACGGGGGATATATTGTTTGAAGTTTGCTGGAAACTGATAAGGATCCTTTCCAGTTGTCTTCGCGATTTCCTGGTAATCCTTATCATGACTCTGACACGTGCTTTGTGACGACTACCTTTCACGCGCAACATTGGAAATTGGTCCTTATTTGGAAGCTTCCTAAAAATCGTTTATCCGAGAAAGCGTCTCTTTTACTTTCTACCGATGCGAGTATGAATTGGCACTTGTGTATATTTGAATCACGTGATATATATAGTGGTTGGGCGAAATTGTCTGATAGGATTTTTTTTTATAAGAAATCGTAAAGATTGAATTTTATCGGATAATGTAATTTACATTCCATAGGGGTAGAGGGAGGGTTCCCTTAGGGAAAGTATAAGAGAGGGGATTATGCTGCTACAGATACAAAGTATTGTTTGGTAGTAAACTTTAGTTTTGTATCTGGAACTATAACTATATATGTCCTTGATATCGGCGATACTTCACTTCTATAATGTCAAAGATTCAAGATCTTGAACGTTAACGTCGTTAGCTGGCTTTTGATCATCTTCAGGCTCATTGCCATTTCTCTTTAAGCACCCATTTCGCCATTTCTACTTGATTTATTTTATCGCGAGGCTCCATAGTGCTTTCCATTATTTTTGGAAAATAGGCACAGACCCCATAGTAATCAAGAATATGTATCACTATATGCATAAAGACCGTAACAAAGCCTATTCGTGTTTGGAGAACGAATCGATTTAAAAATTTGCCTAATTTTTTAATAGAGTAGTTGGAAGTGTCTAATTATTTTTTTTTATTTCATCTTACCTCACTGAAATGTATCTCCTCCCACGTAGTACCGAGGCCACCTACCCCGTATTACGATGGGTCACCCTCTCCAATTCAAATATCCCTAAACGTCCCGTTGTATTTATATCCGGTTGTCCACCGCTGCATGCCTCTACATCCACGCGTACATCCAGCTCTGCAATTCGCTTGGGGTGGCCTCGACTCCATCCCTTATTTATGGGAACGCTATGTCTCCCGAATGTGTTCTACCCCGAGCCGTAGGACCCTCTGAAACAAGAGGTGGGTCCATCCCAAGTGCCCACAATACGCGTATGAATATACCCTGCTAAAGCCTCATAGATAAGCGTGCTTTAAGGTTTTTACATTCGCAAGATATCCCATTGGTACACCATACGTTGTTATGCGGACGATTTAATTTTTCCACGGTACAAAATATATAGGAAATACCGTAGAAAAATTAGCTGAAGTGTTTATTTTTCAAATTTTATCATGAGAATAACATTACTACTGTGATACATATTTGTCGCTCTTTTCTAACTATGCTAATCGACGCTTGGATCTTCAAATGGTTTATGGTACTCTGTATGAAGGGGGTGCATCCGTGTTGTTTCATTCAAATGTTTTTGTGTTCCTTATTAGAATAATTTGTAATTGGTGATCACTCGTGTGCACTACGTTATATCCGGAACACAGGTTTATTTAGATGATTTCAACGGAAGTCGTCTGTACGTTAAGCTCCCATAAACGTCAGGCTGTGAGCTTTGCTTTGCTGGACCGTAGAAAGGGTCATAAGTTTCACGGGCGTGTGACCCCGTTGGGCGTCATATTTTGTGTCTCTAATGCGCGTTTGTCCCCGGCCTTTTTCGTGCCGTTTCTTCCATGCGCTACTTCCGTTTCCTCCGTCCACCCTCAAACCTCAAGTGAACCACCGGACAGCGGGCCACATAATAAAAGACACCACCGGTTATGAGAGGGTGGGAATAAGTGACCTGGGGTGGAATGGACGGTGAGACAATGTATCAAGAGGATTGGATGAATGATGATCCTCGGTCGCGCTTCAAGGAATCCCATCCTGGAGGACCCCAAAAGTGCGCCCTGGTGACATGTTTACAGGATACTGTTATACAGTAGTTTTTCATATCCACCAGCGGGATCGCACAAAATATCCTGTGCGCTCGTACATACTTTTTGGTATTTTATGAAGAGTTTAAAAAAAAATTCGTAAACCGTACTGAGGTATTTGCTATATGAAATTTAAAAGAAAACATTTGTAAACGTAACACTTTGTCCATTGACGATGTTAGGAATAATAGTTGCTACGGAAATGTTACTTTGCTAATGTCGTAAGATATGGACCAATAAATTCCTGCTAACAATAAAACGTACGTATCGATCTCTCTTAACAGTTTAACCCAATCTATACGTCGCCACAAATCGTTCTTTTTAGCACCGTCGGGTCCCGTTTCCATTTCTCTATCCGCGCCAGAACGGATGGCGAAATGGAGTAATTTCCACTAACGTACGGCTGAATACATTTTTATATCGGATAAAAATGAGGCTAATAAATACAAGACCTTCTGTGCCGACCGGCGGAGACATTTGGTCCAGAGGGTTGGACCTATAATACACAGGACCTGCACACTTGGTTCTATTATGTTTCATCAGGATCGTAAAGATCATCTGAATTCTTTAGATGCTCGGGCCTATACGTGTTCGGGGTGTTTATGAAATTCAAGCGGTTTTGAAAAATGTTTTTCTTTGCGGTTACACGTTAAACTAATCTTAATAATTATCGTTCATCTCGTGAGAATTATCTTTCACGTGGCTCTACGGTCTCTTGGATTTTAATCGTGTTTGCTCGTGAAACTTCGGCACCTTTCGGACGGCTACCAGTTAATTAAGCTAACTACTTTTCTAGACGGTGACCATTGCTCTCATCCTGGATGATGAGCCAACTTTGAGACAAAGGATCTCTTGTCTGATTCTCCCGCTTGTTTGCTTGCTGCTCCCTGTGAAAGCGAGTTCTTGGCACCTCGCTAGAATTTCGTGGATCCAGTTTAATTGCTACAACAAACTTTACGCTCCTCTTTGCCGTGCTATACGACTCGTGCTTATGCCACGGACTTAATTAAAGTGTTTAGTGCGTTTTAATCCTTCCCGCTATCGGGAATAGGGGAAGACGTGTTCTATTTTACGAGGAACTCCTTAAGTAACGTTATTAATCGAGGTAACCATTCATGTTTGCACATGGATGCATGTATAAATCAATTTCAACCCTTGCGTATAGGTATATTACGTATATTATAATAATATAATAAATAGACTAAATATATAAAAATTCAATATTGCTTATAGCATCTGCATTCAATTTATTGTCGTTTATTTCATTATTAAAGTATGGATATCGTTGACGATTAAAAAAATTTTATTTTTCCTCCAATTTTTTTAACGGGTATGTCTTATCATTGCGCATCAAAATGAAGTCTATTAACGTATAGAAACTGTGTGATGCTTAATTATTATCCGTATACAATTTCTACGCGCAAGCTCACGTAGCCAAGTAGCAAATCGTTCATTCCTATCTTCACAGTCGAACGGATCGCTGAATCTACTTGAATGATCTATGACCGGGATATACATTATAGTTATCTATGCGTACAAGGTTACGCGCATCCGATCGATTTTCTGCGTGGCAACAAATTCAAAAAGCTTAACCTCGCTGCATCCCCGTACAGTGGCACTTCGGCTGAATTCGACGAACGATGTTTTATTCGTCGAGTTGTAGTATTTTTTCGCGCTCTCAACGCGCTACGGCTACGGAATAAAACATGTTCTGCCCTGGCATGAGAGGACTCTTTTATAGTTGGCAGAACGCAGGTCCTGCATGCCAAGGACCGCGCGGTAGGATCAAAGGCGTTGATAAGTTACTAACCAAGGGTATGAGACCTCAAAAAGCTGTTAATTATTTTGATGAAGAAGTTTCTTCTTTCTTCTTTTTCTTACGTGTTCAGGATGCAGATGGTGCATGCGATATTAAGATACGTTACATGGGAAAAAAAAGAAAACATTAAATACTCATTAGCATCTTTCTCTAAATATTTCATTTGACGTTGAAAGACATTTTTTTTAAATATTTAACTTCCCTAGGTGAAAGTAAGACATGAAAAGTGACGTCGTACAATTATTCTCTTAAGTTCTAGTAATAATTTTCATGACGGTAATTTCCAACTATCATTGACCCGTAACGTTGTATTAACACGTGGCCGATATCGTGGAAATTTCGATTTTCCCACAGGACGATACTTCGCTACTCTGGCTGGTTTGTTATAATGGATGGAGATTCGGTAAAGCCGTAGAGGTCTGCTGGGTGAAATCGTGGGGTTTGGTTAGATCAGCAGTTTTGGTACAGCTTAAGAAGCAAGGGGGGTGGTTGTTAGAGCTAGATTAAATTAGCAGCAGGCAGCCTATACATTGTAGAGCCAACGTCTCAGAATTCTACCCAGAAGAATGAAATGCATTAATACGTCTCATGCTTTGGTTCCTTTAAAGTTCTCTCAATGTAAAAGCCACCCTTATTCGGCGCACTCATTGTGCTGCATTGGGAGCATTTGGCGTCGTATTTCACTCATTTTAAATATTGTGCAATATTCTCGTAACTACGTGTGGTATATGCTCTTTTGAATAGAGATTGTGTATGCACCTTTACACTTATATTCACTGGCGTGGTAATACTTGAGACATACGATCAATGCAAAAATAATCTATATCCGAGCTACCTATTTTGACAAATCTACGTTCGATTATGTGGTAAAATCTGAAGTATATTTCGAATTGTATGAAGCAATTATTGATAATGCTGTCAATAGTGGATTCAACTTTTTCAAATAAAAGCGGGCAATTACTTGAGTGAATCAAGTGTATTCGAAAGGGCAGCGAGGAAGAGAGGAAGGAGAGTACAGGAAACGAAATCGTGATGCTTTCATAGGGGATGAGATGGAACCTAAGATCAGATGCTCTGCCAAGGAGTTATTATATGAAGTATCAAGGGACTTCATAGCCACCCAATTGGAGCTAAGCTAGGTTGAGTGTTTAATACGATTTCTGTGAATAGATAAGGGATTCAAATCTGTTAGATTGCTGGAAAATTGATGATTAAGGAAATAATATTTGACCAGTACCAAAGACTATAAATTGTCTTAAAAAATATTTAATCAGTTTTATTATGATTTTATTATGTTTTTTTTTTTGTCTAAACCAATCTTTTCATGTAAGAAAATAAGCTTGGAAATTCTACAGAGCTTCCTCCACGTCATATTTAAATTTCCCGCCTCGATTCTGAATATTAATATCCCCTTTACTCTATCACGAATCAATAATCCAGTAATGCTTCCCTAATATTTTCGGGAATCTCCCATACCATCTCGTGCTTAGAATATCAATCGATCGCTTCCAATATTATGAAGAAAGTACAATGAATATAAATACAAAATCTTCCTCCCGCCGCATCTCGAAAAAAATACAGAACCTGTACAAAAAAGAGTATCTCGATTCAGTGTCCTGAATTCTGATAACAATTACTCAATTGAATACTCACCAAGTGCAACTGACATGCCCTTTGTGACTGTATCTTCTTATTACATGCACCAGTAACCCCTTGTCCTCTTGGCCCAAGGCAAAAATGGGGAAGTAATTCAGACATGAGAAAATTTAATAAAATATTTTCATGTGCAAATAACATTAATAGCCGGCATCTCTCGTATGCACATTTATGTACGTATCAATCAAATTCCAGCAGGATGATGCGTGGACAATTGCTGAAATCAATTTATCACTGCATTATTTATAATAACCTTTAGAAATGAGAGATTATCATTTATTGAAATTTGACATTGATATGCTATAACGCACATGGATGTAGAAGCAGAGCTAGTCCAATTTCCCTCGATAGTAATTCTCCCATAATCGTATACAGGAAAACCTTTACGGTTTGTCAAAGTTATATGCCTACACCTGCGCCCCTCCTCATAGAACCTTTGCTTCCGCTCCTCTGCTTTCCGCTTGCCACTTTTCCCATCCCTTTCCCGGCAATCCCTAGTCGCTCCCCTAATGCCGTTCATTCGCCGCGCGTACCCCGTTAATCCCGCCTCGTAACTTTAACTCGCACACAGTGACTACCATGGCCGCCCGTATTACACAGGAGCCACCACTAAACCAGTAAACTAGTACAACGACCCCCTGTGGCTGTACGTAAGTGCAGAAAGCAATGTATACTAAAGCCATCTAGAGGATGAAGAAGAGAAAGAAATAAACTGATTTCGTAGACTCGAGAAATGCGAAAACGGTAGCGAAGATCTGAATACGTACGCATTGCGGCAATATATGTTAATAATTCTATACACATAGGAATGGGAAGAAACAATAAATTACAAAGACGAATGGCGTTTGACTTCTCGTGGAATTTAAGGGTTAATTTTTTTTGGCTCCACTCTCGCCGAAGCAATCGAATTTTTTTACTGTTCTCCTGAGCGCTGGCTACTATAGCTCCTGAAAATCAATTTTCTTTCGGATGCTGTATGGCTGGGCTTCCCAGCCTGTAAGACTATGATTGTACCTTCCAGGCTTAATCTTTATTCCTGGAATCCCCGGAGAGCAATGTCCTTCGTCCTCCTGAAGGATCCTTGGTACTTCTAGAATGGAGGGTTCGATGCGTATTACAACTTTGCCGACCCCTTCATTGGACGATCCTCAATTTCTGAGGCGCGAGGCAACCCCCATGACGGCCACTTTTAGCTACCCTTGCCCCAAACCGGATCCCTGTAATATATATTGTGTCCTCCGGTTTATCTGTTTCTAACCAGTAGCTACACCATAAGATGGATAGTACCATGGTTGACCATGCCTGGGGTATTAGAATCGTATAAATCGTTTGAGCTTGCTCAGTTTTTGGAATCCCGTTAATTCGATTATTCGGCCACTTTCAATAGCCAGTAGATAATACAGATATACAGCCTGAATAAAACATACGTATTTTCTCATTCGCGTCTAGTGTAACTCTTGAATATCATCTATGTTACATTAATGAATTGGCCTTTCCATTAATATGCATATGGCTTAAGCTACAGAATACGAAATAGTGAAAAATATAATATACTCTAAGGCCCGCGTCAAGCTATATATTTGTCATCTCTAGTATAAATAATATATCACTCTTCTATGTGGTAATAAACGTAATATCAAAGTGTATTGATAATCAATATGAATATACTGATATCCGTTGGTCCTCCAAAGCAGTATAAAATAGCATCATAAATTCCACTAAAGCGAATTAGAGATCCCTTGGCCAAAGTTCTCGGGGGTGGTAAAAGGGTGGTAAAGTAATGTCGCACGAGCGCATAAATATGTCCAGCATTCGCCCTCGATTTATGTGGCTATGCAAACACGTTCTAACGTACCTGCGTGGAAATCGCATACAGCATAGAACAGAAGCATCGGACATTGTCCGCCGTCTCAAGAAATAGCAATGCTAGACGCTTGCGAATTTACCTACAGACTACGTAACTTGAAAGGGTCATGGAAATAGAACAACATAGTAGTCTCGTATACACTATAGCCACCCATAGTCCTTATCAGCATATACCTAGTCACTTCTTCAAAGTCCCATATACACACAATCACTCGTCATCCAAATCACGCCTAACTTTTACGAATTCAAATGAAATCGATAATAAAATATATATCGATAATCGATATAAAAGTAATAACTCGATATAATCGATATAAAAATTAAGTAATATTTATTAAAATACTGTACTACCGTATATCTGTATTCTCTGTTATGTAATTATTCCTATTATTCTCGAATCACCAGGTATAGGATTTTCGATACCGAAACAGAAATGCTCTCCCACAGGACTACGCCAAGATACGATATACATCTAGGATGGTTTCGATCTTCGACGCTCTTCCCTTAACGCTCGGGCTTTCCACTAACTCAATTAGTAATCCTGAACCACCACACGTACAAGGGCTTTCCGCCGCCACAAATCTGGCAGTGGGCCATGCAATCCTTACCCCTTAGAGATACACCTACGGAACGGACGATCTTGATAGGCTTCGGGTGTTTCCTGGTGATGTCGCGTTCGGTCCAACCATTGATGAATTGCGGCTGGTGCTTTTTGGTCGACGACGCCACAAACCGTCGGACAGACGAACTCGACATCGCGGCGCCAGGACACTTTTCTCACGCACACCAAACCTCATTGTGGCATAGATGCTTATGGTTATGTATGCACATGTACATACGGGAATTACTAAGGGTGGTAGTCGACACTTACACTGAGAAGGGAACGTTTGTCCATTGGGATACACGGACGCGGACACGTACCCTGCATGATTGAATTAACCCGTTCGGAGGAGAGCAAGATGTTCCAATTATCGGGCTCTTCCTTTTTCTAGGGAATTACGATGTGATAGGGATCTATTGAGGCGAGGTTGATGTTACTCCTTATAAAAGTTATTCTTGGCTTATTCGGTGGGTTTGATAAAGCTTTAACAGGTATTACGTTACTGATGAATTAACACAGAAATTTAGTATTTTTTTAACGGACTACGTAACGCTGTTAGGGTCGTTCGATGTTGTGAGTCGATTTTATATTTTACTCGACGAATAATTTAAATGCCCAATCTCAAAGGTACCGAAGGAAACTAATAAAGGTTACGGATGTGAAACTAACTGCATCTTTTTTGGCAGATCGTAAATTTTTCTGGAAACGTGATCCCCATATCGTTCTGCTAAGTCTGTTACTATTGCAAGATCGTAAATTAACGAAGATAACGTCGCTTTCAGCTTGACGAAGGTGCTTTAGAAATTTTGCCGACATCCGTTTTGTCCCCGATCAATATCGTCTGAAACGGGACGCTCATTTTGAGAGATATTTAATGACTTTTGTCCTTTAGACCAAATACTGCACCAGTCTAATTCCTGATCACTCTACCACGCTGTGGAATATATTCGTACAATTTGTATCACATGAATTAGTATTTGAAATTGCACTTAATCACAGTTCATCGCATTTCCTGCAATCGATTATTCAATGGTATCTGGTCGACTTGTCCACGTAGACTAGACAGAAATTGATCAATGCCAGTACAAATGCAATTACAATTCCATCTCAGGGCTGAGGATGATCAATTAGGAGACAATAGCTAGATAAGATCGACAGATGTAGACAGATAATATGCCTATAAATTCATTGAGACCAGGCATAAATTACAGTAAATTAGAATCCGAAAAATAACAAAATATTATATGAAAGGAGTAACAAGTGTTGATAATAATGTTACTTTAATATTCTGTTAATTTTCGTTTAGTTTTCTACGACCGTGTCCCTGACTATCACGCTACTATTACACTAGTAAAGTGTATTATTATTGCAGATTGCATTATCAAAATATCCGCTCCTTGTTGGATATTTCCCTTTCTCACTATAATTATAACCCAACGTTCTGTATTGCGGATGCGACTAGCAGCTACCTAACTGCGCGGAGTGAAACGAGGATGTGCAGGGGTTGTTTTTGGTAATTGGTCGGATCGTGCTGAGCATGGTAATGCGATAATACGGCTACCCGTTCAAATTATGATTACACCCAAAGCATAAATTCATGAATTTGAATTGCAAGATAAAAGGCAATTCGTACGGATCGATCAGACGAGAGTCATTTGTTCTCTTCTAGCAGACAAATAGATACCAAAGTACATAGGAGAGGAAGAAAATGGTATCTAAAAATTGAACCGGTATCTAATGACGACTGAAGCATTGTAACAATTGTACCATGGAACAAGACAAACAACGTCTTCCATATTAAACTCTTGCCTAACAACGAGACTCATTTAGAATAAATTGTTAGATTAAGAGTCTAATATGAGAGTTGTTTGTCTATGTATATATATATATGCAGACACACGAATCGACAGGCCAACCTTTCCGCAGATAAATTTACATAAGACTTCGGGAAGGTTTGGCGAAATCTTCTCTAAGAAGACGCAAGAGGAAACGAGTAAACTTCATCCTCTCTGTAGTTTGGGTTTTCGTTCAAACGATTGAATTTCGAATTCCCCTGAATCGCTTTTCGGCCTCCTAGTTCAGCACGCAAGCATCCAGGTTTGTATTTTCGTGAACCGAGCTACGTTAGTGCATGGAATCGAGTCGCGTCGAAGAACACATCTCCACGGATGATTGCTTGGTGCGCCCGGGGCGAGAAGAGAATGCGCGCGTGCGTGCGATCCAAGGTAGAGTTTTTTGAGTCGCAACTTGGGAACGAGACGGCTGCCTCTCGCATAGTCTGAGTCTGAGTCTGAGTGCACCCCCTAGGATACTGTCTGCGTGGGGGACGTGCGGATGGCATAACGAGTTATGCGCTAGGGGCCCTCGCGGAAGAAATGTTTCGCCCAAGGAAATGAAAAAATACGTGCGTTTCTCGCTACAAAGCTTGGGATAATAGAGAGAGAGAGAGCTGTAGCCCCAGTCCACTTATTCTAGCAACTTCTCCAAACAAGGCTCAGCCAGAGTATGTATCATGTGTTAGACGTCATGGGTTATTTTTAAAAAAACAACCCGCGAACTTTAGTTGAAAGACAAGACGTTAAATATAATTTTTTTATTCAATTGTATTTCAGCGAAGTTTCTAGGTCTTATTTTGATTTGTTCATTTAATTACGTAATTATATATCTACATTGTGAAAATAGAGGTCGGACGTATTAATTGTCAAATTTTTTGGGGGGATATTCATAAAACTGCCGAGTAAGCTGAGTGCCAAAAGGTCGGACCAAGCAAAATCGGCATTTCGAAGGGACGACACGATCGGGTGTGCAGTTTGTTTTGGAGATATCGACGGATACGATACGAGCTAGTAACACGCTGAATACAAATCGCACCACTCAAAAAGATCCGATGCTTTCCCGAGTTCTTTCCACGATGTCTTTCATGTCTATGTCTTCCCTTTCGTTCTAGTTTCATCCCTGCACCATCTTGCTTTCTGTTCCTACCCTTCGCATTCTCCCTTTCTTAGGTTCTTCTTACGCTACCGTCTCAAGGGATAGTGATATACGTACCTATATCTATATCATATGTATATACAGATGAGATTTCGTAGTCGTAAATAATAATCAATACAGCAATGCCGACTAGAAGAAAATTTCGATGTTACTTTAATTCAAATTGTTTTTTTTTTTTTTTTTTTTTTCGCCGTGAGATGCACGGTGCGCCAGAACATGTGAATTGGACATTAATGAAACTAACCCATAACAATACTAGGGATGATAGATTACTCGTGCTAACGCGAAAACTATGCCCCGAGCTCCTTATAGCGCGTAAGCAATCAACACCACAAGAAAAAGCAATTATATCGCGAAGACGTTAAGTTGGGTATTCCCCTCTCTATAGACGCATAGCTATACAGCAGGTTCCTTATTCTATAGAAGGAGGAATCTTGAATTTTTCGCCCGATGAATACGCCTTGTATTCTATGTACCTATGCGCCTCGTATATAGATATATAAAATATGATCTGCACATGATTGGTGTATTGTGTTTCGGTATGGGCTTGTCTATATTGATGGATCGCGACGCAACGTAGTCTCTTTGTATTTCTCATGTTTTTCTCCGTAGGGGTCGATGGAAGAAAATGCGTATAGGGAATCGAACCACGTATGGGGCCTCGTAGGATTGACGCTTATATCGTGTCGGAATGAAGAGTCGTTTTCTAGATGCTACTGTGGATTGGGTATTCCCGAAAACGCAGCAGCCACGCTATCTTATGGCCTGCCTGCATCTACGGTATCTGGATAGCTATCACGTGGATGGGATGCTGCTATAGTTTCCATTTTGGCAAGGAGATCGAGTACGTGAAATCGCTATAGCGAAATTTACCTCAGTAGCTTCCTTCGTGACTGCGGAAACTTCTGAGATAACACAGTTGGTGCAGTTGCATAAATATCCTTTTCTTTTGTAGACTACAAGAATAGTATTTTAGGTTAGGCAATAGTGAACTTTTTTGAGGAATTTAATTAAATTTTTAATCCACTCCTTTTTGGCTCGCTATTCGGTAATTTTGATGGTTAATTTTTATTTTTCAAGCTTTGCCATTAGGTACAGGCTTTGTCTTCGGCTCATGCTATTCTTTCTATCTGGGAATAGGTTTGTTATCTAGTTTAACAGTCCGCAACAGAATTCCACAATCCATTTCTATCAATCTGCTTCAGCGGCGATGGATGAAAGCTCAACAAATAGAATGGACAGGGAACCCCAGATAGTCTTCTATTTTGTTTTCGCTTGTCAGGTCGATGTAATCCGGCAAATAAATCCTGTACGATGCAGACGCCAGGCGTCCTTGCTGCAGGACACGTCGCGTCGATACCAGAACTCACCGGTCGCTTCGATACCTTCCTCCGTCTACGATTTCAACTACAATAATAGGCAGTCTGAGCCCGGCTAAACTTCTTCGTTCTTCTTTTATTTATTTTTGGTTCCTATAACGGACCAGGGGCGAATCAAAGATTTATCCGGGATAAAAGTCTGTATAATTGCTTGGCGGATACCTATTGGCCCCTTATAGTTTACGAAGCAACATATACGGTTACTATATAAAGTGGTATCAATTTTTGACAATTTTCATTTTTATACGTCGTTGTAAAATTGTATATATTGTATTGTATATAAAAATAAAAATTATACATATATAACTATAAAGGTATACCTTCCATAACGTTATTCCTCGGGGAAATAACTCTACTCTGTTCGAAAACCTCAATTTCGTACGGGATGAACTCTTTTGGGTTTTGTTTTGATTTCATTTCAGTCGAAGTTAGGTTTCACAAATGTTTTCTCGACTCTCCAAAAATTGGGACGCCAATGTATGTTTTCACGTTGTTACGTTATTCGAGTCTTTGGTACAAGGCGTGGATCTTCCACGTCCAATGAATTTTTGGAAATTTTTACAATTTTTACAAATTTTTACATAATACTACGAGATAACAAATCGCTTGACTTTATCTCTTTAAGTTTGGAAACCCCTTTTAGATACACGATAACAACGGATAACGTAATACCAAAAACGATACCATAACTCATTCATGAACCTGAAGACACTAAATCTCAATCTCAAAGGTAATCTTCCAGAAATACGGAATCTTGCACAGAACTTTCCGAAAGTAATTGAAACGTTAAAATCAGTATTGCTACTGACCGTAATACTGTATCAAAAATGAGAAATGTTTAGTGTATCTTAAAATAACGAAACTTTACGGTATGCTGTACTCTGAGATGTACTTACAAAGATACCTGCAAATGACTTTTGCCAATGCTTTTATATGGGTCCTGTGCCACCTCCATAGTCAGGATCATCGAGGATATTAAGTATAGTCAAGTATATGCAAAAAAAGACTGAGACACCGTACACTGCACAATGTACATCTAGGGGAGTAGAATTACACCGATAGAGCGCCGGCTCTATACTGTGTACCTCCTTGAGTTACTACTTGAGTTACTTGACCTATATGAACCAACTCATATGTGACACTTACCTATCGCTTGTGCGAAGACCCTCAGTTTCCATTGGCAGATTCTGTTACTCAATGTCGCAACGACTTCAATTATTATTTTACATCAGTATTGCCTAATCCGCAAATGACCCGCGCCATTCGTGTGGATTAGTTACACGTTTCCTTTTAAATTGTATCTGGGTTATAGCGAGGATTTTGTTACTCGTTCTGATGCAACTATGAAACTTATGGACTTGTCATATACGTATGTCTGTACGATAATGAAAATATATATGGATTGGTATAGAAAATAAGATTTTTGTATAAAAAGTATATTTTTGGATTTTTGTCAATAAGGGTTACAGCCAAATAATGAATATGATGGTATCGATTGAAGAGTTTAATATCATACTTAAAATGGGTCTATCGTCGTCTTACATAGGTCTTAGAGTTTATTTTTGACTGAGAATTATTTCGATTTACGAATTGTACTGTCAGTTCTTATTGAAAAGCAATCGGCGAAAGCGCGAAGAGCTGGTGCGATATAATCAGCAATAAATGCCGCGTAATTTCCGGTTGAATCAAAGCAAACGGGAGTCGTTTCGGGATTTCCAACGACTCTAAAGCAGTTACCATCGATTCCTCTTACGGAGGAGGAAATGAAGCTGATAATGCGGGGAGTGGAAATTAAATTTGCATTACGCGCCCACCTTTTGCAGGATCCACGTGCCGCTATTTTTCCATTTACTTACTTTTATCTTACAACTACCATAACCGTGTAAAATTGAATAATGATCTGTCGGTGTTCTAATAAGAGACACGTTAGAAAAGTCAAATTCTATTTTGAGACTGGAACTAATTTTACAATTAAATATGACATACTAGTTCTTCACTTAGATTTTAAACAGGTTAAATAAAATTTAGGAAAATTATATTTCAATCGTGTTTCGCAAAATCAACATGTCAATCTCAAACATGAAGGATACAGAAAATTGGAAAGCGTCGAGTTCACCATAGGATTTTCATCTTCCTGTATAACAAAGGGATTTTAGCAGAGCGTACACTTCAGCTATCAGCTAAATCAATCTGGTCCCATAGGTACTCGTGTGGCCAAATGAGCGACCGGTCTTCGCAACGCGTAGCACTGAAGAATAGGGTCGCTGTGATAGATTTCATGTTTAAGAGAAGATAAATCCAGCATCCCCTAGCAGGGTGAAGTTAGAAAAGGGACCAAGTGAAATAGCACCGATTTCCTTTTCCCGTTGCCTTTCCCTTTCTTTCACAACCCAATCGAATTTCTTTCAGATTCCTTGAAAGCCTTATTCGATGCAAGATGCACGGTACTTTTTTTCCTGCTATGTACAGATACTTTAAATTCGCTTTTCACTATTTCGTCCGTATAGTTTTTGAATTCATGAGAATCATTTTTTTTCAAACCCTTCACTCCTCTGACTATGTTCATCATTGTATTGCATACCTATGCATAAGTTTTTGTCTACCTATATATAACTGTCAGTGATATCGATGCAATTGAACTAGAGGGCGGAGCGAGCCGTATGGATTAGTATAAAAGCTCCAGTTCCACAGAGTCAGAGTACAGTCATCATTGCGGCATCGAAAAACAGTCGAGATCAATATGAGCTGCAAAGTAATTAAGAAATCAATTAATTTATATCAATAAGATTTTTATCAGTGACTTATTTAATTTACGAATTATCATATATTTCTTAAAACGTAACATTTATTCCGCGTTACAGTTATTCATTTTGGCTGGCCTCCTGGCTGTGGCCCGAGCTGGAATCGTCGGTGGCGGCTTAGTCGGTGCACCAACAGCTGCGACAGTTGCAGTTGCTCAACCAACTGTTATCAGAACCGAGAACTACGACCCAAATCCTCAGTACAGCTTCAGTTACAGCGTAGCCGATGGGCTTACTGGTATGTTTGTCATCATAGGAATCGACAGAATTCTCATCTACTAGTATAGTTTACTTTCCAGAACAATGATATTCGTATTCTCGATATTTCTTTATAGAAAATTGTTTCTGCCATCGGATGTGCAAGTAGAGAAAGCCGATTTAGCGCAAAGTAATGTCAACGAAGTTTACGTACATAACAGTGGAACAAGATAGTTTTCTTAGATAAAGTACTCATAGATACACAAAGTGCAGTTTCCAAGCAATGTTGAATATAAAATCTTGGTATTCGCTACTTAGCAAACTTGCCACCTTCTCGTATCTCGTTGCATTACAAGATTTCCATAAGAAGATAGAAACTTCCAGAACCCACGTACTATACCTGCATTATAAAATTCACTTCTCGAAAACGAGCATTAATCAGAATTGTCGAAACTCTTAGGGGACAACAAGGCTCAGGAAGAAACCAGGAACGGTGACGTGGTTCAGGGTAGTTACAGTCTAGTGGAACCTGATGGTTCTCGACGTATAGTCTCCTATGCTGCTGATCCCATCAATGGATTCAATGCTGTTGTCCAAAAAGATCCTGCAATTACTGTAAAGGCTGCAGTTGCTGCACCTGGTCAGGTTCTACGATCTGCTGTAGTTTCTCCTCAACAATTCGTTGCACCTCAGCAACTCGTTGCTGCTCGACCATCTATTATTGCCACAGGTGGACAAACTGCAGTGGTTGGTGGAGGTGCACCTCTAATTCGTCAACAGGTAAGTCGTACATTAAAACAAGCTTAATTAAATTAACGAATGAAATTTGTTCAACCTACATTTTTTTATACAGGCCTTGCTAGCTGCTGGTTCTCCATTGCTGAGACAATCTGTCATTAGTGCACCTGCACTGACGTCGTCCAACATTATCAATACTGCTGGTGTCAACACTGGCTTGCTTGGTGGTATCCCTCTAGGCTACGGACTTGGATTGGGACTTAGGGCCGGAAACCTTTATGGTACGCAACCCATTCTTGCATCCGGCTATGGTACAGGAGGCATTGTCAAAGTTCATTAAATGGTCAGTACTCTAAGTACAGTACCAATGGACCATACCAATTTATCGCCCACTTCAACCGTTACTTCTTGCGTCTGATAGACTCCTTGAACTCTCCTCCTATGAGAACACGCGCAAAAATGAATGAATTTCGAATGGATAATTAAGCATTGGACTGTAAGAAGTAGATGTTGTTCTATGGGCCGGACGAACCGGTTTCTCCGAGAATGAATCTTTTGTCGTGAAGTATTCCATGGTTATTACGCAAATTTCTCCACGCTGCTAAACAGAATTGTCATATAAGGTCAAAGGTTAATCTCGCTGACAAAGCAACTGATGTACATTGTGTCAAGTCGTTGGTCAGAAAAGGATAACTCAAGATAAAGAAGGAATAAAATTTCATTAAAAATTTTACTGTTATAATTTGAAAAATTCGTGAAGCTTTATTATTTACATTGACGACTCTGGCGACTCTGAACTACGAAATATTTATTCTGCGGGCTAGTTTTCATGAATTTTACTGTTTCCTGAGCGAATAGACTTTTATGCAAGTACTATCTTTATTCTTCAAATACCTATACCAAGTGCTATTGTTACATGTCTCATATCTCCGTACTACTTTGATTCGATGCCATTTACTATCGCACTGGCGATCATCCTCGTAAATTCAGAATTCATATCCTTAGATGTAAAACGTAGAAAATCTTCTGCAGAATCTCAATTCGCTCATGAAAACGAATCTCTCATTTGGCACACATATATTATAATCAAACATATACATTAGCAGTAGCGTTCTGTGACATGTAATATTTACGCCGCAATGTATTTTCTGGGTGGCAGCTGCTTGGTTGGTAAAACATAGGAAGCTGAATTCCGACCCAGCTGTTACCTCCCACACAATTCTCGCCTATCCGCCACGTTTATACACATTAATTTACTCGACATATCCGCACTGTTTTTCTCGTTTCTATTTCTTTTTCCGTTTGTTAAATACTCGTTACCGACTAGCTGTGAACTAAGGTTCAGGATATCGTATCGACTTGTCTCCGACATCGTCGCACTTTCCTACAGTTTCTCGTAGATCTACTAGCGCTTATCACTTTTCTCACTAAACTTAAGCCTCGCGCTGCGAACCCATTGTATTATACGACCCAATCTAATATTTATGTATGCATCCGAATAAAGAGAAGAGATTTCACGCTACGTATTTTGCATAACGTGTCATATCTAATAGCCATTGTCCCTTCGTCGTACCAGCTAAAGACGCGACAGGTAAAACCCACTGGAACAACCATGACCATCCCTTTGAAGATTCGCCGTGGGGGGTAGATATGCGAATGCTCCTTTCAGTCTTTATTGTCCTAAGTTCCTTGGTTTTATGATTAAATTCTTATGCTTCGTTGGGAGTTTATCCGTTTACTGCGTATCAGGAATGCTTATGGTATAAACAGACGGCTTGTAACAATTTTCTAAAAAAATATGTTTCAATGGTGTTATGGGTAATACTGAGAGTTTTTATGTACGTATTTATTTTGAATGTATTTGCACTGTACAAGTAGACTACATTAGACTACAGTACATTAGACGCATGCGGCGCTGTAGTTGGCAGTTTATTCGCACGACACATGGGCTGATATTCCCTTTCGAATATTAACTGATATTATTTTATTATGATTTGCAGGAGGCGATAATAGGTATTGCAATGGGTCTCGTTGCGAATATGGCTCGGGACCAAAATCGCGGACAGCCTTATCGACTGAACTTCGTACAACGTTGCACTGTATTCTTGAGAATTACGATGCTACACCTATGGTTTACTTTCGATTGAAACTCTGGAAAATGTGCACTTCGAAAATACGTATTTGATATATTTTTTTTTTTTTTTTTATAATAATGTAACGTTCTCTCATGCAGGATAGTATGGATGCGTTTCAATATTTTCCTGAAGAGCTGAATGTGATTTTACAGAATTTCAGAAAAATTATATATACGAATATTACAGGATTATTTCATTTATAGCACTGTATGTTACGTCCTGCTCTGATCTGAGAATTCGCACCATATGCCACTATAAAGAATTACGCGAGCGTTAATATTTAGTAACAAAAAATACACTCCGAGGTCCAACAACTTTTAGCACTTTGTGCCTGCGGTCTGTTTTTTTCGAACACAATAAATGAATAATAGATGAATTTACAAACCTCAAGCGGAACTTTGAACAAAGGCATAGACACTGACAAACAGGATATAAGCTTTAAACATCCGAATACCAAGCCATCGTTTAATCAATGTCTCAAGTAATAAATAGCAGTAAACATCCTTAATCTGTCGAACACCAAGAAGTTCCTTGAAAGGTTAATCGGAAATTCGTATTTGATGCCGAAAGCAGAACGTAAAACTTGAAGAAGTCAGAGAAGAACTTTTGCCTCGGTTAGGTACGTCGAATCCGAAAGTTCGAACGTAAAGTAGAAGCTATCTCGGTGAGAACCACGAGCGTCCTGTGATTCCGGTAAGCACGTTTTCCCTGGTGATTTAGTTGGTTCCACGATGGGACTACGTGATCCCCAGGAGTCACGCGCCCGCGATACAAATACTATCATGAAGGAAAAGGAAATCGTACCTGCCCTATCGGTAATACAACTCCTAGTTTTAATTAGGTACATTAACCTCGGATTATTTTGGCTCCGTGGACAATCTGGCTCTCTTGGCGTTGCTAATGAAACGACCTGAAATTTTCATTCTCCACAATAGCGCGAGCTCGTTCGCCACGATTCTCCACGGTAATTTCATGAAAAGCGTAATTTCATTTAAGTTGCAATAGCAGTGCGAATATCGTGTGATATTCTCGCATTAAAATCTATCGAGATTTTCTCGTTTAATTCAATAATATCCTTCTACAGCGTCATTTGTTTTCTTGTATACCAGTCTTGAAACATTTTTTAGAAACATATCTAGTTCTATGTTAAAATTGTGCTTTTTACTAGCAATCATATGGCTATACTGGAAATATTTGTATCGTGTACAACATCTCTTTTTAAATGCTACTTCAGGTACGAATGGAGCCCTGACTTTAAATAACGTTCTTAAATCAGACAAATCTAATTCAAGGTACGTTACCTTAGTGTTTCTACTTTATACTGCTATTGGTAGAGTTAAAACTAAGTGTACTTCCACATTGCCTTTGTCGCGATATCTTCTCATTCACTTGGTTCCAGGGTGTAATGTTATATATATGTAGCTCTGTCTATTTCGTTATTGTGAGGAAGGAAGTGACTTAATAATTCATCGAGCAACGTTGCACGACGCCGACCAAGTCGTACTAGCAGCTCATTTACATTTATGAGATAAAAATGGCGCATATTTATCGAAGCACGCCATGATCATGTTGTAAAACGAAAGTTAAGAGAGAAAGAGAAGCGGCGGGGTAAAATAGGTAAGGGCTGTGAGAACTGACGTGAGGCGCTATGAATTTTAAGGTGTCTTCAACTGACGCTTCCTTCTCGTTTGTCGTAAACTTCTAGAAACATTGCATTCAGCCGCACTGTATCCATTATGGATCTGTCGTTCACCTTCCGACCTGGATAAAAAGATGTCAGTGAAAAGCCAACCCTTTTATCAATATCGACTCCGCGCTTTGAAGTAGTCAGTTTCTTATCGGAACACTGAAGCGTTTCAGACTTTATTTACTGTTTATCTTGAGAGCTCAGAAAGATTTACTTTGCAGTATTATTTATTGTTATTTCCACTCTGCTAGTTATCTAGTCGGTACAATCGAGATCGAAACTATAAAATTGCATTTTCTTGAAAAAGTTTATATTTCGAATCTTTCTATTATATACGTATGCACAGAATGCACATGAATTTTTGACTACTAAAATATATATTTTTTTCTATTATATTTCAGATCGTACATTTGCTAATAACGGGAGAAAATGATTCGGCGGGTCTTGTATCGATCGGACGTAAGAAGCGTCAACTAAGGTAAGTGCGTAACGACCATCTCAAATAACGAAACCGTAAATTGTAAAGTTTTCTTATTTCTTTCCAAAGGGTGACCCCGGGGATAAAATAAATTATCGAATTACTTTGATTAAAAAAAAGGAGCAAGGGAAGGGACAGCTCGTTATCGGGAATAAATTCCAAAAAATACGTGATCACCCCGGCTCCATTGGGGCGAGACTCAAAAAGATTTATGACTAGCGGTTCGGAACAAAAGCGAATCTACTCCATGCTACCTTCGATCGTGAGGACTCAAGATTTTAATAGAACTTTATAAAGGGGGTCTCGAGATGATTACACCCAATATACCTTAGCTTTTTTAAATGACAAATAGACTAAGGTATACCAATTGACAACTACGTCTTTCAACGACTTCGTCGCAGTCTAAGAAGGGGATGAGAAATAAAGCCAAACAAATCCTTCTCGATCAGAATCCAAGCAAGTCGTGTGCAACGTTAAGTGTAAAAAAAGTACTCAAGCTTTTTCAACTCGTTGTCGCGGGACTCTTAATAAAAGTTTGGCAGTGAAGGGAAACTTTGTGCAACGTTAAGCGCGGACTCTTAAATCAGCGATGGAAATTTGAAGCGGGGCGTTAAGGGAATTGCGTAAAAGCAAAGTAAAGGGTGAGCCGTATAGAATGGAAAGAACCATTTCGCGCAAAGCCTGCGAAATAGGAATGGGAAAGGCGTGTACCCTTCTTAACCTAATGAAAGGCGAAAGTTCTTCATCTGAGTTTACGGCAAGTAAGCAACGTTAGTTTGACTAAGTACCACGTTACAGGTCTGGCGTACTATACAATCCAATCGTCAATAGCCACTTATTCCTACGTGCACTATTCACTGATAAAGTTTATTACATAACAAATGCTTTTAATTTAAGACGACTCTGTAGAAACGCAATATGAGCTCACCCGTATGCTTTCATATGTAATTCCAATTCATTGAAAGACGACAGAAAGACATTCCACGCCGGTACGAAATCTTGAATGATAACAATAATAAGTAATTCAATCTTTCTTAATACGAGCACACAGATACCGTGATTACCTTCTATACAGATTCTGAATGAAATCACATAGCCTCGCTCTGCGAAGAAAGCCATCATGCATTCTAAAGGTAAAAAGACGAGGATACAGTAAATTACGTAAGATTACTAAGAGTACGATGGGAACGTGTGGGAAAATGCAAGCTGTGCTTGTGGCATCACGATTCTCTTATGCATATCCGCGTATATCTATATCGCATATATATGAATCGTAGGAGGTAATTGGTTTTCGTATTAAAGATAACCCGCGTAGTCACCGAAGCCGCTAACAAAACCAATCAACGTTGAAAATTCAAGTTAACGGATGAACGTTAGAGACGAGTTGCCAGCATCAGCAATAAAATGTTGCCGTCTTGTTAACTAGACCAGCGGCACTGCATTGTCTCAATTACGTCGCTTGTTTGCCAGGTACCCTTACGGAGGGAATGGCTTTGAATATCTATAGCGAGACTGTCGGCCACGCTTGATTATCAACATTCCCCGTATTCCCACATTCCTCATCGCATTCATTACCACCCTCATACGTGACCCATCCTACGGTCCCACAATTCCGATTCACATTTCATAGAGAGACATCAAAATCTCAGGAATCAACGTCGTTCTGCATCTTCACGTTAACAGGATAGAGAAAATCTTAATTTATGACAGATTTCAGCAATACAATTTATATTAATTAATTTATTCGATATTGACTTCGACTGCGTATACGAGTCGTCTTGTGTCCTTCGTGTCTTATAGGCTTTGCCAGAGTTTTTGCTATAAAGTAGAAACTTGACAAAAAACGCATTCTTGCACTCTTGCGTGTGGGTTAGATGCGTGGGATGCGTGGGTCAGGGTGCGGCCCAATGAGTTATCACGATCAACACGCATCTTAATTTGCAACACATTACCCAGGACCATCGACACTTTCAGGTAACAAGTGCCCAACTTAGTGCGCCCATTTTATTTGCTTGTAGTTGTCGGGCTGAGATACGTGCGACAAGCTGCCATCGGGGTTGCACACACCCTCCGGGGTATATGAAGTGGAGGACTCAAGGATGTAGACGTGGATATTAAGTACTTAATAATTTATAACGATTGCTCATTTGAACTTCAAGTATAATCAATGTACGTGAAATTAACGGGGAATTCATTTTCTCTTAAATCGATATAATTGTAGCATTGCGAATGGTATCAATATTTTCAGAAACATTTTGCCTTACTGACAACCTTAAGACCTAACCATTTCAAGAACATCCCTTGGCGACACAATTTTAACTGTCTCATATATATTCTTAAGTCTTCCAATTTGTCAGGATTCCGTTACTGGTATGGCTTGTTTAGTCTTCTCTCCGTATTTATAAATAGAATCATCCCCTGCACAGTTGGACAGTGCACAAAGTTTTCTATCCGGAATCTTGCTGGTTAACAATATACGTATATTAAGGATCGTTGATTATGTTTTTTAATTGGTATCGTTTTATAATGGTATAAAATTGCGTATACCGCCGATGTCAGTGTATAGTGAAAATACCGAAAAACATAATATGTGAAATTTATGCGACGGTTTACAGGCAAAAAATAAAACTGTGATCGTAAATCGATCGGTATCTTGTAAATAAGTATCATTTACACGGATTAACCCAAAGGCAGTCGCAGCTGTCTGAGGCAGAACACGCAGTATCTCCTAAACGGATTGATATATCGACCTCCTGTTTGCGCCATTCGTTTCCTCTTGTTAAATTATAGTGGACAGCCGAACGGAAAAGGTCCCGAGGACCCAAACATTTACTAATTGAAACGGCAGCGTTGTAAATTCGAATAAATCACTGGATCGAAGTTGGCTCGACTGGAATTCTGGAGGCGTAATACAAAAAAGTATAAATAATACAGGTGCGTACTGGATAAACATTTAATTCTGTAATTCTTCAATATTCATACAAGAGATTACTCACCGGCATTGATAACAATTTATGCCACGCCTTAATTAATCCTTTCAGTTCAATTTGAATTTGTAATATAAACCTGAAGCACATCTCCGGCTACCTGGTATGCGTATGAAAGAAAAATAATAAATATCGATGAAGGATTATCCAGGTAGCAAGTTTACGTGGTAAAATGGCGTGCGTGACAATCTGCAGTTAAGGTACCTTTGATAGCATCGTTCGAGTCACTTGCGTTTGCGGATACGAAAGATTTTCGTTGCTACTCCTGAATCCCGCATGATAGTCCGAAATGACTTTGGTTAATAAATATGCTAAAATTCATATTCCTGGATGTGCATCTAAATCGCTATCTCGAATTTAAACCGGCAGAATAATATAACACGTTAGGATCGAAAAGACATGTTTATTTTTTTCTGCCAAATATATACTTTTGCTAAAAAAAATATTATCTCTCGCGATAATAATTTCGAGCTGCGTGCAGTTCGATTCTCTCAATTCGAAAAGACCCCACATGCTAATACAAGCGTATGTTTACGTGGGCTAAGCCCGTTATTTACTGGCGGCCATTTAAATACGTAACATTGAAATAGAGTACGAGTTCGGCTCGTATCCCTGAATAACTTCACAATATAAAGAAATCCAAGTCAAGCTAACAAGTTATATATCCCGAGTTCATTTAAATAATCACTTTGTTACGGTCGACACTATTTTTATTCTACCACGTCAGATATATCACACGAGCAAAACTACATCGGTTTATTTAGCACAAGGATTCTCAATAAGAGTCGCCCAAATGGCCAAGTCGTAAATAATAAAATTTCAAATAAAAATGTCTACGACAATTATACACTGGCATAAAATCCGACAGGAAAAGAGTAAAATTCTACGAATATAAATCCACGGTGATTAACACTGATGCCTGAGGTCACCCAACTTCGAAACCCATTAAGCTTCGTTCCATCAATACCGACTGATACAACTATGATTTTTAGCTTTGATTTAAAACCGTAAATCCGTCCAACATTTTATTGTGGGTTATATGCCGGGTTCAATTTTCTCAGTCTGGTCGTGTCGCATATATAATGCACGGGTAGGAAAAAGACTTCACTCTTAAAATTTACCATAGTCACAATTTTCCGCTGACTCTATCCGTCGTCGACTACCGTATGCGGAATATTAATTTTTCTAGCGTGACCGATCGCCGGTTTCCTTCTTGCAATAAATCACCTTTATCGCTATGCTTTTGCGATGAAATGCTTTCTAATGCACGCTCATGCTCTGCAATTAATCTGATCGTTGATGCTGAATGCAGTGACACACTTGTTTACCGTTACGAACTTGACAAAATGTGTAATTAAAATTAATGAAACAATATTAAGTCATTTTCCAATCAAGCCACATTCATATGTTACATACTATGATCGTATCTAACCTCTAAGAGTTTATACTTTATCAAATCTACCACGAATATCCCTCTATTGTTTCCATTGCTGCTTTTAATGCACTATACACTTCGAAGAACGAGCAATTGAGTTATTACACTTAAAGCAATCCCGCCCAACGTCTTTATCCAAAATCTGATCTAGATCAACCACATGAGATTGAGTTTAAAGCCCGAGGCAAGGAAACCTCATTGTTACCGCGTAACCATCCATCCCGAACTTTTAATTTTTTTTGCATATTTCGGCTAACGTAAAATTAATAAGAGCGCGTGCGATAATTGCATACCTTCTCCATAAAATTGGCGATCAGTCGCGTGATCCTAAATTGCTGGTATTAGCAGGAGGCCAAAATATGCAGGTATCAGTATACCTATATACGCCCAGTAGATATAGCCAGTGTAGCGCAGCCGAGCCACATACTTTACCCTATAGCCAGACACCTCGCTGATTGCATCGGAAATTAATTATTTAACGTTTTATTGGTCAGCCAGAACGTACATACATAGGATCGGGGAGTAAAAAGTAACCAAGAATAAATAGCTGTCTCGGACTGTGAAATATTAAGAGAACGAGCCGGAAATACCGTCTCATAGATATACTATAATCCTTTAAGCAATGATTCCACCATCACACCATTATTCGTACCTTTATACCTTTGATGATGACCATACACTAACACTGAACCTTTCCAAGCAAACGTTACGGCCAGCCATGTCCACGCGTAGCTACGGTACTCTCGCTCGGGGCGGTCCCGGGGGATATTTTAATTTAATTACAGATTATTAACTCCAACTGTGTAATTATATCCATCTACGTCCAGCAAAGTTGTACGCCAACCCTCTATTTGACTTACGCGATTTACGCTCAAATATATATGCTTATACATATAGATTTATATACTAGACGTAGCAATATATCTGTATGTACTATTATTACGTATCTGATGTCCAGTGTATTTAGGGCAAATATTAACGTAGGCTTAAACGCGTTACGTAACGAGGAAGTATATAATCGGATGGGTAAAAGAAACCCTGTATGATTATTCGTTTAAAATACTTATAGGTTCGGATTAGATTGGTATTTCATATTCTGGAATGGCTTGATTTCACTTGGAAAAAAAAATGTGTATGGCGAGTCGGAAATGGGTTGGGTAGTTTGGTCGCGTGCGGGACGTCTATGAGCGTAACTTACGGTGTATGATTATCGCGTTACACGTAGAGCCGCGTGTTCCCTGATACAGTGTCGATCTTAACCATTCGTTTTCATTAATACGCCATTTTCAAGCTTTGCGGAATTCTCGTATTCCACGATGCTTGGAAAAACTGGTGGGACCTTCTCTTCAAGCTCTGGTAACATTTCGCTAACTGTAGTTGGTAGTACTGGCATATGAATTAAATTGCATGAGAAATGCGTATCGATCGTTTTTGAGAACGAACAAGCTCTTAGTAAGTGATTCATAGGTTGTCTGGTTATGTTAAATATTAGATGTGACAAATAAATAAACGTTGATCTCGTGATGTAAAGTAAGTGAAAGGAGTTAATTATAAGGTGAATATTCTTTACGTGCAATCATTGTGGTTCTATAATGGTATCTGTCGAGATGAAATAATTTTTTATTTGGAGAAATAGAGAATGGGGCTAGGAATTGTTCGGATTCGACGTCATTGCTGTTAGACACTTTTTCTCGATGTTCGAGGAAGTCTTAACCTTCTTTTAGAAACTACGGTAAAGAACGTTCGAAAAGTTGAGCAGGTATTATGTAGCACGCCAGAGAACCATTTTGTTGGAATTGGTAAACTTTTATTAACCTTCGTTGGGCTGCCTAGCGATTGTTTTACCGTCTACAGCTACACGAAATCCTGACTCGCTCATGTAAGCTTGTAGTACCATGAGAGCAATTTAAAAAGCAAAATTACATACACGTGTTTTCTAGCTGTTTTCTAGTTGGCTTGTCACGATCGCACGTGCGTTTCTTGACATGGTAGGATGAAATTTTTACTGTCAATGTAGTGAGGCAATTTAATTTTATAAAGCAACAAACTTCGTATGTACTTTTTGACAGTTCATTTACAGTTGATTGAACGGACATGCATTGCATGCATTGAAGTAAATAAACATAAGAGAATAATTATGGTGGTCGCTAAATTTTATTTGAAAAAATGTTCAAATTTTAAATGTCCTCAGATTTTGGTACTTCGATATCTTAGTTTTTTATTCAATTACTTCAAGTTAATCTCGTATGGCCACATGTGACACGTATTTCGTGCTTATTTGCAAGCATCTCAAATTCATTTGAGCATAATGTCCTTGTATTATTCATATATGGAATATTATCAAGATGGCATCAACGCACACCCACTCCATTTGTGCCCCTTTATTAATTACCACTTGCATCCCCATTTCCACCTTCTGACCTGTTTATCATTCCTGACACAAAACACATCATCACCTACATAAACGTCCTAACGGAGAATTATATCCGCACACAAAGTGGCAAGATGTTAGAAAATGGAGACATCCGACTTTCCATAATTTCATAAATTATTATTTTCTTGCATCATTTATCACCATCAACGTCACTGTCGCACCACCTCTTCGCGTTGATCTTCACATTTCCAAGTTGAAAAACAAAAAATTTCATTACCACCCAACCTGTAGAAACTATGTAGACGTTTCTGTCATCGATAGAGTCTCGCCTGTCGTGTACTCAAAAGCCGAGGAAAAAAAATCATCATTATCTGAAGCACTGTGTAGAACGCGGTGAACTACGCGATAAAGTGGATGCCGTGAGAGCCGTGGTTTCGTGCGGCTGTTTTATCGACCGCGGCGCCTTCACTCACAAGCTAACTGGATTACATTTATAAACCCCCACTCTCATTTTCACCACCCATTCTCTTAGGCGAGTATTTAAATAAATACGCCGGTCCGAGGTTAGCATGCCGCGATTTATAGGATTATTAAATTATATTATGTAGAGCACGATTCTCTTGATAAGATTGTTGCGTCGCTTAGACGCTGCCGGAACGTTCCATTCTGTGGAAGCACGAGCTGCTACGAACGTATCTTACCGGCGGCTTGTAACAAGTGAGTAAAGTTCTATAAAAGGAAAATACGAGAAGACGTAATGGCCTCCTGAAGAATTTCAACAATGATAACCCAGTGTGCATTGTTTGTGGCAGTTGAATCGTTAAGGATAACCATTTATGAATCTGATAAGTTCTTCCACCCATAAACATGAAAACTTACCTGATAATAAGAACTTGACAGACTTATATTATATACAGATAGCCTGCTGACACTGTGTCATCTATACTTTTATCTCATGACATTCGATCAATGAAAGTTACGGTGTAACAAGAACATGAAATTAGCATTCACAATTGTACACCGGTATACAAATATTCTCGACTAAATCCGCGAGCTGTACGACACTCGCGAGGGCGTACAAAGCTGCGAGAGGCTGGCGCAATTATTGCGTTACAATTGAGGCAATAGGATTAGCCTGGGATTATACTAATTCATGAGATATGTCTCGGGGTAATGAGTAGCCCTGCTAGCAGTAATGCCAACTTAACCACTCTCGAATTATGCAGTCTGCTTTAGACTCCGAGATAATCTTGTATCCTTCCTGATTAAATTGGTTAAGAAACTGTATCAGTGAATGGCTTTCTCGAGAATTTCTCTTGGGTCTGTTTCAACTCTATTAAAGTTCCTGCAACCCTTTCTCTCTATATGTTAAAATATGATTAAAAAATTCGTATCGTTATTAACTACTCCCGAATACCATTACACGCGAAACAACGCACTGGATCCAATAGATTGCATCAGGTCTGAAATTGTCTGCTAGATTGGACCAGTTCGCAGGGTTACCCAGGTGATGGTCATTCATTAGAGTTGGCAGTTAACACAGGCAGATACTACGGCCCAAAGCATCTACTAACTCGCCTCGTTCGACCTTTGCCCATGTTACCCCCAGTTAACATGCCTATTTGTTCCAGGCGATGGTAAGTACGTGGAGAAGTCCCTACTGAAGTTACAATGACATTTGGATGGAGCTTGTGGAATATCGGTAAGTGTTCATCATCGACCACGTGGTTACCACTGCGGGAGAAACTCTTGGAGCTCATAAGAAATACATGGGTTGCGTTGTAATTTATTAGTTGGCTCGTCAGTTCTCTCATGAATGATTCGAAACTCGTCGGGACTTACTCGAAGAAGAAAGTTTCGAATTTTCTCAGCGTAAACGATCTATGTGAGACATCGCCGTCAACCTTTGACCATCTTGGATGCTTTTGTCTTCTAAGGGTTATAAGTTTTCGATGCGATCCCTTATTTATACCCGTAATAATTTAATAGCCTGAGCTGCTTCAGAATTTTCCTCGGAGCCTGAACGAGCTTTCGGAGATTGACTGCTGACTCGATATTTAGCCCTCTGCGTAAATAAGGGACTCACTGTTGACGTGGAGTAATGAGTTATGAGAGATCCGAGTACCTCAACGATGCTTTCATAAGCATTTCAATAGGGAGCTTTTTCCAAGTTCTGTTTGCATGCTTCTTGTTAACGACGTATTTACCAAGTCACAATGATTTCAGGCAACGTTCAATACGGAGCCGAATGTAAAGTACAAAATTGCTCTCGTTGAATTTTTATACCCAGCTCTTATCAGTAATACTCACGTATTCATAGATATCATCAAATATCTCTCTTAAAGAGCTGCTCTAATACTTTTCATCCCAGAATTCAACTCCAAGATGATCACGAGTCCGCGAGATCTTACAGTTGCCTATTGATGACTTCGTCGAGAGCGTTTCAAAAGCAGCGCAATTACTCGTGGGTCTTGTGCATTAAAATAAGAAGCTGATTAACATAATCTAAATGAACGCGGAACAGAGTAGGTATCGCTGAGCGTAAGAGCCGGCAGTAGCAGATGGGATCGTAAGATTATCCAGTGTAATGACTTGACTCCTGTGACCACATCATTAACTGTTCGTACCATCACGAATTTCAACGTGAGATGAGACTGGTCCCTTATGTACGGTGTGATTGCCCATTGCGATTTGCATGCAGACTAACGGATTTCAATGTGAAGAGATCAAATGGCTCGGTGATCTCAGGCTGAAATAAAATCCTACCAAACTTCTAGACAAGTTGATGGATCTGTATCGTTTTTCTAGGAAACTCGTCTCTCCGAACGCACAATCTCGCAGTTGAAACTATACGCTTGAGGTATAGGTGCATAATTGGAGGTGACACGCCCTCTGTCACTGCTATCCATTCTAGTGACATCTCAACTGCCGTATTTGACTATCGATTGCACAACTCTACCCTCTTCACCCTTCTCTCATTCGCTCATCCCCTTGTGAACCTCCGAACCTCTGGAACCCTCGGTTATTCTCTCTCGCTTTCTCTCTCACTAGATACCACCCTCTGATTCTCTCCTGCACTCTGCCACCCTCGCTCTGCCTCTCTGACGATTCGTGTGTACAGGCTCTGGTCTCTCTCCCTCTCTCTCTCTTTTCGCCCTTAAACCTGTGTGTGGATGTATTATACACTAGCGGTTTGCCAGGGCACGTAGTCAAATACTCTAGCACGACTATCGCTATGGGGAAAGCTTACCCTCGATGGGGTGGCTTCCAAGTCGGTATCGTCAAAAAGCCAACCCAAAATTCCGAGATGATTTTGACTTACGAAGCTAATATTATACTTGTTGATAACTCATGCCTCGTCCTCTGAATCCATCTTATGGCTTTGTACATGCACGTATTCTGTATGGTATATGCAAGGTATGTTATGCACTGAACTCATTTTATGTTGATTTTCATATACGGATTAATATATACGAATTACCTAACAAGCGCTAAAAATGAATGAACCCTAATTAATATTAGAATACAATAAATTGTAGTCACTAACATTGTCGTTGAAGCGGAGCATAATAGAAGCCAAAAATGTTTTCAACGACGAGGCATAGAAAAACAACGTTCCTCAGTCTACTTCAGCACTGACAGAGTGGATCGATTATTCATACCTGAGTCGCATTCTGATACTGCCAATCTGCTCCCCTTTTCATCCTATTTATTGCATTTTTTTCTGGGAGACTTTGGTTTACAAGAGATCCCACAGACGCGGAGGGAATACCGGGCCTTTGATTTTTCCCAATAACGGAACCTGCTTTCTTTTACATTCTTTCTTTTTATTTTCCTTCGCGTCGACGGAAAACGCATTCTGCATACAAGGGAACCTCGCGAACTTTCCGGTCCGGGTTGGCCATAAATTCGTCGAATTTACGGTATGGCTGCTTTTCAAATCGACCCCGCAAGGGAATCGTACACTTTGAACACGACACACGAACAATGAAAGCCACGATAGCGCTACATCTATTACGGCATTCGATGCTTGACGCCCCGACGCTTTGCCCTCGCTTATTTCCTGCCGGTAATGCTGGGAACTTTCTCCATTAAATACGTCTCAATAAAATCATTAATTCACCAAGTGTGACGCTCGCCCTTGACATTCTCAATGTTTCTTATTGTCAATTTACCTTAATGGTCCTGCTAGAGTCTGGCAGTGTTCAGCAATGTATGCTACCACCATTCGATGCTGGGATCCGTATCTTACCTGCGATACATCAACGTCGAGTAAACAGGAAGGGAGCGTTCCTACAGCATCCCTTCTCACGGGAATCGAATCCAAATTCTGCAAAAACTTATGCAGGTTCGGATTATCTGGTATAAAATAAATATCAAGAAGAAATCGAGAATAATACTTGATTTTTTAAATTATCAAAAACAGTACGCTTATTATGATTGTTTTTATTTCTATTAAAGTCACGTGACATTTAACAACCTGATAATAACTACGCTCCACGTATTAGTCACTTTCGTAGTAGCCCGTCAAGTCTTAATTAAGTGTTTTATCGCTGCGACCTAAGTAACTGATCTGCCTTCATCAGATCAGAGATAGTTACCGCAACTGAAGTGACTTTGTGTGATGATAATTGAACCAGTTGCATTGCTACATCCGCACTCTGAATCTCGATTATATCAGTGAATAGCAATGAAGCTGTGTTCAGACCGAGTCGGAACTTTCAAAGCGAGCTACATAGTATCCCCACGTATAAAACTGTGGGCTGCCGCCCTGCAAGCTACTGATAACACAAGATTAGAAGTTGGCCGCGTACAATTTCGTATCCCTGCAGCCCTTAGCCTGTGCCACCCCCTTTCGAAGCCACGTCTCGGGGATTTCCAAAGATTTCAACTTTGCCCAATGGGCGAACCCTTCGCCCTTCTTGTCACGGCGCAGTAACTAATCGTTTTTTCTCGGGCGATTTTTTTTAAACTTGTGTTTCCCGAACTTGCGATGACAGGATAAGATATTGGAGTTTCCACAGTGAGCTTAGAGAAAGTCGTACGGCTTGATATTTCTCGCGAAATATATGGAAGCCCGGAATGACGACTTGACAAATCGTCCCGATAGTCCTTAACGACTGTACCGACAATCTGCGTTACCGACCGAGTACAATGCAAAGGAAAGAGAAGACTGTCTGTTCCTTCCTATTATTCATGGGAGGTTATAGTTTCGTTACGAGAATCATTCTGATCCTCTCAATGATAACATGGTGCTGTCATGCCTGTCAAAGAGGAATGCACATTGAAATAAATGTTCAACATATACTACCAGGCTCGATCGACTCTCCCATTTTCATCCACGCTGTCATGTCACTTTTGACCTAGCCAAATGGGTGGCTGCCAATCCTCAAAGCGTTCCGTCGAACGTATTCAAACCGCGAGCCATTAATAATTCAAAACTTATTCACACTTTGTTCGCATGACAGGCACGTGCCTACGTATGAGGCCTCCTCTCCCCTGGGTATCAGGTGCGTGTTTGGGAATTGACTAAGACGCTCCGTCTCGATCCTATTTCGTAGAAGCGGATTGACTTGACTCATTTTTCTTTCAAGAGCTATACCAAATCAACCAAGGCCTGACAGTTCTTTATACGCATGCAATTGTCCAGTCGAAATGGTAGCAAGATCCTTGAAATTGTGAGATTTATAAAATACATCATGGCTGTCATAGTTGTGACAATGCTGACAAAGTCACGACAAATTGGAAGCATTCTATCAAAATAAAGTTCCTCTCAAATTCTTGTAGGTTACTGTACTTTGATAAAATCTGATCCATAGTCATATCTGTATAATGGAGAATTGTTTCTTTTTTTATGAAATTATAAATACATTTATTGTCATGAAATATCGTATTTAGGCGCTATTGTTGAGAATCTTGTTGTGGAACATACTAAAGGAACTTTACGTTTTGAGACATCTAATCTCGGTCATTCCTTAGGGAATACACAGGGCGAGTAGAACCCAGCAAATAACCCGTAAAATTACCGCAGAAACTTTAAATTTCTTCTATTGCCGGATGATAAATAAAGAAGGGTACGTTGGTAGGATGAGACAGAAGGTTTATCCTCCTTCTGTTTCATTGGGCATGAAGTTGCACTCGGCCACCCGCGACGAGAACTTTTCAAAAGACAAAGGATCATCCCCACTGCTGCAGCTGGTCACTCCCCATATAAGATCTCCCACTACCGGAAAAAGACTCACTTCCTAAGAAAACTTCCAGTTTATGGTATCAAGTCAGGTACAATAACGATTTTTCCAGTTCAATTATCAATCGAAACATGAAAATCTATAAGCCATTTAAATCACCTCAAATTTTCAAATACTCAACAACCCCAAAAAATAAGGAAAGATACAACGCACGTGTCGGTATGTTTGCCTTGGGCAAGCCATGAAAAGAGAAGTTGGTAAATAGGGAGTATAAACTAAAGAGGGAGGGAACACGAGGCAGATCTTGAGCGAGGAAGCACCTGCGTCAATGCCGAGGGTGAAAAAAGCTCGAGACAATTGATGATACGAAAAAATAACCTGAAGCTCTTCTTCCCTTGTCATTGAGGTCTTATCACGCAACTCCTGGAAAAATATCGGAAACCGTACAGGAACCTACGTATGTAACCAATAAGAATATCGATTATTATTGTTATTTTTCCATGGTAGGTATTATCATTGCTCCATCTCTTTCCGTAGTTGTATCGAAATAAGAATAAATGGAAAAATACACACATACATCGCAACGTTAACAGTACTTTATTTGAAGAATCATATTCCTGTTCTTGGAATATATTTACTTAAAAAACATATTTTACAGCAAAGTATGCCCTCCGACGTGCTCTTCGAATCTCTGGAAAAATGCACATACCAAATCGGTTGGGTTATTCCGTCGTATGGATATACGCAGAGATATACTCAGTGTTAAACAAGTGAAACGTTTCAGAAACCTGTGAAATATATTCTATGCCACTTGGAATCTCATTCTGAAATAGGAAACAGGCAGAGAGTGAAGAAGATAAAGAAAGGCTATGGTACATTTTAAAATCGAGACGGGGCGCCACATGTTCATTTATAAATTGCAGTTTCGTCGTGAGCCAAGTACCTGTCTTTCGCGTGGGGTGAAATGCAGAAGTGAAGATAATAAGAGCAGAAGGTACAACCAGCGGACATGGTGAAATATCGTTTTTATACTAATGACCGAAGTTTTTCGATATAACAATGCTGCAAGCTGTTACTGTCAAACTGCTGCAACCACGAGCCTTATGACCATGGTTGCAATTTTTCTGTTCCTTTTTTTTTTTTTTGTGAAATTGCCATTAAAAGTAATACGCCATACTTTTTTTAACTATGGGTTTTCACGTTTAGCTGACAATATAATTTTATGGACAGTAATTTTGATCCGGACGTTACGACATATTGGTTAATAATTTTTTTAATTATTAAATTTCCTCTTATAGGGACTCCGCGGTATTGTTATTATAGTTGTTTCATATGTAATAGACTTTAAAGTATTTCATAACGTTTTCTTACGACACGATTGTTATTATTATTCTATACGCAAACTCGCTTTACATTTATAAGCAAAAAACTCTGTGTAAGAGTCTCCCCTTTTAAAAGTCTCCTCAAGTTTAAGTCAAGATGCCGGAAGACACGAGCAACCCCCGTAATATGCTAACTACAAACCCCCATCACTACCAACCCTCGGTGAACGCCATGTTGCGAAGCAATCAACAATGATTTATGTCATAATTGCGAGGTTTTATGAGGCGGTGAGTCTGATTGCTGCACCTACAGCCAGTGTTACGAATCAAAGCTGTGTTCCATGTTAGAATAAGTATGTTCGTCTCATATTTATTCGTAAAGAATCTCCAATAATTACGAGCCAATAGGTATTGTAGCATTGAATAATAAAACGTGATAAAAAATTTATAAGAATTTTCTATAAAAGTATTTTTACATCTAGTCACCTTTGTCAATGTTTTTAGTCTCGTTTTCCGATACGTGGACTGCATGGATGCGTGGAAAGTACGATTCCAGTTTAAAACGGATAAATACAAAGTAAACAAATCTTTTTTAATAGTGCGCCATTAATATTTGTGCAACACGCAAAGAATCGGTATGCATTGTCTCGCTTATAACTGATATCGGAATCCCGCTTCTACCATTCTTCATGCCGCGGTAGAAAGAAATGGCGCAGCTTGGGTAATAAATTTCACATCTACAGACTGCGAAAATGAGAATAGGGCGAATGGAAAAATAAACGAACGGAATAAAATTAATATCGGAATCCTTTAGTGGAACAAGGCTGCCTGCACTCTGTGTCCAATTCAAAGGGGTGGTATTTTATCTTATTGTTAAAGGGATATACTTATTCTATGATATACCGTAACATCTACACTGATTCGAAAATCGTTTAAGGTTGACTGTTTATTCTGCATGATTCAATCGTTTTTCTTTAAATTGACAGCATTTATTTTGCAGCTATTTGAGTTCAATTATAAGTGCTAGATTTTACTTTTATGATTAATAACAGTTGCCCTTACATTTAGGTATATGGAAATGTTGCTAGATATGCTGTTGTATTGAAGTCAGGGAAACGCGTGGGAAATCACGACTAATATCATTAGTAATATCATTTTGTTCAGTACTTTTTTTTTAATGTCAGCACATTACAGAACAAATGGATAAATGTTTTCTTTATTTTGTATATAGTACTCCTTTTTCTTGATTGGTTTTACGCCACAATTGGAAAAATGTACAAGTTCTTTAACAGCAAAGAATCTTCTATTTCATTCCTTATCCACCGCGGCAGCACTAATCAATATTATCGTTGACTGAAGAGGTAAAATAGACTTGGCATTTTGACGGCTTTGATACCACGTGAGTCTGGGTGTTGTGGACAGCCGTAGATCCAGTTACCGATTGAAATACCGACATTACGAATGTACCGAAAGATGGTGATTACTGAAGGCGTTTTAGAAGGCAGCAGCAAAATGGTGATCTTAGGTTGGCAACTATAAACTTTTCGGAAATAAATGTTTTTTAAATTTGAGTTTTGTCATTAAATTTGAAACGACTGGATATTAAATCTTTTTATTTTAAAACATATGTCATGGATCGTTTAACCAAAACTGAGCTCATGTTGTAATTACTTCAAGTAACCAGTTCATTTAGAAAAATATCAGAAAAGATTCTGAAATTGTTCACAATTGATATATTATAATGGTAGATAATTTTTGCTACTACAGAAAATTATGGGTAAAAATTGTATTCGAATATGTTGTACAGGTAATCATTGACACTTTTATTTCTGACATGTTTATATTAGAATGCATTAATTTATAAATTTCCAAATATATTATAAGTATCATTAGTGTGGAGACCCTTTGCAAAGAATAGTCTTAGCAATTGGTAGTTGTTTTCATACTTTAATATTCATTCAGGCAATATTGGTTGTCACGATGATCTTGGTTACATTAAATCATATGTAACAAATTAATGTATGGCAGTAGCCCAAGGTGGTGTCATAGGTTGTGGGTTTTGTAAATAAGACATAACAACAGCAGATATAGATAACATAAAACTACTTAAGATTTGTTTTGTATCGTCAGTAATTCTAGAATTGGCAAAGCTAATGCAAGAACAATATAAAGCTACCCATGCACACCATTTTAATCGCATCATTAAGCCACACATGCTAAAAATCATTCCTAATATATTCATATAGTCAGGAGTTAAATCATCTCCTGGTTGAGCTTGACTAGTTGCCAATGATGGTTTGTATTTAACTTCCTTGTCAGGTCGTCGTGGATCAGATGAGCTGTTCATTCTGAAAACATATAAAGTGCTTAGTGACAGACATGCTTAAATATAAAACATTAATAATATATGATAGTTGAATACCAACAAATTTTATTTTTATATATATCCTTGACAGTTGATGCATTTAAGTATAAAATCATAAGATAACGTATTAACTGACTTCTCACTTAACGTAGTGTAAACTAAAAAGTAGACTGAACTATGTGCTCTATACATAATTCATTATAAGGAATAATAAACAATTATTGAATGTTTAAAAGTGTCTAATACACAATGTGGTTTTAACCTTTTCAATTAGGATTTGCTATAAACTTAAAATTAACCTTACTGGTGTATTGTAAATCTTTCTAACTAAAACATCTTTTAATGAGATTTAACTAAGCATGAACTCACATGAACTTGAATTAATTTTTCTGTAAGATGAATATGTCGAAAAAATTAATATTTTGCACGAAAAATATTTTTTGAGTTTTATACGTGTAATGATGATGCTCATAAGATTGTTGAGTAGTTTACTTATGAGATAGAAGAAAAGTTCCTTCTTGTAGCGGTTAGATGGCGCTCATCATTTTAGTTCACATACGTTATTATAGATGGCCAAATATACAAAATGTATCAGCTAAGCCGTACGTTTGCAGTGAAACTAGAAATGAATAGGGAGATTGTTAGATTTAGGGAGTCTACGTATTTCTGGTCGCAGCCCTTGCAGCCGTAGCAGCTTTAGCAGCCTTAGGCTAGATCCTCATACAGGCGTCAGCACTCGAACACAGAGCATTGATTGGTGAATAACATGAGGTAGGGAGAAACTTGACATTTTTCACCAATCAAAACTGTATGTTCGAGCGCTGACGCCTGTATAAGGATCCAGCCTTAGTCGCCTAGCAGCCTCAGTAGGCTTAGCAGTCATATGCGCTTCCGATCGCAGCTTTTGCAACCTTACACGCTCCTGGTTGCAACTTTCGTAGACTTAGCAGCCGACAGGATATGCAGCACGAAAATTCAAGACATACATTTTGATGGGGAATATTTTAGTTAGTTCCAGAAAACTCCACCAGACGGCGTCATGAAGCACCTACGATAGTTCCGGCAAATTCCGACAGGGGGTGTGTAACGATATTTCGATAAATTATCTCTTAACATTGCAATATTCGTGGGTAGGCATTTCGGTTAGTTCCGGAAAATTCCACTAGATGGCGCTGCCAAGCACTTGCGATAGTTCCGGAAAATTCCGATAGAGGGCGTGTTACTACAACTCGGGATATCTATTTTCGTGGGAAGCATTTTTCTTAGTCCCGGGAAATTCCACCAGATGGCGCTATTAAGCATCTGCGATAGTTCCATAAAATTCAGATAGGGGGCGTGGAATAAGAATTCGATAAATAATATCTTAAAATTGCATTTTCGCGGGATGTATTTCTGTTAGTCCCGGGAAATTCCGCCAGATGGCGCTATTAAGCATCTGCGATAGTTCCAGAAAATTCCGATAGGGGGCGTGGAATAAGATTTCGATAAATAATATCTTAAAATTGCATTTTCACGGAAGGCATTTCTGTTAATTCCGGGAAATTCCACTAGATGGCGCTGTCAAGTACTTGCGATAGTTCCGGGAAATTCCGATAGAGGGCGTGTTACTAGAACTCGGGATATCTATTTTCGTGGGAAGCATTTTTCTTAGTCCCGGGAAATTCCACTAGATGGCGCTATTATGCATCTGCGATAGTTCCAGAAAATTCCGATAGGGGGCGTGGAATAAGAATTCGATAAATAATATCTTAAAATTGCAGTTTCGGGGGGAAAACATTACGATTAATTGCAGAAAATTCCAGCAGAAGACGCTATTAAGCACTTGCGATAGAACATCCATTTTAGTGGGAAGCATTTTTCTTAGTTCCGGAAACTTTCACTAGATGGCGATGTTAAGCGCCTAAGATAGTTCCAGAAAATTACGATAGAAGGCGTGGATCGATAATTCGGAATAAATATTTTCATGGGAAACATTCTTGTTAATTTATTGAATTTCCACGGTATGACGTTAAACATCTGGTCCAATTTCAGGTAGCTAGTGCAGTCAGTTTACAGAGATACAGACTATTAAAGTGTGAGTTGCAAAATTTTATAAACCTTACCGTCATCTCGCAGCAAAGACTGCGACCGGAAACACGTTCGGCTGCCAAGGGTACTGATGCTGCAAAGCCTGCAAAGACTACGACCAGGAATATGTAGACCCCAAAATCTATGGCGACTTTTGCATTTTACTTTTTCTAATATCATTGGAAGCGGATACTTTTTTTAATTTGCGAACGGAAATTATATGAATAATAATAATATGCGTGATTCGACGCATAGTAAAAAACTATTCCATGGTTGTTACATCAGATTTTCAAAATCGTACACTGTTTCACCGCAACCCGCAAACATGCATCTTAGCTGATACACTCTGTATACCTGATGTAATAAAATTCAGCTTTTGCAAACATCTCACGAGTACAAATTCTATTTCAAGAATATCAACAACAACTGAGATTCGTCTTCGACAATAGGTGTCGAAGAAGATTCTAAAGAATTTAGTGCATCAAGTTTTCATCACGCATAAAGCGAACGCAATTAGGATTCTGCAAAAAATATTGCTTAATCCATCTTATTCTACATATAATAAGGTATTTTCAGTCGCGCATACCCTCGAGATTTATAAAAAGTAAAAGTCTCTTGTGTAAAAGATGTAACTTTCCTATTTGTCTTTAAACACGCTATAGAAGCCAATTAGAAAAATTAAAACTTACCTTCATCACCATGAAAAGGGGTCTTACTCAAAGTACCTTTCTTCTACCTCCATCCTTCGACGTATAGAAAAATCGACAGACCTGGAGTGTTACACTCATACAAACGTAATAAACTGGAAACTAACTTTAATTCCAAAATACGATTTATTAACTTGCCAGCCTAACTACAGCGCGGTGCGCTCACACACACTTTTTTTCACACGTCTATACTCTCGCACGCAATATATAAAATCTAAATCGTTACTATTTAGACACAGTGACTCTTAGTTGTGATAAACGTACGCTATGCGATAAATCGTTACATTACTATGTCAATGTGAGTACTTAAATTGCATGTCACTGTATTTAACTTACGAAGTCAAGACGATGCACTGGGTACTGAAGTTCGGTGATTTGCTTCCCTTACGAGTCTCGCGCCAATTTCGATCCGACGTCTTTTTTCACGACGTTTGTGACCCCGGGCGAATGAAAATTATCGTCTTGATCTCACGATCTCTTCTCTCGATATACATACACAATTATTTTACCCGAATACCGGTTGAACTTAAGTCTCGTGACAACGGAACATATTACACCTTCAAAATAATAGACATTCATATGCGATTCGAAAGTCTCAAAATGATCGAATTCGCGCAACGAGGAAAAATATTTTGCCGCACGACTATCGACATACATCGTTCGTTTCGTGATAGCTGATTTACACATAAGTATATTGACATCTAGAGAAATCCAAAATTTCCATATCGAATTTTTACACAGTCCTCGATAACACAGTGTGAACATTTTCATCCGTTAACTTAATAAACTCCTCGCATTCGTAGGAAACTGCGTGAAATTTTATACAAATGCTGTTACATAAGTTTTCAAAAATTGTTTTCTCATTCAATTTCGTTTGTCTCCGAGTTATCAAAAATTTCAGAAGTATACAATGATTTGTTATCAAAAACTCGAACGCACAAGTGGCGCAAAGGAAAACGGCTCACCTAATTTTATTTTTGACTCCTCCGAATCGCAAAATCTCAAATAGCTCGCAGTAAAGTAATAACAGCTTGCAAATCTTAGATACAAAGCAATCCGTGAATTAAAGCTATCAATCGCTTTTACGTTCCACACCATTACGTGGAAAAGCACGTGTGTCCCTGCTTACAGAAAATGTGCGAGTCTCTATCGATATAAATATATCAGTTGTAGCGTACGTGTATACATGTATGCGGATAGAGCACAAAGTGACTCGGGCTGTAGCAATTACTAATCTACTACGTACAGAAAAATACTCTTAAAACATAGGTGATACAGCCTACATACGGTATGCGTCCATCGTACGATATGCGCGGATACTATTATTATGCAACGGGAGAGAGGGAGATCAGTTTACTTTGATGGGTAAAAAAAAGTTATACGAGCCTCACGTGATTGCCGGTGAAGAATCTTGAAAAAGCTCATTAGCTACGATATCTCAAGCTTTCACATCCGTTTCCGTTTAATGTTTCCTAGCACGAGAATCTTACAGTCACCCGACGTTCCGACGTATATTGATACCAGCAACGGTTATATTAATTGTCCAAAAATTATAGCACTGAACTAGCAATAGTAGGTACGTCGAAATAATTTAGACTAAAAGGTTCGTTCCGTAAATTATATAGGGATGTGGGAAGCAGTGGAAGAGGGATGAAAATAAGCAATAAAAAATAAGCCAACAAAATAAATATATTGATATCTGACATACGCCTCATACTGACCGAGTTTGTACCGAGAAGACGCGGCATTGCGATTCGCTTTAAAAGAAAAATGACCCCTTTGATAAAAATGAAAATTCGTCGACCCAAAATTCTTATTGCGTACCAGTCAAGGGGGTATGTAACAGGTGATGCTTCAATGCCCAAAAGTCTCCCAGCCATAAAAAGGTGGAAGCGCGTAATCTGCTACGTTAAAAAGTAGCAACACTGTAATCCGTCGGCCTCTCGGTTCTCTTGCGTAAAAATTGCACGGTGGGATATGCCGTGATTGCGAAAGTTAGCCATATTGAAAGACCGGAAAGTATCGTCGTCTAACAAAGAGACTTCCGGTACGAGGCTATCCGGTCGCAATTTTCGATCGCCCCACCGTGAGACGTATCGTCGAACAATATTTGATCAGCATATAATTTTGATACGTCACGGGGGATGACAGAGCGCATCTTAAATACTAGAATCTTTTATCTCGCGAGGAGAAGTTACGCTCTCCATTTTTGATTTCTTGTCTACACCTTTGGTTTCATTTATTCTCTACAATAACTGGCATCGGATATCGTTTCACGTCGCGAGAAAAAGAGTGCGTATGAATAACAGACGGATAGAAGAAAATGTAAGAACGCGGTTCAAGAGAGTAAAGGAGAGATAGAAACGTGTATCTCTCGTTACTTGACATTCCGTACGCTCTTTCAAGTGACGTTCTACGCACGTGCGCGCGCATGACATAATCCCAGCGTGTCGTCTTAATAACGGACGTACTAAGCGTCAAATGGGAGAGAAAAGAACAAAAAAAAAAATAAACATGTCTACAAAACGAAGAATAGAACAAATAACTTTTAGCTGTAAACGATAATAAGAATTTGACGTTCGTGATAATAGTAATAACGTAATAATATATGTGTATATATTTATAATAGTACTCGTAACTGTAATGTGTAGTAGTAATAATAGCACTATCAATATACCTATAGCAACGGTAAAAATAATAAGATTTTAGGAGGGCATGGTGGTAGTGACGGTATTAATAACGATGATCGACACAAATAAGAGAAGAAGAATTAATGATAGATAATAATGCCGGCAACGATCATAATAAAGAAGGGGGGTAGGGGGTGGGATGGGTTAGTGGTGATAATGGCGATGGTTCGCGATCAGGATTGTACCGACGTGATAAGAAACACGTGCTCGTGCTCCCGGATATGACGTAGGAGAGAACCTCATGCAATCGTACCATCGTGCCATCCAGTATAAACTAATTAAACCTAGATCTCTGCGACGTACACTCTGTAAAACTAGCTGCTTATCCGCTCGTCAACGTAAACCATTACAATTTACGAACATTCAACGATTGGTAACGATAATTCAACACCATTGAATAATAACCTTATGTACGCGTCTAATCGCATCGCATCGCATTGGATCGCGAAATGTCGTCTAATGTCGAAATGTAAGGAATCGATCGCTCAGTTAACGACACGAGAGTACTTGAAGCTTATTGCACGAGTTTTTAACATTTCTTTTTTTCTACGCACTTCGTTTGCTTCACAATTCGAAACGTTCCGCGCGAGTTTACGTCGAGGTATGGCATTAGACATTGACGCAAGAGAGTAGAAAAAAAGAATGGCAAATTTGGCTGAAACAAAAACAAGTCTATCGATCGCCGCACATATTACATTTAAGTACATTTTCAGTATATTTTTATGTATTTCTATTGAACGATCTGGAAAAAATACGCTCGTGCGGATTTTACAAATGGCCGTCTTTACCATAAACCATACCGAATATGACCTTAGACTGATAAGTGCCTGGTGGGTTGTAGTAAAATGAAATAAGCGAATGATTTTCGCTAATGGCAATGATCGATTTGGTCAGTACTGTCATTCAACGTAAATAGTAGAGCCAAAGTACGGTTTCACGTTTCGTGACCAAGATTGCTTGAAGATAAGACAGTCTATGGTAATGACGGCCAAGCGATCTAGCATGTAATAACGATAACGACAATACTTATAATCATCATCGTAATAACAGTCACATACAACAGTAATGACAGTAATAATATTAATAATGAATAATAGTAACAACAGCATTAGCAGTAGCGCGTTAATGATAATAATAAGAGCGGTAATACAAAAGTATTAGCAATAACAATAGTGACGTTCATGCTGGTGACGATGATCCGAATCGACGATCACGATGACGACTGACGACGACGACGAAGACGACGATGACCATCACGATGACGAAAACGGTAGACGACGGCGGCGATGAGACGATGACGATGACGATTACGACGTCAATGATATAACGATAGTTATGACTAGGTTCCTATTTTTGTTTTCTTTTCCATCGTGTGCTCGATATCCATGAGTTAGTCAATTGGTTTAACGTGTTAATTAGTCATTCAGCTTTGCAAGTAAGTACATCGGTTAATCAACGTAAGACACGTCTTTGGTATCTTGCTCGGAGCTTCTGCCGGCTTGGCCAGCCGAAGATACGGTGGTAACCGCTTAAACAGGAATCCCTTAGGGTACTAGAACGTTACAATTTTACAGCTTGTTAGAGCTCGACTGATATTAAAAAAAAAAATTATTAGATTCTTCACTCCAGAAACAAAACATTATGCGACCGACATACGTGTAATAATAAAAACCCTATGATTCCTCCGTCGAAGCGGTTTCCCCCGTGATTTGGTCTGATACAATATGCATATATATATATATACACGGTAACGAGAAAAAAATGGAAGTAACGTAAAGGTGTGTATCGACGTGCGGTGATAGCGATTTAAGTTGAACAAAAAAAAAAGAGAAAGAAAAAGAAAAATTTTAAGTGCTATCGAGCGTCGATCCATCTGCGCCGTCACGAGTGACAGCCGGATTCACCATAGGTTAAAAGCAAGGTATCAAAAGGTTGCTGAAGTAAGGAGATGGTTGCGCATGCGACATTTTGTCAGATTTCTTCAATCGCTCCTCGCCCCTCGCGTACTCGACGTCGTTCAGGCTGGACGACGGCGACGACGACGATGACTACGACTGCGACTCCGTGGAATCGTTCAACAGTGAGGATAAGTCAACGTGTGGCGAGGATGAATTTTTAAAGGTCATAGGCGCCAAAGGGAATGAGACGTTGCTGACAAAACGGAAAATGGATACGTGGGACTATGGGTAGACGGAGAGGATGAGAAATTTGTTGGAGAAAAACTAAGAAAGTTTGTTGGTTTGAATTGAAAATAGTGTGAGGAAAATTGTAGATAGTAGGTAAAAGGAAAGACTATGGACGAGGGTAGCGTCGAGTGACAGTGATTTCTCGCTTCGTGATTGAATTAGATTCGGATCTAAGGATTTTCGTGGGATCGTGTATGTCTGGTTTCTGTTCTTTTTTCTACTTGATTGGGATGAAAACTTACACGCGTTGTCCTAGATGCGTCCAAAATAAGATATCATGTGACTTGCGATGTTTAACACGTAAGGCATTCGACATGCCGTGGAAACAATGGAGTCCAACTAACGATACATGTGACGGACGCATACGCGTACGCACGCCTAACGTTTACGCGATCCTATAGTCCAATTGTATGGTACAATCTTATACAAAGTCTTTATTACAAAATGTCTCTTATACTTCTTGTTCGTCTCGCTTAGTTTTTCTCTTTTTTTTTCCTTCTTTTTTTTTGGTATATTTTACGAACTTCAGATAGTAAATTGTCGTTTATACAAGTGAATGAAATTTATATCTGACGCGCCGGTTGTAAACGCGCGCGACGACCACGGCCACGACGACGTCGAGAGACAACGACGACGTATTGCGTAACGAACGACGAGCATTGCCGAGTCACATCGGGGGATTTCCACCCAGTCCATCCCCCGATTCCGATAATTGTCCAATAAAAATAATTTTCAGTCAACGTTTAATATATCTAATTTTATATAATAATATATGCTATCTTGCTTCTTTCGTATAATCAATATATTTGTAATATTCTCTATGGCGATAGCGACGGTACGCCCAGTGTGCATAGGTACACATATGTGTATACACGTATACGTCACGACGCGTACCCGTGTATATAAATATACGTAGTATACGTATGCAGTCATACGTATGTATACATACGAACAAACACACATATGTACATACGGGAATACAAGTGGCGTCGATCAAAGCTAATCGCGTCTGGCAAAAAAACAGCCACGCATTTCGTTTTTTAGTCCCTACGATTTTTTGACGTTGCGTTCCTCTACTCGATCGACCGATCTGATCCCTGTTTTCGTTTCCTTTCTCCGATCCGAAGTTACTTGTTACTCGCGCACTTCCATTCTAACTTTTCTCGGCCATTGGTTCTCGACCCGTTCCACGTACGAAAATGCGATTCATAAATCAATAGAGATCCATCCTGGCTGTCGTACAAATCCATGTAATATAGAACACCGTGAGACTTCAAAATGGTTGATGAAGTAGGAGGTTCATGGCAAAGTGGTTTGGCTACGTGGATGAAGTGGAACGAAGTCGAGTTCAGGGATGTTTTTAGAGGTAAGTTCAGAGCATTGAAGTGGATGCCAAGGAAAGATCTGAGGAAGATGTTGTGATAAAAATTAGAGAGTCGTATAGGCACCGACAAACACAGAGACTGATCGAGAGATTGAATCGTGACTGACTGAGACAGACATGGCACGGCGACTCCGGTCGAGAGTACACGGTCACAACGTCACAGGCCACCTGCTGGCACACAAACAAACACACGGACAGGTTAGTCACCACCACACCGAATAAATACCACCCTTGTAGCAACCCCGAGCGCGCAACGTCGAATAACAGGGCGCGCTAAGGGATGCTCGTCTGGGCGTCTTGCCGTTCCGTCATTTTTTTTTAGAACGGAAGCAACGAGGATCTCGACTTCCACTGTCTCTGCTATCGACGCCATCTACCTTTCTGCTAGCTCTTTATTTTTATGTTAAAAGTCTTTTTTACAACCCTTGAATCATTCGATCCTCGTTGACCGCGCATACGTCGGCCCACGGTTCGCCACTGGTCGCGATCAAACACCCATTTTTTAAAGCCTATTTCTCATTGGCTGTATATATTTACGATTATCACTATCTTCGCCTTGTTTCAGAGAGCAAATATTCGTTACTTCATAATTACAGGTCCATTTCTCACGACATACTAAAGGCGAGCCGTTTAGCCCCGTTTGCCCGTCGGCCGGTACCAACCCTCCAAACACACGGCGATGTTAGTTCTAACTAGTAAAAGCTTCGGCAGCGCCGTTAAACTATAAACGTAGTGATTATCACGTGAAACACGTTGCACAGTCTTGCAAGATTTGTACTGAAATACAGGGTGACTATAAAGTTCCATCCCACTATCAAAATCGAACACCTTGGAGCGGTGTATCCCAAGATCAACCAAACTTAGGCGTTATCAAAAAGACAAATTTTATAATATTTCTAAAAAAATCGTGCCATTCCTAATTCACCCTGTTTCAAGATTTTTAATATGCGAAGAGACTTCACAATCACCCTATACATGTATGTATATACATATCTAAAAAAAGGGATGGAATAATTAAACGCACGGCAGCGTGACGCTCGTGCAACTCGGGCGACGAAGTAACACTGAAAGCATGTAACAGAGTAAGAACGCACGGATGCCGTACGATATCGCGGAATGTTGGGAGGAATGGTGTTTCCGTATCGGGCATCGAAAGGTTCACGTGCATGGTAAATAAGCACGACTCCGCGTGCGAAAAAGATCTCTAGGTTGAATAACGTGTCGTATTCCCCCCTACGAGGAATACTTCAAGAGCGTTAAATGATAACACGTAACTACGACATACAGTTATAACAGAACGAGAAATAGATAAGAAAAAAAAAATATATAGTTTGATTTGCTAGGAAGAAAGAGTGATGGATCGTTAGGCGGAGCGAGCAGTAGCGAATAATACTTTTCGAAATAAGTCAGTTTTCTTTTCGGATTAACGAGTAAGTACGAATTGTCCAGTTCATAAGACTCCACCGCGTTATTGATCAAAATTTGTGTATATCTGGCACAATCCACTCGTTTCGATAAATTCCGAAATATCACAGCAATGCTAAAAGCGTGACTAGGCTCTATTTGTCAAGATTAATTTCTTTTCATTTACTTTTGTATCATCTATGACTTTCATAGATATCCTTATGATTGTCCCATGTAAAAGCTTACGTCGTTTTGAATCTCATACAAAAAAAAAAAAAGAAATACTGATCGACTAGAGAGCATTCCATTGGAGAGGCTCCAATAAGCGTCACCTTAGCACTGATTAAATGGAAATTGCTTTCACGTAATACTTTGTTAAGTTGGAATGATCCAACCAGTTTCACATTACCGTGCGATCATCGCGGTGATCGTAGGCCTCTACATATCTATTATGTACAGTGACTAGGGAAAGTAGCCTAAATCTCTAAGACAGTCAATAGTCCCGGTTAGTCCTTGGTAGTGTAGTACCTACGAACGATCCTTGATATCGGCTAGTATGGTCGGGATGCTTCCTTAGATCGTTTCAATTGGACCTTCAATCGTTTGGTGCCTATTTGAAAACCGTTCATCGCCTGGATAGCTGCTTGTGCACTCGCTGCATTATCGTAGGAGACGAAACCTGTAAACATCAGGCAAAAAATAGTATCGTCCATATCGACAGTAGGTACTTGTACGGATAAATAATAAATTATCATGGCAGGATGACTTACCGAAACACTTGCTCATTTTTGTCTGCTTGTCGATAAAGACTTTAGCGGAAACGACGTTACCAAAGGGTAAAAAGGTAGAAGCGAGATCCGTGTCGCTAAACTCTTGCGGAAGATGGTAGATGAAGAGGTTACCACCTTCGGGACCTTCAATCTGCTTTCCCGCTGGACCCGTACTGGTGTTTTGCGCCGCGGCCGCAGCTGCGGCAGCCGCAGCCGCTGCCGCGCTTGCACCCGTGAACGTCGGGAACCCTGTAAGCGGAAGAGCATACGTTTTAGAAAATTCAGGGTCTTTGACGTCGCCGGTAAAACGTAACGTTATCTCCCAGCATACCTCTACCGACTCTATTTATACGGGTAGTAGGCGCATACATGGACATGGATAATGGATATGGATACGGATACGGATGCGGAAATACGACTATGCAGGCAGGTTACACTCGTGTTACTCACTATGCAACTCTTTCTTTTCCACGGTCACCGTCGTCTTTCCAATGAGAGCTTTAATGCGCACAGGTACTTGTTAGAAAGTAATCTTGTCAAAGGTTTCTTCTCTACATTCACTCTAGCCTAATCGCGTCCCTCCGTGACTAAATAAAAACTCCATAATCAAAGCAACGTATAATCACCTGCATACTGCTGCAAGCTGGAATAGGCGTTGTTCAAGGAGTCCTGAAGTCCGTTTAAAGGTGCTCCTGTCAAGGAGTTGAGCGCTAGGGACGTAACAGGACTAAGACTTCCACCCGTTGACCCTGAAAGAGTACAAGGCTATTGATTATACGTGCGATTAATTAAAGAATCATCGATCAACGGTCAACCCTCAAATTGTCAAACCGGCGATCGCGATCTACAAAACAACGAAATTTTCAAATAGCAGCGGCAACCTTGTGAATAGTAAAGCCGCATGCGACATGCTCTCGATGTCTGAAAGCTGCAAGGCTTTCCCCTGGCACTTTGGCTAATTACACAGCGTGTACGCCGCAGGAGCTTCCATAAGGATCGAAACCGATCTACGAAAGTGCGCGAACGTAACTGATAAACGTTCCTCGTATACAAGCACATTCTCCGAACAAGCACGCTCGATTAGTTCTGGTATTACACATGAAAATGATCGATCGTAAGCTCTTTTACAACGGTGCCGCATGCTGCCGGCTAGACACGTATTAGAGCATGGAAACGGACTACGTGATAAAGGGTTAGGTAGAAGCACCGACTGTAACGTGATATTAGACGCACATCAGTGATATATATATATTTATAATGAGTTGCTCCATACAGTAATTAGTGCACTGTTGTGCATGTAAGCACCTACGCACCACTAAGGGTAGTGTCATTTGGGATTGGAAGACTGTCTAATTGTAAGCAAAACGAGGATCTCGGTAAGGCGTTCGAGTCATGCTAATATATGATGCTGTCAGAGATTCGCTAATTACAACAGCGATGCTGCGTGTACGACAAGTGTTCTCACCTGTGTTTCCTGTCTTTCCAAGAAGGGCGGCTATGTACGGAAAAGAATTGCATCGTTAAAAAATCGTCATGGCAATAACAAACATTATGGACGTGCTTTTTTTTTTATAAAATAACTTTTTATCAACGAGATTTTATTTTACGTAGAATTCGTGATTAACGAGCTGCAATGTATGCATCGATCATTATATTGTTTCTGCGATGCAATCTGATTGTTCTCGGTTCTTGATATTTTAATCGGGATAATAAATTGCATTAAATCTGTGTAACACAGTGTGACGGCGGAAAACCGAGACGTTAAATGTACAGATTACGATGATCAAGCGGAACGGATGTGAAATTTTCATAATGGTTAAAGCTCCCTCGTGTGGTTATCGGTTAACTTTAATTTAGTAATGGTTAATACTGTACCAGGCAATGCGACACGTACATAGCGACATACCTGCTGTCGAATTCGCCAACCCGCTCAGCGCTGAAACACAGACGTTCACAAGATCAGCATGCCTCGGTAATACTTCGTGTCTAATGCGACCCTTAAGGAAACTTAATCGAACAAATTGACATCGTCGTCCGTTCTTATTCAGAACGTACAGGTAAAAAATCAGTACAATTTAACGAAAGCATAAGCGACGAAACCATTGCATGCAAATTACTAACGAATAATTATTGCGAAGTAATTAACTGGTTAAACAGTACCACTTTTTAATAAATGACATTACGAAATACCACAAAGAACCAGAATTCTTTATTCAGCCGGTACTCACTGTTGGGAGAAACCTGAAGGTTGCCGTTGCCACCCGTCATAGCGGCAAGGGTGACGAGGTTCTGCATACTCATCGGGGAGACTCCTGCGTTAGCTATGATATAGTAAACAATAATTTCTCATCTCTCTCTAAGACCACTGACTATCGATTCGTTAAAGATCTTCCCTGCATGTAAATAAATATTGCAGAGTCCGCAGTGGGGCTGCCAATAGAATATCTTTCAGAAAGAAAGTATGCACGGAAGATCAAAGATGAATAAAGTGAAATGATAAGAAAACTTCTGGGACACTGACCATACTCACCAGCGCTGTTACTCAGGGATGCGAGCGTAGCCAACCCTTGAAGATTAGCTGGACTGATCTCTGGCGGACTGGGTACTGCTGCTGGTGCAGCTGGCGTTGGCGTAGCCGCGCCAAGACCCAAGTGTTGCTGGAGCAACAGCTGATGTTGAACACTCGAGAGCGCACTGGCCCCGGCACTTGCACCCACTGGAGTTGCAGCACTCGACGTCGCTTGCAGTTGCTGTAGAAGCTGCAACGAGGCCGGCGCCAAGGTGTGCGTGTCGTTCTGAAATCGATGGACATGATCCTAATCAACTTCGACGAGATGAAATCTTGCTGGTACTCGATGAGAGATCATAAATTATTGATAGTTCAGCAATGAATATATTAATCGTGAATATTGCTAAAGCGGATACTTACGGTTGTTAAGTAATGCGGTGTCATATTGACACCAGCAATATTCCAGAGACTTGCTTGTATCTGCTGCATCCTCTTTTGGTCCTTCTCTTTCTGGGTGTCAGCAAATTTCACGACCAACGGCGATGAGCAACCCTGTAAGTTTAAGCGGAATCTATGGTTAGCACATCTGTCTTCAACTGTTGGAATAATACATCTTCAACTTCATCATAATAATGAAATTTTTCTGAGTGACCTTTCAGCCGAGACGAATTGCACGAAGGTACAAAAAGCAGCGTACACGTCGCGATAACAAAATGCAAGAGAAAATGCAATCTCCAGAGTTAACTCATCGCGGTAGGCAAGTTCAAGGAAGTTCCTCGTGGCACCGGAAATATTCATGATATTAAAATGAAATCGGCGTTGCACCACAGTGTACTGCGGCATACTGCCACGTTCGCTTTACTATTCGGTATGGTTCTCTAACCGTGAACTTGCAACGACCCAAGGGATAGAGCGCCGTTGTAAGTTTCTACATCTACCAAAGAGGATCTCGACGTCGTTAGGTCAGCAGTAATCGTAGACAGTTCAAGTGCTGAAAGATGATACGAAATTCTGGTACTTGGCGTTCGGTTATTTTTGTAATCGCGAGACGACGGTCCACGAGAAAGCCAGAGAGACTAGATTTTGTAGAAGCGAGAGAAAGAGAAAAACAGGGTAGAGGACCCAAGTCGAGAAAAGTGGATCGTGGAGAAGCAGAAGGAAGTAAAGAATGGAAAGAACAAATAGCAAATAGCAAAGCGCGAGGAAGTAACGCGGCCGGTGAGAACGCGCGAGGAAGAGTTGATTAAAGTTTCCTAGACGGCTTCGCTATTCCATTTCTTCGCATGCAATAGTGATGCAGTACTCGGGCGCTGGCTGGAAAAGGAGCCGTTATCCGTTCACGGAAACTGGGTTTCGCGATGTTACCTGCACTATCCGTAAATAGACTATCCGTGGTCGGCGATAAAATCGATGAAAGAAAATCGAGCGCTGAGAACGACGCGGATTTTAAAATCGGAATTGTTTTCCCGATTGGTATCACTGATTGGAAAATTCGTCGATACAGCGCTCGACTGTCGAATAAACGTGATGGCTGTCGGGTAAACACGATTCGTAAAGGTTCTACTCCACGTCTATTCTTTCTTCGAACGGCTTCTGCACGTTAAATCGGTATTACCAATAGGCTCGCCCGGGGTGTGGATGCTCTTAGGACGATAGTGGCACCGAGCCAATGTCCGCCGAGCGTGTAACCGCCGCCTCGCTATGAAAAGAAACGAGCCGACGCTTAACGACGCCGCTACAATCTCATGCCCTCACTATTTTTACAGCGAGATGAGTATATCCGCGTACGTGTGCATGTCGCGTTAGGTGCGCCAGGATGCGAGTACTAAAGGACGTCGTTGAGCTACTGCAGTCCCTGCACTCATCCTCGTGATAAAACGTATCAGGATAACCGTTCCGAAATGGCTTTTCGGCACTATCATTCTATGATCCTGAACGCTGCCAAAAATCGCGTAGTACAAGAAAAAGAAGAAAACAGCCAGTTCAAAGTCATTCGACTAGATACGTAATAGCACTACAGAATAATGAAGAGTATAGGAAGTTACTTTACCTCCATCGTTTGGGAATGGTGAAGAGCCTTGATGGCGTTAATGGCATACTGTTTGCTGGCGAAGGTGACGAAAGCGCAACCTTTACTCTGCCCGGCATTATCCCTTAGCACAGTACACTCCTCAATCGCTCCGTAAACACCGAACATACTCCGAACGTCGTTCTCTCCGTACTTCTTCGAGAGCATACCCACGAAGAGCTTTCGTTCTGAAAAAAAAAGAGAAAATAAAAGAGAATTTAGTCAAGCTTCCATGTATGGAATACATAATAAATTTGTATTCTATGATACTTTCATATTTTTTCTCGTGACTTTTATTTAACGTCGAGAAACAGTTAACTCCACGCACAGCACGTGAGCCATAGACAATTTGGCGAAGATTGGAAGAGGGCAACGGTAAATATTTGCTTAGGTTGAGGAATGAGAAAGGAGAGGAGGGAAAAAGGCGCCCTCCTCTAAGAAAAGGCGCTTATCTATATTCAGTAGCGCGAAAGGCCTCGGCACATTTCGTCGTGGTAGAACTAAGCGGACCCGGTGCACGTAGCTCAAGCCAACGAGCACGTAACGGCTCGGGTATACAGGTTGTACAGTATCGAGGAATCGTGCGGTCGTTCATCGATATCGTCGGTAGAAAAGTGGAGCACGACTCGTCGAGTAAGCGAGTTGGAAGCGGACAGAATCAAGGGTTATTCGTTCGGAAGTCCACTCGCATATAACCGAGCATCCCTGTAGGAGCTATTGGTTTAATTAATTTCCTACCCCGTTGGAAGCCCTTGCTAGCTGGATGACGAGAGCGAGAGAAAATCAGGAAGCGAGAGAGAGAGAGAGAGAGAGAGGGAGGGAGGGAGGGAAAAAGGAACTTTACCTTGGATTTTCCATGAATTTCCTTAGAAATCTAATGACTTTACACGCGTAAGATTGGCCAAGGAAAAATATAATAAAACGGAGCAAAAGTCACTGACCTCCATTTTGATTAAGATACAAGGCAATCTGAGTGACGACAATTTCCTTTCAGAAAAATTCACTTACCCATCTTTCTGGCTGTTGGAAGCATCCAGAAAGGAGCAGGCGAGATTTCAGAAAAGTGCTCGTGAAAGAAGACTGATAAGAGTATACCTATATAATAGATGAATGGTGTACCTATGTATACACAAGATGTACACTCGCTAGCGAGGTTATTGAATAGATAGGAATTATTCAACGAGGTTTATACGTCTTTAATGCGAGGCGCATAAAGGAAGTTTATTCCAAGGAAGAAAATAAAAAACATAAAGAAAAGGGATTTACCGGCACTATTCACGCGTAACTACATAGACGAGATGCACAGTCAAGGTAAAGAGATGAAGAGGAACGATTAGGACATTTCCTTGCCCATGGGAATCCCCTTAAGTTCACGAACCCTCCAGTCTTCTATACACACACACATATATATATATATATATATATATATATAAGTAAAAGTGGAAGGTTTGAACGAGATAATTTAAAATATGCCAGCACGAGACTCATTACCGATCATTGAGCGATCGTAACCGCTCGCCCTTTCCAGTGATATTTCAGCCTTAACGTCACAAGGGTAACAACGACGCTGAAGTAAGGGATGGAGAATTTTTCCTCTCTTCCAGGGACAACGAAACTTCCCGTATCTTGTCGCCACGGGAAGCTGGCCTTCCGGTATAATGTTCGCTTTCTTTGTGTTTGCTCGGGTAAGAGCATTGAAGCACGAGGCGACTGAAACGGGCGCTTTTACAAGCCCGAGAAAAAGGCGGACGCGCTCAGAGATAAGGATCGTGTGCGGAGGCCAACGGGGAAGGAAACGATGAGAGGAACGAACATAAGACACGGATGAGGGTGCTGGGTGGTTAGATGCACTTTTCTCGTGCAAACAAGCCAGGGCGATATGCGCTCTTAAGTTTGGCCGCCCTCGAGGTCTTCGATTACATTTTCGATTTGTCTCCGGCCAATTTTCTTCAAACGCTATAGGTGGTGCGGAGGCAGACGCTTCTGTTTGTAGAAATTTAGTCAGGTATACATTTCGGTAAACAAAATTTTCAAATTATCCATATTTCGACCTGTATAATTTGTTATAGCCTATTCGATCGATATGCATACTATACGCGAAAGCAATTATTAATATGAACCATTTAAAAATCTTAAAAACGACTTTGGTATTACAACACCACAAATTATATATATTTAGACTCACCAAAAGCACAAGCCCGTACAGACTGTAATCAGAATGAAATATTTCACCACCTTATCTATAACTGGTCTAAAGTCGAATCGACCTAACTTTTCAGCTTTAACAATCATCGCCCGCATCCCGCTTACCAGACAACCGAACCCATAATGCACCGTTACGTGAATCGTGGCTGGCAGTGTGCGAGCATATTTCCGAGAGGTAGTCCCATGAAAATTGAAATGGACAAGGCGCGCCCGGTGGACTGAAAGGAGGGCAAGAATTTCTGGAGTGGGCTTTGCGGTATCGTTAACAGAGTCGTGCACTGGAACGAATACTTCAATGAATTCCATTCGCGATAATCGCATAAATTCTGCATTCCCCCTCTCTCTCTCTCTCTGTCTCTCTTACAATCTCTATCCTTCTACCTGCCTAAGTAAAATCATGCAAGAGAACCACAACCTGTTATTGCAACAGAAAATAGCTACTTCCGAAACTCTTTCCGTCCACGTATCACGCAACGCTAACGCGTACGAAACGGTACGCCTTTACATGCGTGTCCGTCCCAACGCTTTACCACGTGGGTGAAAGCTGCCTCGAGATATGTACGAATGATGAAACCAACCATTAGCGTTCAGACTTGTGTAATAACCTCGTGATAGTATAGCATATATGAAGCATGCCAATGATGCACCTTGGATGATCCCTCGTCATGTTTCATTGAATTTTTCGACAAATTGCTCATCGTTCTAGCTTGCTTGAATACAGACGAGACGTTTGACTCTTACTATTGCCAGTGGGTGATGCAGCTAACAAGCATGTATGATCACTACGAGCTATACGAGTCTAGAAATATTCTGCAGCATAACCAACAAGGTCATTTACCATCTATTATTCTATGGTATCATAAGATCGATATTCGCCCAGGTACTTCAACGGCTGATACTGTATACATCTGCACATGCACGTAGGTATCACGCACGTGATACACGTTACATGCACTTCGCAGAACTACGTACATTGGCAAATCGATCTGGTAAAGACAATCGCGCGCGTCTTTAGGCATAGGTATGCAGTGATTGATCATTAGTATTGCAATGGTGTTGTCCGACAGGAAGTGACGCCAAGAGGCGAGTGAGGAATAGCTTTATTCACGATTATAGAGTGTTATGCTGTAAGCACCTGCGAACACAGGCGACGTTCTCTCATTTTCTCCTTGCTTTTATTTTCTTTTATTCCTGTTTAGCAGACGGATTATTCTTGGCATTCTAAGAAAATTTCTTCTTTGGTATATGACAGCCTTGCTAAGGAGTTGTTTTGAGCTTCCAATCTCCTTTCGGTTGAGACGTTCTTTGCTCGAGCGATAAAGATCCGACAAATAAAATGGCGAAAGTTTTTCAGTGCTCGATTGACGTTAATGAAGCGACGTGGAGGGAGAAAAAGATCTGTACGTCACGTAAACTTGATATTTGTATGGAGTCTCAGGTATCTTAGTGCTTCCGGTTGTCCTTAATACTTTTCCTGTTTCCTTATACATTCCGCTACCTGTGTAGCGGAACGATGAAACGTTTCTCGTGTATGGAATTATTAATTTTCAAAAGTCCATTGAACTCACAATTTTATTGGTATCGGTAAGCTATTGATTCTTCCTATGGCGTAGATAACGAAACGGATCATGGCTTATGAGTTATAAAATAGTGTCAATACAACAATTGCTTAGTCACGAACTCCGCTTTCGATATGCAGTATCGACCGTACCGGCGATCCAAAAGTCTAAATTTCGAACTTTGTATATTTGTCATCGAGCTACAGGAATTAGTCGTCATGAAGATCAATAATAACAGAGATAAATTATCTGAACTCACAGTCATTTGCTGTCGACAATTAACTGATTGGTCAAAGTATACAGACGTTATTATCATCGCTATTGATTATCGTTCCGGTTATTTATTGTCCTTATCTCCAGAATAAACAGTATACAAAGGATCAAATATCTTCCAAGCTATAATAAAGTGATAAACAGCTTCCGCGGTAGACCCAAAGTGACGGGGAAAGAAAATTACGATATTTCGACAGAACATATGTATGTACACAGAAGTGCGATCTTGTCGATTTGTGTGCAAAGATCGAAGCATGAATTCCCCGTCGTAGCAATCAAGAGAAGAGGGCTTAGGCCTCGAACACGTTCGGCTTATCTTATCCCATATGGATTCTTGCGAAATGAAGATAAAGCACTCACGCTCGCAGCCGATCACGTACCATTCTTGAGGAGTGAGTAGATACAGCTCAACACCATTGTCCTCTGTCGTAAGCCATGCAAACATCAAAACACCATAGCTATATAAAAATACAAACAACATACACCCGCCTTCGAAGAAGCCCCTAAGAAACACGTTCCACTTTAATAATCATATCGAAATCTTTCCGTGCATCAGCTAATTCGCTAGGCCGATATTTAATATCCACGCCATTCGCCAATGAATATTCACAAGTTGCACGCAACTGATATACACGCAAACGTAAACCGACAAAACACGTGGTAAAAAACCAGCCTTAAAGACACAGCCCCGGTCTGCCTGTTGTGCTACCACTCTTTTTTTCATTTGTCCATGGAAGCTGGAGGTGCTCGCGGATTTACCGCGAACGTTGTACGATCGTTTAACCAACCAGGTATACGGCATTGTACCTACGGCGTGCTGGCAAGTTAGCCGTAAGTAGGTTGCGGCAGGTTAGCTGTTGCTGTAGCGCGTCGTGTATACCTTAGAATGACCGCAAGGCATCGGCGCGTAATCGCCTTGTTCTTTTACACAACTGCATATATATGGTGCTAGACGTTATCGCAGGTTATGAGCGCGTTTACATGCAGAATGGTCGGATATGTTTGTGAGAGAAAACGTGTTTTTCGGCAAACTCACTACCTGCCGTGGATGACGTAGTCTTTGTCATAGAGTGCACGGACTGTACCAGGGTCTAAGGCCAAGGTTGATTTGGATAATGTCAAAGTAGCGTGAATGCATGATATCGACGATATACGCATATGCTACGCGTTATTTGAAAGAGACACAGTCACATACATTCTTGCCAGGTTACCAGATACAAGGAACATAAATCAATCGATTGATCAGCGAACGCATCCGGGAGCTGGTAAAAGAGATCTGGTGTACCGGTTTCCAAAGTGTCTACCTTGGTATGGTTCGAGACGATGATCTACGCCGTTTGCGGTCTGTCCCCATGAACGAGGTTGCCTAGTGTTTACGCTTACGCTAATATCGACTTACGTAAGAATTCGCAGTAGACATTGCAAGGCGTAACGAACACCTCTAGTCGGCTCTTCGAGGATAGGCTTCTTTCATTATTGACTTTTTACAATATACCCATGTGCCAAGATTTCATCGGAAACGTTACCTACATTCTGATGTTTGTGATAATCACCGCTCATTTTTCTTCTATGGTCAGTCATTCTGTTTGCCAGTGGGGAGGATCAAGTGTACCTGACCGGTCTAAGTTAACCAAGCGTAATTTTAGCGTTGGCCAAGAGCAAGAAAAATAGACGAATATACATAACGAGATCAGTAACTTATTACGCATACGGCAGCTGGTCAAAGTATGTATGTGAGACTCGAAAAACATAAATATTACTTAAGATACGTAGAAGTGTGTCGATACACATATATCCAAGACTCATCGCACCGGTACCGTTGACTTGGTTCTTTCTAGATACTCTGATCGTCTCTATACTGGATGAATCACGAGACGCTTTCCTCAGTCCGCGCAAATGTTTCTCGAGACTGTAGCTGGTCTTGGCTGCTGCCAAGAGTGAGGTGGAAGTGTAAGAAGTGGACGAGGAGAGTGAGAGGCAGAGAGGGTACAGTCGGTACAGAGATTGGCAAGGAGGAGGCAAAAGATGGTAGAGAGTTGAAGAGTATGTCGCGTAAGACTGCATCGCGTTTCTTAACGTCACGCCTTTAGCGTCATTCCCGATGCGAATGAATACGAGTCTACCGTTTGTTTCAGTATATACAGCATGGATGAATCTGCCAGTTAATTCTGGAGTACGATGTCCGCGCCTCGTGCGTTTGTCTGTCAGGTGTCCAGAGGAGATACTCGTGCTCGAAAGCACGTCGTGTCGTACGGGATAAAAACGCGTGAAGACCAAAGTTAGTAAATTACTATAAGTAGCCTTTAGGAAAGAATATACGACGATATCAAAGGAAAGTAAGAGGATTCGAGCACGAATAGAAAAGGTTACTCGTCATGGTCGGCCAGGCAGAGCCTACGATTTCATTCATTCGTACCTCAAGGTTTACTCGAACGCCTTGCCATTGATGAAATTCAGGGCTGCTACACGCGAGATCTCACCGAGTGTTACACTATAGCCAACCGTGACGCAGTCGGATTTATAGTCAGTCTCAAGGCGCTCTCACAACTTATGGATTTTCGTCTTTATAGTAATCACTAAATAAAAAGAATTGTGCGAAAGGAGGTAGAGTTTCGAAAAAGACGAAAAAAAAAAGGCTTATGAATGTTGATAACAAATCGGTCGTACGTTACTCGTGGGAAGGAATGTCGGAAATGTTACTGCTGGTGATTTTACTTCTATTGTATTACTGTAGTCACCTTCTACCGTGCTAGGAAAGACGTATACACGGCAAGACCAAGCAGTAGGCGGGATGTGCGTTTGCGTAAACGTTCAGACCGATGCGACGACGGGGCCAATGACCAGCAGAGCTGGGACTGGGTCAAATGCAAATCGAGAGGCGTTCTCGTTGCCAATTCATTTGGTTCGCACGCTGGAACGTACTTGGTATAAACTCGGTCGCGAGTCAGAGAACGTTTGACCCATCCTCCCTGGACGTTAACATTGACCTTACGCCTTTGGCATTTATACCAACGTACATGCTATACGACATTGCGATTAGGATTTAGGTTATGTTCACTTTCCCTCGGGTACACTAGATATAACATCGTTCATCCCTTTATCTTAGGTTTATCCAACCCTCTTTTTCTGGGGCTTTATTTCATTGTCATCGTATACCGGAACCCCGAGGATCATCAAATAAAATAGTTTCCGTTAACGCGAAAGTGCCTAGTCCTGAGAAACGTTTAGATCTGACGATCGCATTGCGATTGTTCCAATGGTCCAGAGTTGATCAGCTATTATCGAATGTCATTATCTACCGAGAAAAAAATTTCTAACAGGGCATCGAAAGGAGCGCGAGTTGATGGGCGACGCCGAGCATCGTCTCATGGCGTCGGAAGAACGTAGGGCAACGAACGGAGTCGGTTCACCGTTTACTTACTGGCAAACTTGTTCTCGGTCGGCTGCTTGCTCGGTCCCACTGACACACTGTCGGCCGCCATTACTCCCCATGTTCTCCGACTTTAACGTTACCCGTTGCGCTATAACCCATACTAGTATTCGCTAAGTTTCATATCGTTTCCTGAGACGAGCCGGTGGAACTTTACGTCATCGTGACTTTCGCAGAAGGAAAGTGTACCTATGTGATTATAACGACACTCGAGTGAATTATTATTTTCTATATTACGAATATGTAACGTTAATTGAGACAATAAATGGCTCTAGTCAAATTTCATAGAATTTATTGATAGGCGATACGATCAAATATTCGAATAGTTTTGATTCATTCCTTTTTTTTTGTTTTTACACACAACATGGCCTTTTACTAGCCAGTGAAGCAAGAACAAATCGACCACTTTCTCGAAAGTGGATAGTTTATGGATAATTTATGTGTTGACTTTAGTAAGAGGTATTAGGATCTTACGTGTCAGGTATTTTGCCGGTGCGGAACTATCGACAATTTAAACTGTTGCTAGCTTCAGATAGGCGTTGAGAAATCGTTTAGTATATAGAAACTTTTTTCTTTACAAAATTCTTGACCCTCTTCCAATGTCATTGAAGATCCAGTCACGTGAACAAAGGAATTCATAAAATGTGCCGAACTGTTGCGACGAATCGCAGGCGAAAGTCTGTCGATTCGAATCCTTAACAATCCTCTTTACGTACGCACGTATAACTATATTGTATTCTCGCACACCTTACATCGATAGGTTTTGACTTTGAACTTTCCGGACACGCTGCTGTTTCGCTGCGTCTGTGACGATAGGAACAAAGTGCATTACCATCTGCATAATGCTCTTGCATATGTGCACCCGTGTCTACCTACCCGTTACATATGTACGTCAAGACTCATTACATGCGAATTTTCTTCATGCATGTTGACAGCCAGTAGTGATTTCAACGTGGTCGTTTCAGTGATCAAAATACATAAACGACCGTGGCTCGACAGGACTGGATAAAACTTGCAAAGAATTCCAGGGGACGACTGCAACGACTATATACTTTCAAACATCCTTGGCTTCCTTATACGCAGAGTGCGGGAAGTTACGTAACGATTCCTCGACTCGGAGTGAAGTGGCTTACAGACGGAGAAGGAGAGACGAGGAGAAGCGGCTTTGCTTTGCTCAAGAGAAATAGAAGGAAATAATTCAGCCAATGGTTCTGCTTTCAATGGTCCTTCTCAATCGTAATATCCAACTGCTATATTCATATACCGGCACAGACGTTACCGCAGTATCTTTCGGTAAAATCTTCTCTTTCAAATAGACAGGGTCAAAAGCGATTTTATACGAAAGGAATACTTTCGTGCGTCGTGACAAAATTTCTTAGAAAAAAAAAAAAGCTATGTTAGATTCTTTAATATATACATGACTATCTAATATATGAACTATGGCAAGTATAGCGTTAGGCATTCTCGAAAATATATAACGTAACGATCACTACGAGTAAATTTAGTTGGCCTAGGTTAGGATCGGTCGCTCGACCGAGCATTAGATTCAATCAAATCGGACATGGCTCTGGCGCCTTCACGGCTACAAGGCAAACGGGCTGTTTCATACACTATATAGAAACTGAATGAATTCTTTTATATATTCTTCCGTCTTAGTTCTATCATCAATAACGATCTAATTAAACCGCCTAAAACGCGTTAATAAACGTACGAAAGTCGATTAATCATATCTGAACTGCGAATACACGTGAATGGAATTGTAGGGTGACATAAATTTAACATATGAAATATTAGTCTTCTGTAGATTTCTCTAGATGAAGATCAAGAGGTTGGAAGAGTTTAGGCAAGAAGCTGATGATACGAGGAGTTAAGTAGAGTCAGGTGGTTCGTGTTAATAGATTGCGCAATCATCGCCAGGGTCGTTGATGCGGACAGAGCGTCCATTTGGAATATATAATCGTTCTTGTTGGAACACAAGTAAATAACAGCTTCGTCTTTTCCATTTACGACGTAACTATAAGATTCAAACAATTATTGTTACTCGCGTGCATATTCCAACGTTCCCTGTACCATTCCTGCAGTCTTTTATATACATGTATATATATTTGCAGTTTGTTACGAGAGAATCTCTCTCGTACTACCTACATAATCTCAAGTAGGTGGAGCATCGATCAACCTAATCCTACGTATTTGCATAGCCTACTAATGAAAGCGCTCGAAGACGTGTCTCCGCGAGGATGTAGGCGAGGATTTAGATAGCTCAAGAATACTACAATAGACTGTCACGAGGGAAATACTACAAAAAAAAATATTTCATAAGAGTTCCATATACTCACGATGTTCGTATGAAATTGCACTGCTGAATATAGATGTCATCGATGTACGTACGTACGCTTATGGCAGTATCGAATAATTATTCCAACAACGAGGTACCGGGCAAAGGTCAATAGTCGGGATGCAATGCAACTTCCGGTCGGCGACAAAAGCCAAGCTCGTGTCTGGCAATCCAGTCGATTCATAAGGAGTGTTGCCTAAGATTTATTGTCCTGGCACGACCCTATTTCGGAGAGGGACGGTCCTGTCGGTAGCTCAGGATGAGCTACGAATATCAATCAAGCAGCCACCTTGATACCTTTGAGTTTGGTATAGTCGATTTCAGCCGCGCTAGCGGCTACCGTTTGACGACACATTGACTCGGAGTCGTGATACCATCAACTTTCCTGAACGGAATTGTTGCTTTGACACTCTCCTGTGTTAATTACCATTACAAATGATCGTTTCGACATGGGGATGAACTGGTCGACGTTTCTTGGTCTTTTTCGTAAAAGGTGAAAAGGAGAAAGAATCTGAAGCATGTATTCTCTATGGATAATAGAAGAATAGCTCGAAGCGGTACTAGTGTACTTAAGGTACGTGTAGAACACATTTAAATATTGAGTGAAGGCGCGGACCTTGCAAGAAGGAGCCTTTATTTTATTAATAGTGATGGCTCATCAGACGGTACGTAACGCGTATGTATATTTATGCAGTTACGTACTTATTCATTCTCTTCATCGGCTTGCGATCCGCTCTGACTATTCATAACGTAATACCGACTATAGTCACCTTGTGAGACACACGCCACTGCTTCTTCGAAGCCGGTCGGCCATTAGAGTAGGAAATCATAATGACAGATAACAAGTATGGAGAGCTTGGGAGACTATTGGTTAACTTGTATTTGGACGAACGTACCCCGGAGGCAAGGTCCATTGCATTCCAAAGTTCATTCAGGATCACGAAGGTCACGTTATAGTTATTGTCATAAGTCGTTTAAGTCATTTAAAATGATTTTGTCATATACCTGGTACGGAATACGGCATAGTCTGTGATTGCGGTGCCCAGTAGGCTTGGCTAATGGCTGGGTAGTGTGTAGTCTTGCCAAAGTGGGATGCCCCGCTGTACTGTTTTCTGCTCCTTATCGCCATTATGACTTGACAGTGTGTTATTCTTTATCCCACCTCTGACTCGCACTTAAATTCACTTACACTGGGTTAACTGAGGTCTAGTGAGTTACATATCACGAGTGACATTTAGTCCTTTGAGCAATGCACTGGCACCGTCAGCATCAGCACAATGTCATAATTTATACTATACCGTTTGATGTATATTCGCGGAGCACTGACGTAACAAAGTTTACTCACTTCACCTACGATACCTAATTAGTCGCTAATGAGACACTTACTCTCTATGCACAAGAACACAATGCAACTGTCACTACACTGGAGATACTTGCACGATCCTCAACGATTATCCAGGAAGCAGAGAGTCAACGGCCGTCTGGCATCGTGGCAATGCGAGGAAAGCGTGAATGAAGTAGAATCGGTAAACTGTTTTACGACTTTGAACGAGTTAGAATATCGTCGAGGAGTGACTTCCTCGGTATACTAAGTTCGTCATCGCGTCTCGAAGAGTCTCGAGCAGTTAACGCGTGCAAGTAATATACCCTTGTCGTTTTACCTGACTCCGTCTCGCCTTATGCAACGTGCGACGACTGCACGCTATGCAATTCCGTAAGACAATAACATCGAGATAGCATCGATGGCCATTGATAGTAATGGAACAAATAACAGCCAGGTTAATAGCAGCAGCAAGAAATCTACGACATTCAACACGGACCATTAATCTCACGTCGGCCGTCAACCTCCTCCTCGGGGAGACCTCGATGAAGATTTTCTGCGAGTGGACAAAACTGCCGCATACGTACAGTCTCGTCGCTACTCCTAGTCTTCTTCGTTATTCACCTGCCAACACGAAAATAGCTTGCGGACACCAAAAGCGCCGCGTTCTTGTTTACTTGTGCGCGTCTTTATCCACGGATGGGTTCGATCCTAGAAAAAGCCGTCATCCCACTGGAGTGCTGAGAATACACAAGACTTCTTTTCCACGGATAGCCACATCGCCAACGAACACCGGAGACTAACGCGGAGGATCGTCGTCACGAAAATAGAGACTACGCACGACAATGCGTCACCCACGTATTTTTTTTACGGTTTCACTAAGTACGAAGGTTCGTCAGCTTTGGATGCAGTATACACACTTTTTGGCGAATGCTCTTTTCATTCAGCGACACTTTTTACACAAGAGCGAAACGATGCGTACGACGTATCACGTGAAGTTGCACCAAAGTGATTCTTCCCATCCGCATTTATTTTTCCTGGCACGTATAGATCATTCTTAATGTGATTAAGACACTTGGTGCACCTGATCCAGGTGACGCTTCCGTGTTTGGTGAACGGGATTTTAATACACACAGCCCCGATGGGTAATAGGGTTGCACTGGCTTTATACGCACGAGGGATGTTCTCGCGATTCAATGGTTTACGGGGTTCAAAAGGGGATGTCTCGCGCGCAAGGCGCGCTCGATCGGTCGACGCTAAGACGTTCGACGCTCGACACTCAACAAGTGAGCACCGGTACTCGCTCGATTCCTCCTCCGCTTTGCCACTACCTACTACACACTTCACTCCTCCACTCCTCCACTCCACTACATATTTACCGCTCACTCCTCTCTCTTCCCTTTGTCCCTCCTTAGTGTCCACAGTCGCTCTATGTGTATATATATATATATATATATTCCCCTTTCTCCCTTCTCTGTTTCACTCTCGTTGTGTCCCGTCTCCTTGTTCTTTCTTTGACTCTCGTTCTATCTCTCTCTCATTCCCTCTCTCTCTCTCTCTCTCTGATTCTCTAACTTATGTTAGCCGCCGTGGAGCGCCTCGCTCGACAGTGGCTCGACTTTCGAACAGCTGATCCACCTCCAGACGTCTACCTCCACGTCGGATACGTCGTCAGCGTCGATCTACGCACGTGACGCATCGCTACTATGTCATGCTGCATGGCAACCACGTGGTCTTTGCGATATATAATATAAACAGTTGTTGATGTTTTCATTGCATTTCATGTTTCTTCTTAGTTTCATCTTACATCTACGACTCGACTATATATATGTGTATATACATGTATATAGACTATATGTGCGTTTATATATACATATATATGTACATTTTCAATGCTGCTTTCTACATATTGCACTTTATCTACGTTTCTTTCCTTTTCATCGTTCCACCTTTCTATTCGGTTATCTTTCAGTAGGTACTGCTTCCGGGTCATAACGTATAAGGATAAGGAGACAAGGAATGCTTGTTGTTTTGGTGACGGCAATTTCTGGGATTCTCGACGGTTTACATAGGATCGACGAGATAGAGGGAATTGTCAAGGAGTCCTGGGGTTTGTAACGATATCACTGGATAAGATTTTCCCCTAACGTAAGAATGAGTCTGGTTAGAAATACCGGCTTTGAAGCGTCTCTCTTTTCTAAAGTGGAATTCATAACGCACGAGGAGTACCAAGTACTGATATACATACATACATGTATTACAGGAGGGAGTAGCAGCGTTTTTGTATTTCAGTTTTTATACCGATGTCTGGATACAGAATTATTCAAGGATATCACGAGATGGGTGAATTTCTAGAACGAACTTTGATCCTATTCGCTATACACTTTGATATGTTTTTTTTTGCACGTAATTCTTACGGCGCAGATCTGAGGCATCTCGATCGGTTGTGGAAACTCCTATAATTGCTACCGTTGAATTGAAATAGACATTCACAAATGTTTTAGACATTTGTCACGCATCCTTCATACATAACAAGTATAGCTCTCGTGAATATTCTTAAAAATCTAAACGTATCGCATCGCGAATATTTAAATCCTTGTGCAAAAATGTTCACAGGATTGAGTTGTCATCGAGCCGGTATTCTTGGTTGGCACGAGCATGTGAAAATCTCAGAAAAAGGGTGTATGTACGTGTGTGTGTATATATGTATAATCGTCGGCATCTATGAATACATATACCTGACGTGCATACCAGTCAATTATCTTTGGTGCAATGGATATTCATAATCGCAACGAAAAACAAAGCACATACGTACCATGGGAAATAACGCTACAGTTACGCAAATATAGAAACCCACCGCACGCGATACAGCATACCCGAAAACATAGGACGGCGCTTCCTGGTTTTATCTGAAAACATCAATAAATCGAACGCCACTTCGATATCGTAACGTTTGCCCGGCTACCAGGAGTACAGATATAGGTGGCACTTTAGAGTCGGATTTTATTACAGAGAATCCCGCATAGTCGATCGAAAAGCGAATGAGAAGCGCATTTAGTACGTAGCTTGATTAGTATTGCTACTGCAACCATATACTATTCTTCCATTACAGTGCAGCACTTCGGATTCCTATCAGCATTACGACATTGCAACGGCAGTTAATGATCTGCTATATATTCGAAAAGCCTTGAGAAACAATTCTTCATACGCGACATGACCCTTACCTATTAATCGACGTATATCGATTCTCTGGGGTCATCGTGTCGTTGACATTTAATGTGTAAACGTTTGGTCTGCCTCGATACCAATACATTATTTATATACGATCGTATGCCTTGCTCGAATTGTATTACCTGTAAGCACAGTGTGTTATACCGATAAAGCATTGCGTATATATATGTATATATAGGTCCATAGGTCCATACAGCATTTGTCACTGACAGTTTCTCACGATCTTTATCAGGAAACTTGTAAATGAGATATACGCATCTAGAATGATAGCTGCGATGATCCCTGAAAGATACCACGACCGATCACACTCAGTTTCTTATGGCTGTTCTCGTCGAAGTTTTCTCGCTGTGTCTTTTAAACGCTCGCAGTTGCGATAGTAACCGCTGCTAACGTTTAACACTGCAATGCTAATGAACGTTGACCTCAAGAGGAACGTCTCGGTTTCTCAAGCTTGTGTAACGGGAGCGACAGTCTTAACAAAGCCGGAGAGACAATGCTGAAAAATCAATAGGACTTATTTACTTATAATAGTGATACCTTGATTAATGTACGCACGCACGAACTCCGAAAAGCCACAACCGTTTGTTACCTCAAGCTCCATAGGACGTAGCGTCCAAATTTTCATATAGGAGGTGAAATTCATTGCGCAACATTGACGCTCGCTTCGTGTCAACATGGCTACGCGAGGTATCCTGTCCTGTATTTACCGCACGCATTATCGGAGTTATACCTATTGGTTTTGTGATGCGCACTGCGAATGGGTTAACCATTTCGATACGGCGCATAAACGCTAATAGGCAATATTCAGGTATGGTAACTATTCCTATAGGAAAGGAAGGAGAGACTGGCGGATCCGGTAGACCTCGAGGCACTTTGTCATCCCCGCTGGCTGAGCTTCAGGTAATGAACGTAAACCGTGTAACGAGGTGTTTCGATTTCCTTGGTCTGGTTAGTTTTAAAAAGATTTCCTTGATCTTCTTCAGTGTTAAGGAGAATTTCTCTCTTTTTATTCTCTGTAGGTTTTTGCACCTTATCTTTACCTTGTACTTTCTCAACCCTCTGTGTACACAGCTTCTTGTACTATCAGTCTTATTTTTTCTGGATTAACTGACCTTCGTCAATATTGGTATGGCTACGTTTATCGGATGTCTCTCTTGGTTTGTAACGAGTATCCAATCCTTTCTGCCAGATGTGATAGAGACAGAGATACGTGTCCGTTCTTACGTGGGTGGCGTTAAACGAGGGCTGTTATGCGTTCTTGTATCTAAGCACGGCAGTGTCTGTTTCTAGACGTAATAGTCGAAATATTTGGCGCTGCTCCAGCCAGGCTTTTCCCTTCTATCTTACTCGCGCGAGAGATCTGACTCTTTTCGCTATATAGCCGAGGGATACTGTCGCCTGTGTCGATGCGGCTTTTACCCGTCGACGTTGCTTCCACGCAATCTCGTACGTTGCCACATTACGAATAGAAGTCACGTCGTTCGGTTACGTTCAATAAGTTCCATGACCGACGCGCTATCTATGCAAATCAACGTTGACTGCTCCGTTTCACACGCTTCGCATTTGCCTTGGGATATCCCGAAGACGTCCTCCCTGAGAAATTCCATGACTCGCAAAGTCTGAAATTGGCTACCCGAAAATTTGATCGATAACGAAAGCCGAATAGAAACCTCGAGTAAAATTCTTTCCAAAAATGGCTCCCATCGTTCCTCGATTCTTTGCTAAGTCGAAGATGAACTCTTCTAAATCGAGAGGCAATGACTCATACGGATGTCATAGGATCCCTCCTCTCGGTACGTGTACCTTAACGACAGTATTGTCGAAAAGGTTAACGGAGTGGCATGCGCGGAATTGAACACGTGTGTACCTATTCGAGTGGTAAGGCAGAACCGATTCTAAATCGATCACCGACTTGAGAACGGTCAGTGTTCGGGTTTGAATGTCTTGCATGCGCCGGAGATTCGAGAGACGCAGCTACGGGGAATATTCAAGCAGCGTTCAGAACGCATTCTAGTTACTATTCCTGGCCGAGTGCTGGATAGTCTCCTTTGAATTGGTTCCTCATGCTGGCGGAGGACTATCAACTCGAGTGAATAATCATTTTCAACTGTGAACCAAAGACACTTCATCATTAGGTATATGTCTTGATATATGTATACCCTACCATATGCATGAGGTACCTACTTTACAAAACTAATCCTAATCGCTGACAGTTTCCTTCCAAAACGATCTTACTTTGCTAATTACCCATCTTAGACACGCTACGGCATCTCGTACGAATTTCAAAACCTGGTATTACGTAATGTATTACTCGATATATCACACTCGACAATTTCAAGCATCAAGCCTCACCATTTACAAAGCATCACTAAGCTCTTTCCCTAGGCTTGACACGATGGCGAAATTGCACGTGCTTGGCACGGATTCGCGCGTTGCTCTAGTATTCCATTGGAAAAACATGTATACCATACACGTTGATATAACTTAGAAGTGTGTATAAGCATGAGCTATAGTGTCTTGAATTTTTCGGAAATCTTTCTCATCGCGCTGACATACAATTTTTTATTCTTCGTATTATGCTACTATGGAATTCTTGCCTTTAGAATTCCCTATGATTCTTGGCACACTCTTGCGGACGCAGAATGAAGCTTCGGCGAGAAAGGCGACAGATACTACTACGGTTGGAAGGGAAATGAAAGCAGAGCGGGAAAGGGACTATTTAGTAGATTTATTCCACTGTTATGATACCCCTGGATCCACTCGAATAAACTGCGGTACTAACCGTAACGTTCCACTTGATGTTTACCAAACTCGAACAGTCGAATTGGTTCCGCTGCGCGAAATCCCTTTTGATACTGCAAGCATATTACGGATCTCAGTACTTTAATAGCCACTCTCAATTAGTTATAACCTTTTTCGTACGATTCCTGCCATATCTTAAATCAGCCGAGAAAAAGGTCCACGACTTTCTGGTCCAGGGAAGCGCTCTCTATGAGATAAGATTACTGAGGACGTTCGATAGGTGAGACTATCTATATTGTATCTTTATGCTTGCTAATGCCATGAGTTAACAAAGACTTATATATATATATATATATATATTCTTCCACGAGTAGACACTCGCTTATCGATCAATGTATCGCCCGTGCGAATATCGGTAACGGGTCATCGTATAACGATATGATACGGTGACGTAACGGATGTGTGATAAATCGCGCCGATGCTTCGTACTGCCCTCATCTTTATAAATGACGAGGTGAATTTGTGACGCGAGCCCGTCCATTACGGCAATCCCGTTTCCTAGATGGATCCATCGTCTTCTGGAAAAAGCTTCGTCGCAACGTCTTTCATATATATTATAGTATCCCTTATATTCTCATCCACCAACTTTTACCTCAAGGGACTCGCGCGATTCTTTTGTTTGACGTTATGGGAAATACCGTGGTTTCATTTTGAAAATGATAGGTGAACATTTTCCCTTTAACAAGTTATAAAAATGGTAAGGCTGATTGCAAAGTGAGTATATATTCAGATAGCTCACCTGGATAAGCAGCGTGCCCTATCGCTGTCAGGCAACCCTGAGGTGATAAGATAAGAATTATCAAGCACCACTTTATACTCTACTGTATTGGTCGCATGGTCAAGCTATATGGATTAGAACCTTATACGGTTTATATTATGAATACGTAATTTTCCAAAGTACGTAACCTTTAAAATCTAACTGTGAGAAATGGTCTTCGGGCACGAATGCATCTCCAGTTACGACTATTTCGGATAGTGCTATTTATAGGGGATTTCTTTGCGGGCAGAGGCGCTGAAAACCTCAAGAAGAATTCCTACTGGCTCGCCCGTCGAACGGGAACAACAAGCAGAGTACCGATCTGTCTGACTTACGGAATTTACGAGAGCTTCCGAGGAAGAGTCTTTTGGTCGTTGGTATGTGACGGTTAGCAAGCTGGCAAAAGTCGAGGACGTTTTGATAGCCCGTGGATAACCGTTCGTGATGTATGTATGCACATATATGAGTGTGTGTGTGTGTATATATATATATATATATATATATATATATATGTGCTATTTTTTCTTTCATTCATTGTCTTTGATTTATTTTTCATGGTCTCGTGCAAATTTACGAGACCGAATGGACGATTGCCGAATTAAAAAGTGGTTTTGATGCTAGAATGAAATGGGATAGGGCTGCCGTCAGGGAGGAGCTTGTGGCTGGGGTGGTCGTCACTTAGCAGAGAGTGAGCTTGCGCTGTCAGCCAAAATAAACAGAATGTCACGGGTATAAATAAAGCTCCCTTCCTTTTCCCTCTTACCCTCTTGCCCATAGTAGCCATCGCTCGATGCACGCCACCTCCGTGGAAGCTCTCTTATCAATGTGTTTCGTCTCTAAAATGCTTTCAAAACCGTCCACGTCCGTCACACCCACATGCGTCACTGGCCGAAATAACGTCTCCGATGTTTTAACGTTTGCTTCGCGTCTGTCCACACTCGTCAATTCTATCGAGGACAGACAGTCGCCTTTCGCACTATCGAAAATCAATGACAACGCGAACTAATAATGACGATCAAACAAAAATCGTCAATGACGAAACCTTCGGTAGCCGCGTGTCCACCAATTGCCAAATGGAATTATTCAGGCACATTACAAAAATCAATATTATCCCAAAACAGGTCTTTCCAATGACATATGTCTCTACTAGGAAATTATCTTGTGGATTCGAAAAAATATATATTCAAAATCAATAACAACCGTATACATTCAAGGCTATGTTGCAATTGACAATTCTTCAATACGGCGGATACTTAATCGATAATACGATACCTATACTGTGTCCCGTAATGAATGCTCCTCTTGGAAAGGGTTAACGAAGTGGAAATTACACTCAGACTGCAGACTTAGTATCGGCAATTGAAATGGAACGCGCGGTTCTCGTAATTCTCTCGTAAATACGCACGTAAGGAGCGATAGCGCGTATAACGCGAATCGTTAATATTTCATTAGCATTGCTTTTACGGAACCTCTATGTGCTTTACATACGCTTTGTCGGATTTTATTGTTCTAGTGAACACGAGGGTGGAATACGCTGCTCTAAAGGACGGATATGTTTCTCGTAAATGGGTATAGTAGTAACAGTGCTGGATTTTTTTACTTTTCTTTTTAACCCCTTAGTGATACTAGTGATAGTCACTCCTGATACTCGTGATAGTATTTTCGTCTGGGGTGCTTCTTGTTGTTCGGTCAAGAATCAACCCAGTCTAGTGGAAGGTATTGAAATTATTGGAACGAATGAAGTTTGACGATCGAATCTCTTATGGGGATAATAAAATAGTTTAATCGATTGGGAAATATAAAATTATAATAATACGATCACAGTGATATCACGAATTTAATACGATTTATCAATCGGCATTTCCTAACAATTTACTCATTCGTCTAATTACCTGTATACGCGTAACAGTGAAGTACACATTGCGTTTGGCAAATATGAATGAAACAGTACGAATATTTGTTTTCCATTCAGCGAGTTATCGTATCGTATCAATTATTTTTGTTACCTTTTTTTTCTGTATCCAGGTAAATCGCGTGGGACAAAAATATATTGCGTCACGAGGAGAATCGAGACTGTAAAATAAATTATCATTTTTATCACTAATGACGCGTACATATTTTCTCTATTAACGGTTACGCGAAACTGTTGCGCATCTATATGTATACATGACTATGAATCTGTACGGTGCGGGATAAAAAAAAAAATATTTTCCACAGAATTAAATTTCAAACGTACGCGCAAAAATCATTGTTTGTGATACGTCAAAGGAATATATGATGAAATATGCCGTACATTAGTTGGTGAATTTTTTTTTCTCCTGCAATTCCCCTCTTTGATGAGTACGAAGTATTTCCGGATGTTTTTTTTTTTCATTCCCGCTCGAGAATTTTCATTTATTCGCGCATTTCGTAAATACACTAATCGATACGGGGTAGTCGCAGGGTTGGTATAAATCAAGAAGACCAATAAGTCGTATATGTCTTTCTGGTATTCTGTCGTCGTGGAAACGACATTTCACCCACCTCCACCTTCACCATTGCCATCGCAACCTTCACTTTACCCTGGCTTGGTTATATCTTCTTTGACTACGCAATCTCGACAACCCTCTCAATTCAACCAATTAATTAGTACTTAATGAACTTGCTTTGAACTGCATTCTATGCCAAAGTTACTATCGGACTAGCTCGCTATGCTTCGCCGCGAGACAAACGCGTTACAGCATCCGGTAGACGGATGGGAATTCGATACACGCTGAATATATTCACATTGTGAAAAAAATTAATATTTCGAATCTATCGATACTTGATATACAAGTTAAAAATTTCTATCGAGCATCAATTAATGCCTTTGATATACCTAGAATGTTTCACCACAGATATTCTAATGTAAATTCAAATGCTCTACTCACCGTTTCTGTTTTCGCTGTCTGCTGGTTTCATCTGTATCGGATGATGCATCTGTAAATAAAAAACACTCGTATTACTAACACTGATTACGTTTTCTTTCCCTCCTATGTAAATACGTATAATGAGTAGCAGACGAAACGAATTGAATGCGATCATGATTAAATGTAAGCATAACAATTTTGCAAAATAATACCAATTACATATAACAGTTTTGATATTGCAGTCATAAACAGTAGGCATCGATCATCCTCTCATTATTTTAATGAGACTTTCCATACATATGAATACGAATAACGAAAATGAATGAACGATTCGCACGAATGGCTTGAAATTAACGATACTAGTCTATTATCGTTAGTACTAAACATCCTGTACGATTCGCGAAGTCTAGTAGTTCTAATTTAAGTTAGTTGCGTCAGGTCACTCACGTCTTCCTCCCTATAACCAGTGTTACCAAAATAGACAAAGCGAAAAATAGGATAATCGGAAGGTTCCACGAGACCAATGATTAAATCAGAAAATAATGCACGAAGGCCCTTACCTAGGTCAAGGTCCGACCTGACACTTGGTCAGGCATAATGTTGGATCACGTTGACTGATGTAAACAGTGTTAATTACTTGGTCGCTCCTTGTTAAGGGTGGCCTATCGATGCCATCACGCCACCAGCAACTCACCCTTACTAAAAGTATACCACTGGTGGTATCGTTTATCTACTCAGCACGCACTCTGCAGGCTATTTTTTTTTTTTTTTTTTTTTTTCTTATCACTGCATTCTCTATCCACACACCGAACTCTCCTTTACTTTTCATTCGCTACAGAATCTCGATTATTAGATACGTCCATTCCCGCAAGCTCTTTATTGGTCGACGAAATTGAATGGCTTCTACGAAGATTCGTATTCCGCGCGCATTTCCCAAGTCTATAGGGTGGCTTTGCGAATATCGAAGCAGGACACTCAACAACACGTTATACTTGCCGTTCAAGTATGCCTATTAATCCTACCGACAATGTCTCAAAGTGTCTGCTGCGATCGCCGCGACGAATGACGACATCGCTTGTTTCATCTAATTCGAAACGATGTCCGTGCTTGTCGCAGAAACTGGTTCAACGGTGTTATAAACCAGCCTGCACGTACCACGCGCTAGCGTCCGTATAATACGCGTGTCTCGCGGCTTCACGGAATTTATCACCGGAATAGTTAACCGTCTTGGCATGAATTGTGTGGACTAGACGCATGGTGGATACGGAGTCTTAAGACGGCACAATGAAAAGTACGATTTCATGGGATATGATGTAGTACTGTATAAAGCATATGGAACTGTATATCTACAGGAGCATATGCAATTTATTCTATGGTGCGCATCATAGAAATACTTATACAACTACTGGATATGCTTATAGGGGTCAGAGGTGACGCAGTGAATTTACTACACGTGACTTCGTGCTAGTAAGTCAGGAGGGTTTGGCATGGCGGACTAGATCCACTCGTTTTCTGGGATATTTCGCGTATTGCAAGGTAGCCCGCATGAAGTTCATATCTATGCTAAACACGAACGCGTTTGGTTTTAGTGGCTCCCCCCTATCGTAACCTTATACCCTGGCCGATCTCGTACTTTTGTATAATGCTGGTCCACCCCACCCAACATATTGGCCATGCTCACGGATTTATGCAGATGCCTCAGCATGAAAATGCGAAGATGCATAATGGCGTTGAGACTGTGCTACGTTACTGTGGGGCACTGAGGAGGAATGGTGAGATAGCGGAGAAGGAAGGAGATGGAGGAAAGGTACAAAAAGGGGTAGTTTTGGGGGGAGAAAGGATAAAAAGAGAATTCAATGTCATGGCGAAAGAAGCTAGAAAGGCGTTGGGTATTGAAATCCTCGTGCTAAATCCACGTTGCCTGTACCAGCAGCTCAGTCCGTATCGTGGGTTACAAATTCACTTCACGTAGCGGCGCGTCGTGCGGCGTCGACGGAATGAAAAAAAGTAAAGGGCGTCGCGACGGCTGGGGTAGGGATGGAGAGAGAGAGGAGGATGGACGCTTCGCGCTCAATGGGTTCTCGTGAAAAATCTGCATGGATTCGTGAAAAAAACGCGGTGATCATGTATATACGTCGCCGGAAGCTGTCGGGTAATGCTCGTGAGGTCCTAAATTGAAATATCGATCACGAAGGGGTGAAACAGGTAGACTACGGTTTACATAATTTTATCTTGAAAAATTATAAAACATGTTCGTGTATACGTGGAGAATTGTGCAGTCTTAGAAAATTACGATCCGATTAGGATTCATTAAAATTATTATGTCTTTTTTAGCTATTTCATGTATCCATATCTATACAGTATACGCAATCGTCAGTTTTGCAGGTAAACGCGAATTCTTTTATTCTTAAGAAAACTTTGAGAGTTACGAGTTAAAAATCATAAAACCGAACCATTTTCCTTACGTATGAGAGTTTCAAAAAGTTTCCGAGTGTTATAACTTTCGAACGATTCGAGATAAGGCAATGATCAAGTACGTATATTTGCTCTTCCGTCAGCTTTTACTGGAATCGAAATACATTTATCGATTTAAAAATTGGTTTTTATTCCATTGATCAATGTTCGTCGAAATCGAAGAGTAATGTTCACTTGCGTGAAGCAATTGCGAGAAACGACGAATGACGCCTTATAAGATGCTATTTGAAAAACCGTAGAAATTATTTTATCGTATAAATGAAACTCATTATACCTATCTCTGTCCTTCTCTATCTCGTTGCTTGACGTATTCGCACGAATTCCAATCAAACTCTCATAACCGTCAGAAGTTATTCAAAAGATTGTGTCGAGCAGTAATTTTCAATCATACCCTAGGTTTTGATCCATTGAATTTGCACCGATAGAGTCGCATCGAAATCGTTATCGGTAACCGGTAGCCAGTGTCCGTTATCAATATCGAGCCGGAGCCATCGGTCGAGCATTTTAAACCCACTCGGTGATATTCAATTTCCGTGACGCGCGAGCGGAGGAAAATGCGTCTGACGAATCTTTTCAGTTCCGTTCACGTGGTGCGAGAGTACAGAGCGTCTTGCCGATGTATCCGTCGTACGATCTCGTCTTAATTTCCGTTTTTAGTGTAAAAACGTTCCTTCATATCTTCATATCTTCATATCGTTTAAGCGAAAGTCGTGTAAAAAAAAAAGATTAAAACGAAAATAGGATCTTCGTTATAACACCGATAAAAAAAAGACATACCTAACGAGTCTCTGAAACAGTGGATATAAATAAATAAAATGGTTTGATCTCCTTGGTACCATAAAAGCTCAAAGGATTAACGTATATAACCAATCAGTATGAACCACCAGACGTTTTCAAGAGAGCCACGTGCGCATGCTTTTCAAGATAACCGTGCAAGTATTTATAAAAGCAAAAAAAGACAGCATCCTATATATATATAGTAAAAACAGGGTATGACTAGAGAGCGGATACTGAATGCGAGGTATGAGTTTTGGTAGGATTTTCACCTGATAGCGACAGCAGCATCAATGGTCCAGAGTACCACAGACACAGGCATACATGCGCCATGCTTCTCAGCGAAATGGGAATCGATTTGAAAAATGCTGTGAAACTGCAGTTGGCAACGCGCCCTCTACCTGTTCTCCCGGTGCACCAGGTCATTCTCTGATGTTCCATTCCCGTAGCCCAGCCACCACCCTCCTGCATTTTTTTTACAACCCTCTCTCGACGTCAACGAAATACCTCAGCGTCGAGAGTTGCGTCCGATTCCAACCGAAGCCCCATGAGGGCCGCGTTGGGGTGTCACGTTTTTATCCCGAGATGCAACTCGTTTCTCAGCTCGTCTATTCTCGGTAGAGAAACACAGCCACCCTTATCCGTTCTATATACACGAGAGCCGAAAGCATCGAAGGCCGTGGGGAGAGACTTCGCGAGAATGGAAAGCCCGCAATACGACGATGCCGTCGCGCTACGCTCTCTTGCGGCTGTGAGAAACTTCTGCGCGCGAAGCGTATTGCTGCCGTTCGTCAGGAATTTCTTAATCTACACGGGGACCGCCCTTGGTGGCTTGGGGGATCGTTTAAGAAATCGAAAACAATAAATAGCGAGGATCGTACTCTACGAGGTAGCCGTATATGGCACGTAGACGCCTCGAGGGTGGCTGAAGGCCGATATATCCGGAAATTGAAAGTTTTCCGGTCGAGCGCAGAGATTTGTCAGAGGTTACGGGTTCTCGACGTTTTTCCTCCTCTTGGAAGATCACGATTTCTTTATATCCTGCGCGACAGAAAGATACATCGTCATGTACGTTTTCGAGTAACAAGACAAGATAGGACAGACACGTTGCACGTTAATGCCTTCGGGGAGCCATTTCGAAAATGGCGCTTTACGTGGAAGAAAATATCGACGGCACCTAACGACAAGAATACCGTATTTGATAAAACAGCCAGCACCTCTCCTCACTCATTTAGTAACCCAACTGCGTTACGTTGCCGGTTCCCTAAAATCTTGATTACTGCATATTAAAAAAATGCACTATTTTTCAATACCATCCTGCATGTATGCAGTTCATATAGAGGAACCTGTACATTATTGTATGATGCACGCTCAGAGAGCATCTACCGTCAATATTATTTCCACTGTCGCTCTGACCGTTGAACACAATGAACAATTCAGTTGTAAAAATTGTTTCCCCGTTTCGACACCCTCTATATACATCTACCCTCGGCAAGGGGTAAAACGCTGTCACGCATATTTCGACTGCCGCGGCTGGTTAACTCGTCCTGGTCTGCTATTTCATATTTTCGTATACACCCCATTCTATTCGCATCTATTTCCATCTCGCAAATATACTCATAGCTTCACTTTCTGTTTTCCTATGGTCCATCCAGCTTGCTCTACTCTTACTTCACATTCGTTCGACTGCTTCAGCCTCTATTTCTCCTCATTTCCATCCCGTGGATGTATTCCACTCTAGGTGTGTACATATAGATATATCTCATACCATCTTCAACTAGCAACCAGGCTTCTTCGCAACGGCTGCAACGGCAACACATTTTTCCAGAAAATTCATCCCAGCACGTCGTGCATCGTTCTCGGAGCCACTCGGCCAAGATTACGCGACGTAAAGCTTCCTGAGGACGTCTACTGGCAACGGCGAATCTCCCACCTGCTGGTCCTCGTGATACGTAAGATGGAGATTTTACAAAAGTAGTCTGCAACGCGGAACGACGTGCCATCCTGACATCTCGGATTTGTACGAAAGCCTTCTGGCATTGCCGTCTAATCCGCCGAGCCTCAGTCCGCATGAGAAATGATCCGGAAGAACGCAAATCGTCCTTTCGCGTGTGAACGAGCATTGTGCAACCGATCGATATTACAGGACGATCTGCCAGGACATTTCAGGGTTTCGTTTAACCGTATTAAACGCGGTTTCTCGTCTATAGTAACTATTTAACTAGAAATGCATCCAGTCGAGAGAATAGGGTATTTTGTATTTCATATGTTTACAGGAAGGATCTGTTTGTCTTCGAGTGCAGTCGCTGTACAAACGCTGTACCCGAGATATGGATCGACTGTCTACTCTGAAACGCAACATTGTATTTCGGAGCCTTGCAAATTCATGACAACAGTATTGACTTCTGTAAACTGATGTAATGGGAAATAAAAGCAATGTCCTCTTTGGAAATTAAATGCAGGCAAAGAGAAATGCAAAGTTTCTCTAGATTGTTAGATACACTGTCGAAGAAAGAGAAGCCAGGAATATTTTAATAGTAATGACAGAGCGAGGCGGTGGATTACTGGAACGTGATTGCTGAAGTGTACAATTGTAAACAGCAGTAGAATCTTCCTCTGCTGTGCACATGAACGTTGCACATATTTTAACGTTCGGACCTAGAGGTGGGTATGTATATTTTTTTTTCCAACTGAACTAGATTCAGCAAACGCAATTTTTTCAAGTCAACAACAACTTAATCCCCCCATGTATTTTATACCAGCTGTTGTTAAGCGCTCGACTATAAGCGAGCTCCATTTCGCATCTCGATGCTTTACGGGAAACATTAGCGTGCGATGAAAGTCCAACCAAGTGACAAACGCGGTTCGTTCCGTCAACGGGGCCGGCACACAATGTGCGTTTTATGAAGTCAGCGCATTAGATGGTCGATAAAGGAAATCAAGGCAGGAAACGCGACGAAAGAATTTTACGGAAGTTAAAGTGGCAAGTTCAAAAGGGACACAATGCAATACGAAGGCCCAAACGAGTACATATTTGGTATGGAAAAAGAAATGCATTGCTGGACAGTCAGAGAAATGGTGGATAAAATGAACGGAAGGAGCAGGTACGAAAAAAGGAAAGGGAGGAGGAGAATGAGAATGTAAAGGGACCGAGAAAATGACAAAGGGACATGGAAAAAGTGAGAGAAAGTGGGGGACAAAGAGATAGTGGGATCGATATGAAACGCGAGTACGCAATAGCTTTCATGCCAACGTTAATCATGCACAATCGAGTGTTGCCTGTGGAATTTCAGCAGGTAGAAAGTCGACTCGTTACATTCGCCGAATAATTCAAAAGCGAATGCCATTCCCAACGAGAGAATTAACGTAGATCAAAGGAAAATGTTTAAATCGCTCTTCGATTTGTGTCGCTCTTTGTCTCGTTAGTCAAATTATATCACGCAGGTTCGTCATTGTTTCGCTGTCACTCTTTGTTGCACTATAGTTGGGAAGGAGCGAGTACCTGCATGCCAATATGGCGATCGGACAAGAAGCATTGCAAGAGTTATGTAATGTTGCTCCATAAAATATATATTTTTCTATTTAAATAAAATACATGAAATATAAATTTAAAAAAATAATAATAAAAGTTTGATACAAGGAAAAGTTCAATTGCAGCGATTTTTCTAATTAATTATTTTCCCTCGTGTTGTTCGGTTTGCACTTTATACAGTGGCGTCTGGTGTAAGACTCGAATAGAAATTAGACACAAGAGTATTTTTATCTATGCTATATATGTGTTTAGTATCCCTGTATCACATAATATATTAATGTAGTAGCGATGCGATAATAGTATTGAAGTAGTACAGTAGCGTCACTCTGTGCGCACCCCAGCAAAAGTCATTTCGTTGTAATTAGTTACTCGAGTCACGATAAATTGAAAAAGTTAGTGAGAAATGGAACGTAATTTACCCCCGCGCAGCCCGCACCCTCGGCCGACTGACTCGCCCAGCTGCGAGAATCGAGACTGCTACGCGATAAATGCAAGCGACCATGTTTCTTTAAAAATATATTTACTCAAAACATTGGCGCTATACCCGAAAGAAAATTTTATATGGGAAGATTAGTCACCGTACTCCAACAAGCGAAAATGCGTCAAGGGATGCTTATGTGACTGATAAGCAAAATATTCCCATTGCTTCATCCCTAGCTATCTTTTTCTCTCACGTGGCACAGGATTGATCCTGGTTTTACTAACCTGGTACTCAAACAGCCATCGTTAATACACGGTTCTTGATTCTTTCGCTTCGCCCTCTCAACCTCGCTGAAATAGCGTCGGCCATTATCGCAACACGTTAATGACGTTCATTATTTTTTGCTCTACGACGCAGTAGCATCAAGAACCAAGGGTGGTTCGTTAGTGGTAAAAAAAAAAAAAAAACCGCGATACTCTTTCAATGATGCTAACTCCACAGTCAATTAATAATGACTAATTCGGCTTATGAGAATTATGAAAATTTTACGTCAATCCACATATCTATGTTTAATCTCAACGTTTAAAATACAAAATTTCATCTGTAAACAAAAGCAACTAAGCTCGTCACGTTATTTAAAACGGAAAAGTGGGTCAAACATGGCGGCCGTTATGTCTTCACTCGTCAGCTTGAATACAGTCTCCGAATCGAGTTCATACGATTTATTTTCGGTTTCGACATCCCTTTTGTATTTTTATATACCCAGTAGATAAGGAAATAACTAAAGCTAATTTTAGCCACTAAAAATTAATAAGAATCAATGCGTCACGTGATTACGAGTGAATTTCTATTTGTGACTAGCAATCGTGAGTAGCGATAATAATTCACAGGTTTAATTTAGTTTGATGTAGAAAAAACTATGGATGACCAAAGTTAAACTTAAATAACATTTCACTTGATCAAACGCTTAAAGGTTAGCTATGCAATACACGGAGCACTACGGCATACGCAGCGATTGGAACGTACAACGAGATTGTCGATATACATATGTATATCCGGTATCGTTAATAATACTTATACTGGAAACAATATACGTATACATTAGGCAAATTTAATAGAATATTTTTTCCGAACAAAAAAATGAATTTTGTAAAATTAAAAGAAAATTCTCTGTAAATATAGTCTATTCCATGAAATACGTTCGACTCCCTCCGCGGACTGAAGCCGAAGGCATATAATGCGTTCACGGTAATTTTATTTCCATTATAACGAATCTTTGTGTTTGCCGAGAGAATAGCTATTATATTCTGAGGTATGATATTTTAAGCTCCGTTCATTGTATCGGTTCCCCTCTTTCTAGTGCTTTTCGCACAACCACCGTACCCGCTGCAATGAACGGACCGGGCAACAAACCAGGCAGTCCGGAAACGACGTAATTTCCTTTTTCTTTTTTTTTTCCCCTACCCTCAATACACCCTGGCTACGTTCTACGAGAACGAAATTAACGAGGCAATGTCTCTTGCGGTTATTATTACCACCGTATCGCCATTCCCCACGTGAAACTAGATATATCTCGGAGAAGTGGAAAAGCGAAACGTATATAAATACGTAAAAATATCCGTGCTATAAGGAAGAAAAGAAATACGGAAAAACTAAGGGAAATGATGGACCGTATCTTTCAGAGAACTGCTTCATCTCTTGGTAAATAAGGGGTAGATTTACCGAAGGTGCTCGAAGCGATCTCACCGAGGTAGGGTCCGCGATGTCGCCTGTTTCTTCAGGAGCCAATCATAAGCCGTAGTAACTCGATTACGATGTCACGGATACGGATACCATTGCCACTAGGTATAAGTACGACGTACTCACGAGGGATGATTTATCCAAGAATATCCAATCGACTGCTAGTTCCAACACAGAGGAAATAAATTGAGCCCATCTCCGAGGACAACGATGATTCCTTATATATACGTAAATAATCAAGAGAAATGATTTTCTACATATCCATTAAAAACGTCGCGGCACCCTAGCCGATCGTATTTACAAATTTAAAAAATATATTCTACTATAACCAAGCCGTTTAGCATATACCATTTTGTTGTGACGGATAAGAAGAAAAAAAGGAATGAAAGAGAATCAAAGAAAGTTATAGATATAAAGAAAGAGGCAGACCAGCGTAAAAGGTGAAAGTCGTAAGAACGGAATCGGCCGGAAGGAGGAAAACGAATTCAAGATATCGTATCCGGCTGACGGAAGCACTTCGTCCTTAGCTGAAGGTGAAAGGACCAGGGGAGGCTGGAGAGGAATCATTGATGTTGAAGGCTCCTCTGTTTATACGGTTAAGCAAATATCGAATAAGAACGGTGCTTCTGGAAAGACGAGAGTCGAAGATAAGATGGGGTGAGATGGAACGAGATGGGGGGGGGACACGGGTTTTCTCAACTTTGCTGTGTTCCTTCTATTACGTTGATTGATACGTCCATCGCGCGTAGGAGGTGAGTATTGATACGGGATCGTCTACGGGGCGAGACGATATCACGAAGAAGTTCGTATGTACAGAAAGCAAGATGAAAAGAATGAAGGGAAAAAAAAAAAGAGAAAGGGGTGGTACCTTGGTCGCGCTGCGATATTGTGAGAAACGAGGAAGGGAAAATCGTGTTCGCTCAAGATAAACTGCATGCATATTTCTCCTTAATCCCTAGCATTAATAATGCATCCGTGGGTCGACGCCCTTGTCGTTCCTCTTGGTTCCACTTTGGATTCAAAACTCAGTTTGCGACCAGCACTAGCGGCTCTTAGACCCTTTGGTTACGCCTATCCTTCCAGTACTTTCATACTTCTATACTCTTTAGCAATGCTTCCTTCCCCTATCGTACTCATCCCACTCTTGTCTCATATATTTCACAGTCCCCTCTACTACCTCGGGGAATCTTGCTCTCTTCTCGTGGAAGGGCGCCGCTGAAGATCTTTGTACGGAGACCTACGAGATGTCGACCCTAGGCAATATCGTGTCACGAATATTCCCTGGCATCAAGCGACACAATAACGTATTCCTCGTAAGCGCTTTCGTAAACACTAGGTCGAGTGACGGTACCGATTTTAGCAGTTAGGTCGATTTGCATATTATCGGAGAAAATAATCGCTTCGTACTAACAGCACTACCTGCGCTGCCCTGTGCTGTCCTGCGCTGCCCTGCGGGGACCTTTCATCAGAATCACATATGATCCTTGATGACATATATACTTATTACTTTCTAACTTCTCAATAATCTCTGCGTCAGCTATTCTAAACTACGTCACGTGCTTATAGAACTTTCGATTTACGAATCGTGCGATGAAATGCAAGAGAAAATATTTACGCTGTGATTTTTATCGAGAGCAATGAAGCAGAAGCTACGGGTACCAAAAGCGTTCGGACATTCGATCTGGTTAATCGTACAATAGAGAACTCGTGCATGCACCAGTTGGGCTTGCAGTGACGCATAGACGTGTAATAAAGGGAGGTGGTTTATTAAATTTTTTTTCCCTACGAAAGCCATTCTGAAATTTACCGACATTCCATGGATATTGATCGTTAGTACCTTCGTCCAACTGAAGCCTGTGTTATCCTGAATATTTTATGTTTCCCCACTAACGCTCTCACCCCTTTCCCCTATTTCCACCCTGTCTAACTCTCTGATATACATAGGTATATGCCATATGCGTAGACTCGACTTGCCCAGGCATACATATAGGTATACACACGAGTATGCAGTACTCGGGGCATTAGTCAAACTATCGTTTTATTTTTCATTTTGCAAAATTCGTACGGCACTCGAATACCTTTCGTCCGACCAGTTCTCTAACGATATTATGCATTGTTGCTAGCTCCGGCATGCTGTTGCGAATTCACTACGGTTTCTCCAACAATTTCATGGCGGCGAGCCAGCCATGCCGCACGTCGCTTCCTTATTCCTCGCAAAAGACCTAGACGTAGTCGCGTAACTCTACTTCACAATACCGAGGGCGAACAGACTCTATCTCAGCGAAACATTGTTCAACTATTTCGCACCGGAAGGAAGCGTCCCTAACCGAACCTAATTATTAACAGTGAATCACAGGATATACGGATGGTTGCATTGATAGAGAAGAAGCAAGGCTTTGGTGCTTTTCGCACAAGGTCAGGTTGAGTTCAAGACTCTTGGACTTTGGTAAGGGTTGCTACATCCCTTTCAGAATATCTTTGAACAATGGACGTCACAGAGTCAAAACCAAATGAAACTTTCGTCTTCTACATATAGCATATGTACCTGACTATATAGCGTCGCGGACCGGTGCGTATATACATATATAGACGAAGGTAAGGGAATAAGTAAAGTTGGCACTATAGTAATGGAAGGTTGCGAAGGGAGGGAAACTCCCCCCACCCCCTCCGCCAAACCCCACAAAAAAAATAGAAACAGAAGAGAAAGCACGAAATCTCGGTAGCGCTCTTGCGCGATAAATCTGCTCTAAGGGTCCCAGGCGCACTCGACTCATTTCTCCAAACCAACACAGCCCTCTCGACTCGGCGCCACTCGTCGAAACGAAATCCGATACGAGAAAAGCTAAACTCCTTCAAATGCACAGCCCCCGACCCCCCCGGGTTCCACCCTCTTGCCACTTCTCCCTACTGAACCCCTCAACACAAACCCTCTGACACCGTCCCGCCGTACCCCTTCTGGCTCCTTTCAACAACCCGTATATGTACTCGCTGAACCCTTTCATTGGGAAAACGTCGTTCTGTAATTCACTTTTTCAACAGCAAGGGGTGTCTTAACTCGTACAACCCTACCAAGGGATGGAGCGTGGACCATAAGAGGATACGTCTTCCCAAGTGGTTACGTTTCAAGGATTTTTTCGAGGACTCTTGCGAAACCGTGAATGCGCGTCTTTTTACCGTATTATAGTCTGCACAGTGAGTACAGCTGATATAAACAAGAAAATGGCGGCGGTCTTTCCTACTTCCATTCCCTGTATACTACTACCACCGTGATAAATCATAGCCTCTAATTGTAAAGGTAATCGCCGCAAGTTACTTGGGTCGCCTGCTTCTCTCTTGGGGGGTGGGTACCCGGTAAAGCCATGTCATTCGTCTCGCGCTTCGTGCTGGTATTTCGCGTACAGTCCCGTAGTCTGCTGGGAGTAATTTGTATGACAATAAATATCCGCAGCTTAAGCGCGAAGGCAGTGGCGGCGTCAAGCGGTGGCCGCGGCAAACTCCTAGCTTTGTGCGAGCACTCGATGGATTAGGTCGCGGATTTTCTCGACTGACGTGTCACCTCTGGGCGAATGGTATATCTATAAGTATCGACATGGCAGACACTAGGATAGAGATAGATTTCGATTGAATCCAAGAACCATATGGATGGACTTGATCACAGGTTCGATATGGATGGTACAGAAGCAAGTAGCAAACAGTTGATAAACTGTCTTTTAGATATAGTACAATTAATTTCTATTTAATCATCAAAGCTACTGTTAATTACTCATAATTATTTTAATCGTATAAAGATTTTTTAATATACCATTATTATCCGCCCTGGTCTAGGTACAATTAATGTCTCCAGAAATTAGCTGAAAAAAACAGGCAGCAGATGATCGCCGATTCAAACCGCACGCAGTGGTGGTAGCACTGCATGCGAGCTTGCACGGCGATCTTCTGCTGCCTGTTTCTTTCCGCTCGCCTGCTAAATTCGGCGACAACTAATGATATATATAAGTATTTTTATTGGCAACGTGTTAAGTCAGCTGAATGTTAGGTTAATGACGTCACTTATAACCTAATGATAATTATTGATAAAAAAATGTAATTGATAGCGAAACAATCGACAACTATCAATGTTTCAAAGGGCGCGCATACGATACTGTGGTATAAACTCACCCCATTGAGCTTCTTGATATTGTGAAGAGCATTCTGCGCAGCGAGGGCAGCTTTCCTCGTGAAGAAGGTAACGAAGCAGCAGCCTGTAACAGAAGGATGAGGGCGTCTTCAAAACCACAGCTCGTTATCGGGAAACCGTCTTCTTACGTAGAAACTAGAATTCACGAGGGAGAGCAGGTGCTGAAGCACGACAACGGAGCTTTGTTAAGGATCGTGAGCCTCCGGTACTTTTCGTACGTTCGAAACAAGCTTTTAAAAGCCTTACATTAGAAATAAGAAGCCGTTCGTTTATGTCTCTGCAACAAAATACTGTACCTTTGTTCGAGCGGCGACAATGGTGACGAATATTTGAAATATTCTCATAAACAAACTGTAGGTACGGCAATAATCCGAATCCATGGGAGATTCGGGACAGTTGCCAAACAAAAAGTTGGTGGCGCTTGGGTTATCGGTAGTAATCAGAATGCTAGCAGTTCCATATGATATATCGGTACGAATGACAGTTTGGATAGATTCGCGCTTGGGACCTCATCACGGTCTTGCATGTCCCCTGGTTGTCCCATTGGACGCCAACCAAACCAGAATAGATTCGACTGGTCGATAGTTACGAGTTGCTAAAAGTTCGATACCGACGTGGTATTGCGCCCGGGGGTTCTTAACGTGGCGAGTTCACTCCCTCTACTTAGTTTAGAAATACTAGCTCGCAGCGTTCGCCTCCTAGGAAACACGATAGACCATACGTTCCGGGAAACTTTGAAATTCTTGGCGGAACTCGCATTATGGGAATAGTCTCAGCAAATTGCTGCCACGAAAGAAGAGAAAGAAAGGAAGGAAGGAGGAATGAAAGAAAAAAAAAAAAACCATAGAGAAAAATGCTGACCGAAATACTTTGCACTGTGACCCAGGACGACCCGTGTGTGGTACTTCCGGAAATGCATTTTTGGCCTGGCGCCCCCCCACTCTAATGATATTACGATTAAAGTCTCTAAGCATCGGTGGTAGCTGCCCTTGTACGTCGATCGAAGACTCCGTCGCGAAATTATGTAGCTTCGCGTAACTAATCTTGAGACATCATGGTCTGATAGACCTTTAAATCATACCCCGAGCAAATTCTCAGTTGGTAGCCCTGACACTGGCTGTAATACTCGTGTCTACAAATGGCCCCATTCGTCGAGGTGCCAACACCCGCAACGCGGACCCTCGACCCTTGGACACGGATACCGGAGCAAAGAACGAAATTATCCCAGTCTCCAATTGAGCCTGAAGTCTATATTATGTAATAAGAAAAAATGTGTAATTCGGCATAAATCCCTCAAAAACAATATCCGTAACGTATATGCATAATGCATAAGTGGATATATAAAATATTCGCTTTTCGTGTATAACAAAAGCCCTGAAGCTCTGTAACAAAGAAACTTTTAAGGGCTTCGTTTACGTTGCTTGTTACGAATATTACATGAGAGTCATTCGATTTATTGACCAGCCGCCATCGGATTGATGAATCACGGCACCGCACTGGTTCGAGCATTGACGAATCGGGCGAGGCTGATGTGCGAGTAGGCGAGAGGTTGGCCGTAGGTTTGGAGGTCGGGAAAACCAGGAGGTCCCGGGATTGGGAAGCTCTGATTTATTTGGAGGTTAGTTAGAGGGTTAGTCAGGCGTGTTAGGCCGCGGACGTGTACAGATTTACTGTGTAGTTTTTGGTAATCCGTGGAGAGGGTGGGGAGGGGAGAGAAGGGATGGATGGCATATAATAAAAAATACGAAAGATCGGAAATAACCCAATTAAACAATCGGGAATGAGAGCAGAAATTAAAAACGAACGAAATAACATAAGGGTACTATTGTATATGGAGGGTGTAAACGTTAAATGGGTAAGGATTGAGAAAGCGCCGAGGTGGAGCATCGTTAAACGGAAGTCGATTCAATCCCCTTTCGAACTACGTCGTCCGCAAAAATCCTGGCAAATTCACACCGGGCGCTTTGATGGCAGCCTGCAGCGCCTGCTACCATTAGAAATTCCCAATTCACCTCGTAATTATCACTAATTGGACTTCGGATTATACTCACGCAACAATTCGTGCGTGAAACCCTGCCGGTTGCGTTGAGAATTATGCATTGCTTTTATCATTTTCATACCAACAAGAAGGATGAATATATCCGAAGCTCGTAGATTTCCAAAGACGTCTAAACCGTACCAAACGCTTCGTATCCGATCGCCATTCCCGTAGGGATAACAAAAAGTAGAAAGGAAAAAAAATTTTTTTTTCATCCCACCTTTCTATCTACACTCGATCCATTCTCTTACCCTGTATTCGGACTCTCTCACAGCATGTATGTACACAGAGTTTCGCGATATCGTAGAGCTTCGTGGTTTCGCGGATGGTCCAGCGGGGACCAACCAGGATATACGCGTGAATTCGTGTCGAACATATCGTTGTTACTCGACTATACGAACAGCATCAGCAGCGTATGTTGGCTGACCCTGGGGCCAGTGCTGGCTAATACCTACCGAATGCGTGATTAGACTCCACGGGGAAATCTATCCGGACATGCCCCTGAGTCACCATTCACAACCCTCTACGGAGGGTAACTATCTACCTCTCTAGAATTTTTTACGGAGACACATGTCCATTGTAATCTTGAAGTTGTCCTTGGTTTTGCGACATGCACGACCTGGTTATTTGAATTTTTCTACCAGACTGCAGACTGATCGTAGCTTTGACTTTGATAAGAAGGAGGAATGGGACTTGGTCTCTGGGTCATGCGAATAGAGAGATATCAAAGACCACCTTAATAAATTCTTTGTTCGTATTGGTACGTGTCACCCAGGAGTAACTCTTCCTGTAGCCGCCATACGGGGAATCCCACGATATTGCTAAGAGTGGAGGAGGTTCTATCCGCAGAACCCGGTCGACCGTCCGGAATGCCCACGAGAGGGGAAATATCGCTGAATCGGTGAATTACGACTCTGTCGTTCGTGGCGCTGGACCATTTCCATCGATATATTTGTTTCTATTGGATCGGGCAATATCGGAAGGGATGAAGTTCCAAATCCCTAGCACGTGGCTACGATAGGTAGATTATATATATATATATATATGCATTGCTTTCTACTATTGATTGTAGTATCTCTCTACCTGTCTATACGAATGACTTTGTTACTTGTGATAAAATATTATAATATCAAACTGGCGTCGTATATCAAGACTTTTAGTAGGAATTCTCCAAATTTCGTCATGGCTCAGATTAAATTTCTAAAAGCATCTACGGTATCTTGCGCAAGATATCTTTGAATAGAATTTCAATTTTAGAGGACTCTCGATAAGTTTCTCAAAGGTGGATGAAATTAGGTGGTCAAATGTCCATTCACGCGCATTGGGATGTAGATACGAGAAAGGCATTTCTACGTTGTACAGATGCGGGGTACAATTGAGATACCTACATACCTGAACCCAAGGGCTACCTTTGATCGATCGAGCAATGTAATTTCCATGATTAGATCGAGAACAAAGCAGCAACTTGAGACAAGGTGAAAACCACAACTGACCCTTCCGATCAATATCCGAATTATTTGATCGAACCGTTTTGTCCCTCGGTCTCGACATATCTACTTGCCAACTATTGAACTCTAGTTGGATGGCGACTCTATCCTAGGGTTTCCTGAGGGCTTTGGTTAGTGCCAGGTCGACGAGCAGAAGTTTCTGTAATCAAACCGAGATTGCCAACCCGTGCCAATTGCAAGAATACTGGGTAAGGTGCAGCCGTGTCTGTCGGTTATCCCACGTCAGGCGACTATCTGGATTTGGATACGGAAATTTCGAGCAGCGTATATTTAATATCGATGTGAATCTAGGATGAGGTTAATCAGTCTTCACAGAGTCTAATCAAATCAATTAAAATACTTAATCAATTTTGATTTTAATCCCGACAAAGACTAATATCCATTTTATCCGAACGTTTCCATTGACTTTTACATTTTGATACGTCAGTGAGACTAGTATCGAAGATCAATCTTTGTCTGATGTACTCCAATCATAAGGAGCACCTATGCGCCAAGCACGTGAAAATGGTGTATCTCGTAAAATATATACCTTGCGGTACATGCGTTTGTTGGCGAGAAAGTATCTTGGATACATTTTTATCCGTTTGGCTGAACGTCATTGGTATTCCAGTCTCGTAAAAGATGGCTCCCTCCCACGGGATAATATCCCGAGGAAAAACGCTCTGAACTCCTAGCCACCCTTCGGCATCGCCAAGCATCCACTTGGTATCTCATCTCACGGTCAAGCATTTCTAAATTCTATACTGTGTTTCGTCAGCACTGATAAGAGATGCTCGTTTGTCGCCAGACCTATCTGAAAATTTGCTAACTAACACGCAACAAATACATTCATTGTTACGTTATACCACACGTGACGATAAGTGAGCGTCAAGTAAACACCAACGGAGGGATGAACTTAATTAACGTTACAGGGTTACGCTTGCAGCCACTTGGAAGCAGTGCAAATACACTTTTATTATTATTTTATCGTGTACCCCTATAATCGCTTTAAACTGACTCCTCTCGCCTTTCCACCCCCTCACCACACCCCTCACTACGTTTTATTCTCTCACTCACTGCGACTCCTGCTCTCTAAATAATATACCTATATATCTCTACGTCTATCTTGAGACCGGAAAGCTCTCTTCCCACCATCACCCCTATATCCCCACGAGGGTGCTGAAAATGAAACGAAATTGCTAAATAATTCAGACGGCTTTCTTTTTTTTTTTTTCAGAACCTGCCCACCCTTAAACTCCCATCCCAACCTTCCGCGAGGACAATTGTTTCTCTCCTCGTCCTCCATCAGCCCTTACTGTTTTCGATGCGCGCCCCCTAAATGGCAACGTTACCGCGCGGCACACCTCGGCAGAGGCTCAAAATGTATTCAAAGGTCCGTAGGTGGCAGAGGAGAAAAACAGGAAAAAAGCGCGAGATTCACTTTGGCCAAGTCACAAGTGAATGTAAAGAAAGAAAGAGGGCGCCCTGGAATAGAACTCGGATCCGAAGGTTCTATCGAGGTAAGCCCCTGCACAAGGTAAATCCAACCTTATCTCTGGCAGCAATTCCGTCACCGTCCTCCAATAGGTGGTGGTGCGATTGAATTCGTTCGTGTGCAACCACCTTGATGTTTTCTCACGTGAAAACTCGCGAACCGATCTGACCAATGTTGGTCGCTACTACTTCGAATCCGCACGACAAGTGTCCCTGTCTGCTTTGGACTACGTCTTCGATTCTTTACGAGACGAGTGAGAGAGTATTTCAATTTTCTGGCAGTCCAGTACGAATGCTTCTTCGTACGTCCTGGGTCGATATCGAGGATCCTCGTAACCTCGCAGAAACAGTTCGGAAACCTAACTGTCTGCTTATGAGAAGGCATCGGTTACTGCTCCGATAATCATATATGTGTATGTGTGTGTGTGTATATATATATATATATATATATATATATATAAACTAACAAGGCGAACTGTACCTACCTATATCTACTGACGTACGTAGCTTTGGAGTGGCGTAAGGCGATCGTCCTCAGTAATGTACGAGGCGCAGGCATAATAAACGGATCTGCTAACGTCACGTGCAGAAGGGACTTTGGTTCACAGGTAGACCGTATGTGTGCCCACGTACGTTATCTGCTGGTGATACTTATCACGCGAGATATTTATGAGACGATTCTAACTCCAATAGTCGCTATTACAGTCGTAACATGCATGGTTGCTCCATCCACGAAAGCAACCAAGAAATACGAGTTTGCGCGTAACTGGATTTTACGATTGGATATGCCGGTTATGGTCGAGTACGTTACGTATCTATTGGCTATCGCTGTATAGATATAGAACGCATCCACTATATGGATTAAACTTCAGTACAGTAGCAATCCGGGAAGAGGTAGACTATATGACGGATAAGCACCAATTATTAGAATTACAGGGTCGCATATCGTTCGTTACTCGGTCAAGGCGGGTGAAAAGAAATCCAATAGAAATCCAATAGAGCGAGTGTTTGCCGGAAAGGGAAAAGTCATTACTGCCGATTGAGTGTATCTGGCGTGGATACGAAAGGCAAACGAAATAATGGGCTATTATCGCTTTATAGCTCTACCTAGCTATCTACCCATGTATTTCAGAGTATAATGTTTGTTATAAAGAGTTCATTGATCTTTTTATTTTAACTTGGCGCTAGCGAGACTTTGGTGATGTTTATGTATGTACATACGTATGCACGTACCACCCTATATATTGGTAGGTTTGAATGCGGCAATCCAGCCACAAATTCAAAGCCTTCACCCTTCGTTATCGGGAAGACTCTTTACCAGCATCATTCTGATTGCGCTCGTCTCATCGCGACCAGACACCAGAGACAAGATGACGACTCGAACGGAAGAGAGGAAAAGCCTTCGAGCAAGCCTTAGATCTTCTTCCATGAGACGTCAGGGCCGTCACGGCTCTGCGCACTTGCCATTCGCTCTCCACGTCCCTTTTTCGTTTCTGTGTATCCACAACGTACATAACGACAGAAAGAACTCGCGGAGCGTAAGATCTAACGGGAAATAAAAGGAGGAAGGGAACGTTTATGAATCGTAACGGCGGCATGAATGCTTGAGAAGAAGCCGCTCCAAGTTCTTTACCCTGCCTAGGCTAAGGGCGTTCCCTTTACGTTCCTGAGAAAGTACCTTTTACTTTTTTTTTTTTTTTTGACGAAAAACGAGTCAGAGACTATCCTCACGTGAAAACGATCATTTTCAACGGACGTGTACATAGAGATTTTACCGTTTCCTCTTTTTCATATATTATTCATCCAAACGTCCATGGTATTGCGCTCAGCTCGTAAAACGTACAATGTACCCGCATTCATTCTCCCTTCGTGTCTGTACGCCGCCATCTTTTTCATCGGTCATAATAGGGACAAATGAAAACGTTGATAATTACCGCTGTCGCGCCTGCACGAGTAACGTTAAAATGCCACTATGTGATATCACGTCGAACTCCTCGATAATTCGAGGTGGAGTCAGAATGGGCACGGATTATGACAGGTTAAACGAGGTTTCAGACGAGGGTAAATGGCGACTTTGCTTTTAATGTGCAGCGTTTGCGTCTGCTGCAGGAACGCTCGAATGGCTGGGAAGCGGGAATTAGTTGGGAAATTTTCCAGTTTAGCCTCGCGCAACCAAGCTCCCCACGTCCTTCGTAACTTTCGTTGTGCAGCACGAACAGGGTGGTTTTGCTTGAGAGACCAGCTAGGAATTGCAGAAATTCGACGCAACTCTCGAGTACACTGCCATTACTAGTTAACGGCATATGTACACGTATGTGTATACTTATGCATGCGCGTGCAGCACTGTTACTCAACCATCCCTTGTGGGACATTGGTTTTAGGGGATGATACAAGAAAATCTAGGACACCTGCAATATCTTTCAAAGACGTTTACACGTATCGAGATAGAACTTGCCAGTCGTGTGTGTCGATATTACTTGGCCCCATGAGAAATCTAAAATCTTTGCTGTTCGCCCGTCCGCGAAACTGGTCTTTCCCATTTACTCATTTCATCCGCATCCCTTAGCATCCCTCAGCGACCTCCCAACGGCTTAACCCGACGGGAATAGCTAAAGAGGTGTCGAGAAGATTTCCTGTCATTCCTTGTTATCGACTAATGATATTATTGACGATGAAACGAGGGCAATTTTGAATTTCAACCCTTACTTTTTAGGTATCACAAGAGAAACGACCCTGCTCTTCGGATGACTCATTAATTCGATTTTTATTTTCGTAATGGTTAAACACGAAAAACTAGATTTTTCTAATGGTCCGGATTACTAGAATATCGAAAACCTGTTCACGAAATTTTCTATTTTTCGCTGTAATTTTATTTTACCCCCACTTCAAATTGCACCCTTGTTATTGCGCAACGTCGCCAAGTGAATTTTGTTTGTGGTACATACGGTCCCCGCAAATGGAAAAAATAAAGTCGGGCCAAACGCGATGCCAAGTTGGATTATAAAAGTAACGAGTACCAGGAGAAGAAAGAGCGAAAGAGAGTAAAAGGGACAAACAAAGATAACGAATCAGTGAAACTAAAGAAGACAGCAGAGGAAGTGAATCAGATTGCGTTCAAAGGGAAGGACAATCGCTTGCTGCGGCTGATGAACGTGTCTTTGCTTTTCTGCTTGGGACGGGACGAGGATTTCAGGAAGACCAAGAAGAAACAAAGGATGAAAGATATTCCACTCCTATAACGAGCCATCGGGAGTGTCTCGCGATATACGAGAATCCGTCCGAATGACTAGACGTCTAAAAATAAAAATATTGCGAAAATTTATTTCAATCGAAAACTGACGTATTCAATATTCTCATCGAACCCGTCAGAATACTGCATTTCCACATTGGTATATATGACAACGACGACAACGACGACAACGACGAGACATCGATCGATGAATGTCTGAGAGAGTTCACTAGACAATTCGATTTAGCTGACCCTCTGATACACCGGAACGTTCACTCATCTCGTGGCAAGTCATGTAGCGTCACTCATAGACCTGAAACGTGCCGAATGAGTTTAACGTCATCGCATCATATTTCACGATGCTGTAGTCAATGAAAAACAATTATACCAGAGTAATTCAAAAATTCAAACGATCTCGGTAACCGAGTAACGCGCTAAGTGACGTCACTGAATATACATATAACCGGGAGCATATGAAACGAGTCAAATAGTTATAGAACTCAAACTTTAAAGTTTCCCTCGGGTGCGTGTTCTCGAAATTTCATCCCCCACCCCCGTAACGAATAGACGACTTTTCCACGTTATTCTCCCCGGAGTGTCTGTCAGACGAATTAACGGGAGCTTTTCGAAAACTTTCTCGCAAGTACCTATTATATAATACTGAGCCTCGTAAAACGCGGCCAACCCTGTATGAAACGCGGGATTTCAACGCGCATTGTATATTGTAGAATGAATTAGCATTGGCCAAAGGGTGCTCGTGCACTCGGTCCTCGGTGCGTAGGGTGCAAGTGCACTTGGATTTTATTATCGGTTAAAACTCACAGAAAGCATATATCCGCCCTATCCAACTGCGCCCTATGGGGTAGCAAAGGTATATCGGGGAGCGTCTAATCTACGGTTTGTGTCACGATTCGGCAATCGCAATTTCATTCGTCCCGCATAATCAAGTATTTTCACAGTGCTGGGAGGAGGAGGCGGGAAGGGGCTAAGGAAGAGGGTAGCAGAGTACAGGGTTGCAAGTTCATGGCTCGCAAAACATATACCTGCAGGTAGAGGTAGATAGCCTTGTACAAGTCCTCCCGTAATAAACTGGATTAAACGCTCGGTTACCTACCTACAATTTCTAGTGTCGTCCTCTGTAAACCGTTAAGGAACTTTACGATCTAACAGTGCAAGTCTAAGTGACGGCTTGGAATATCGATATATCACGGTTTACGTAATTTATGAAAATTTTCGGCAGTTCATTTTGTACCTCGATCATACCGCGCTACCGATAATTTAAGGCATTCGATGGGATTTGAATTTCGGGACATTTCTTTATCGCCGTTAACTCAGCCCTTTGCCGCGATCAAAGTAAATCCATAAAGGGTCGTTGGTTGTCGAGTGAAATGTCAAATACAGTAAGCGCATTTCCCTCCTGCAAGAGACTTCTACCACCTTCCGTCCTCGAACAGACCCCTTAAAGAAACCCCTAACGTCTCACGCTCGAGTTTCTTACTTTATCCTCGTGCTTGTGAGCGTTTCATTTTTTTTTCTTTCTTCTTTTTTCTTTATTTCTTTCGTTTTTCTTTTTCTCTTCCAAACGAGAAATCTCTTTTTCGAACAAAAAGCCTTTTACGAACTTAACAGCCGACTCGCAGAGACGTTGTAATTAGATCATTTCAATTTCGAGAATTTATCGATTATTTTGGATAACATTTTCCAAGGATTGATCTCTTAGATTACATTGGTTGATCCAATTAATATCTTACGATTGAGACGTAACGAATTATGCTTAAAAAACATTAAATAATACAAATTTGTAAAAGGATGCAATTTTTTAATATAACAATAAGACTGGTACGTTCACGTCACGTGTACGTAGATTGCGTATCCTTTCATGTAAAACTGTATTTAAATCTCAACAGAATTCCCATTACCATTTAATGCGCATAACTAATGCTAATTACCTTTGACAGTATCGACAATCAAATACGACCCCGTTTGAGAGATACTTCAAGATAAATGCCAATATTTTCGTTCCCGAAGCCTGGCAGGCCTAGCATTTTCAAGCACAGCATCGCAATTACATCGGATCAGAGAAGAATATTTCATCCCCCGTCCACCCATACTCTGGGATGCGCCAGCCCTCGACGGATTATTAACGGGCAATTTGCTGCGTCTGCTGCTGACTGTATTGTCTCTATTCTCCATCTCCATTCCCCGCATCCTTGCGTCCTCCAGTAGCCTTACTCTTCATCTGCTTTGAGCTTTTTGCCCGCAAACACACAGACCCGGCCAATCGCTATACAGTGAGTTTCGTTAGGGAAACACAAGAATCAGGTTAGGTTAGATTCTCAATTTCGTAAGACGATTTGGACCGGTTTTACTGGCAGGACCCAACCAATAAAGTTCGAGCAGTTATTTCGCCAGTGGGCTACGGCAAGGGTAGGTGGGGGGGGGCGGCCAGCACGAGAATTAGGGAAAGCGGGTGGTAACGTGGTCGGGCATTTATACGACACTGTGTATTCGCTAGATATTTACTAGGCAATATCGGTCAGAAGCAGGTAGATACACGTGTGCGTGGTAATCCCAAGGCAGAGCGGTTACAGCGCACGCCGTAAGCCAGTTAGTCGGGGTATTTAGGAGGGAATTTGGAGGTCCTAAACTTGTATATTATACGTACGCCTGCCCCTTTCCGCCAGCATGGAATTTGAGGTAAATTTAATAAGACGGTCTTCCCCGTAATTCGCTTTATAATAAACCTACTTTACGCAGTACATGCCGTAGCTACCGGCCATTACTCAGCCAATTTGCAAGGTCCTTATGGCTCCTTCTTTCATGCGTTTTTTTTTCTTTTTTTTTTCTCTCCTTTCGCAAAGCACGTTCGTGATGCTCGTCGGATACTGTACTATAGGACACTAAAGTTGATACAACACTATATAGAAAGTGCTAGAGAGATTCCACGATAAGAAGCTACGGGTCACGCGGTAGATTTTACAAACTGATAAGACGCGGGTGTGAATTAGTATATTGAATTAAAAGTTAGTAAGTGATATCTGTCCACGGTGCCCTGGTCTGAATAATAGACTACGTACGTAATACGCAGTGCGTCCTTGATAACCGGGTGGCTATTTCTGAAACAACTACGGTCGATGTCGAGGATATAGCATCGACGCCAGTAAGGTTTCCCAAACTGGTGCTATGTATCGCAATAGTCATAAGAGAACATACGTAGACACTACGGTAATGATTATCGAAGCCGTGGGTTCTGTTGAATTTCGTGCGAAATGAGAGCAGTAACATTTCTCGAAAATTCGAGAAGGTCTATAAACACGTTTCTCTCGCAACACGCACCCATTTCTATGACCATTTCAATCTCGTCGAAGCTTTCGGATATTCACAGGTATTGATAGCGGGTCGGAAGGTGGTCGTCAAACTCTAAAAAGAATCAGCCCCTATGACGAATTAATGACGGTACAAAGGGACGAGTAGAACTACTAGGCGGGTACGAAATAAAGCCGTGAGCACATTGGGATAAAAGGACGTGGTTATAGTTGAAGAAGGAAACAATGACGGACATCTTCTTTAAGCCTGATTCCTGCTGCAGCCTTGTACAGAGTAAACAAGATGGAGCCCTGTAAGGCTTATCCAGTCTGGATGCAACAAGCTATTGGACCGTCTCTCGCAAGAGCTCCAGCCTCACCGGTTACACTCCCCTCCTCTAGGGTGCTCTTTATATCGTACCTTTAGCTAGGTATGCGATCGACGAGGAGGAGGACCGTCGGTGCCTGGTCTTGTCGTGGTGAGCGGCTGACTTCGATAGGAGAAAAGCAATTTCTCGCATACTACGTGCCTCTCTTTCGCTCTCTTCCTCATCCCTTCTTTCTTCTCTCACTTAACCCCTTTACTCTATGTCGCTCAGAGATTTTCCTTAGAGTCACTGGAATCGCTGATACGACGCCTGGCAGCGACCGCTACAGGGATCTGGAGTTTGACTTAAGTCGACTCGAAGGTACCACCTATCTACCTACCTGCTCCTAGGAAGTTTCCAGGTCCGGTAAGCCTTCAGTGCCTCTGGGTTAAACAACACCCGGGGCAGTCTGTCGGGACTGGCAGCTTATTTCACGCTGGCAGTCACTACTTTCCTTATCCCGCTGACTTCACGTCTCCCTAGCCTAGAAATCCTTCAGTTCGTCCTTACCGTGCCGTACGTGTATTTGCTATACCGGAAACTGAAAATCTCCTGTACCTGGATATTACGTCACTGGTACATCAACGAGACTTATATTGGGTGAGTAGATGGGGCTCTTTCTAGAGATTCTTGATCTTGCTGATCCCAAATACAAGTCAGAGTGACGGGATCACTTTTTTGGACCTCACGCAGGGCTATGCAAGTGTACTTGAGGACGATATGCCCAGCTGAGATTTTTTTCAGTGATCATCCTGGTCCACGGCCCGGTCGATATCGACCTGATGAAAACGTATCGTAGCTAGACGTTTAATTGCCCTGGTGCGCTTGCTGTCTTGAGACGAAAATAAATAGAGGCTCGGCTTACTCGTAAATAAACAAGTACGCCACTCCAGGAGCGGTGGCTACCCGCGAGCCCACAAGGGCTGTTAGCTTGAACCTTTCGGTTGACAGAGGGATAGGCACGCATAAGGGTGGCAAAGGGCTTTTGGAGAATAGATTCAAGGGTTGGTGAGACACGAAGGAACTTCGTCTGGTTTTTGAGGGGCAGCAGTTTGTATGCATACGCCGCACACCTTTCCGCACGCTTTTTCGTTCTCTCTCTCTCTCTCTCTCTCTCTTTCTCCTTCTCAAGGGGATGAAAGCGGACGCAGGGATAAGGCAGGAAACTTTAACGAAATACCCCTTTCTCCCTTCCTGGATACGGCACACCAGTGAAATATAGCCTGAGTTACGCCATGAACCCTTTCATGTCCCAGGAAAGTATCTTGAGTGGATTTCACCACTAACTTTCGCGCTTCTTCTTAGGCGACTTTTCCATGGGCTTCTTCCTTTTTCCTTCGGAAGCCATACATTTTTTTCCGCATCTTCTATCCTTATACCCCAAAGTACTCTTTCTTTCTCCACCCACCACTCTTCTTTCTCGCTAGGCAATAATCGTAATACGTCGGGAAGACGAAGCCGTTTATCATCCCCACGATGTCAGTGTGTAGATATTGGTCTCCGCAAAGCGGCATCGCTATTCTCGAGAAACTCACCCGTCCTTACGTCCGTATATAAGGGGCTTGCATAATCATCGGGAAACCGCGTGATTTAATTATCTCGTAGCACAGGGGATTGCGGAATTTGCACAAACGGCGGAACGAACAGGGCCGCCGCACCCGGCCCGATCCAATCACGGCAGAGCCGGTTATCGAATCTCGGCCCGTCCGTCGAATTTACCCTATACGTAGAATGTACAGTAACGTGCTTAAAGTCACCCTCGACAAGGTACATGCAGATATGCGTACGACTATAGGCTTCTTCCTTCGTCACATTTTACCCGGCCTTGTCTCTCTTCTCCCTCTACCAACCTCATACATATGCCCAGCGTGTACCCTGTAAATGGTCTATCTAGACGCTTTTACTTTTAGAGCACCAGGTATATGGTTAAATGCGAGCCGTAGGACTCGAGGAGCATTTCGGCCACGAGTGGAGTCTAGTGGGAGTTTCTAAACGGCAGGGGAGATGCCTTCCACCGCGGTTGAAGGGTCGGGTTTTTGAATTTACCAAAAGGAGGTCATCCAATCCTCCTGCCGCGTGAGCTATGTGGCCAGGAGATACTATGAAAACAATGTGGATCACGATTTTCGACTTACGCAGCTGCGACGTTCTCCTTTATATTCACTGCGATTTATGCGTTCAAAATACGCCTTGCTATTCTCATTGCTACTTACCTCAGTCGTTCTCGCTTAAGCGTTAGTACACTCCTTGGACTTTATTACCCTTAAAGAATTTCTCTTATGCCACCCTATAACTGCCCCGCTCTTGTCGCACTGTTGCCTTCGCGAAAGTGCAGTTTCACGCGTGAATTCGCATTAACGAGCGATAATTCAGGACACGGTCAACTATTATAGGATTTCACGTATCGTTTACCGCATTTTGATTCCGTTAGAAGGATATGTGAGATACAAGTACCAAGCGTGGATCATGTGGGATATAAAAAAAAAGCATCTCCTGGGTCTCTTCCGACGATATGAGTATATTTCGAGACACGAAACACACGCGTCCTGGAATATACATGTTTACATGTTTGACAGGGATCCATCCAGGGAATTGCATAACAGGCAAATCGCTGCAGTTTGACGTAGTCAAAGATTCGCCAAAAGTCGCCCCTTACCTTTGACCCACAAGTTTCACTCGACTTTCGCGCAAGATTTTTATTGAAACGTCCTTCGCTTTTCTCGTGGGACGTCATTCCCGCGAGACGCGGTTGTAATTTAGCCACATTTTTCTGCAACGAGGAAAGCAGTGGGGAGGGGGATTAACGAGTTCGAACCCGGGGCACAAGCTGCTGGCACTTCGTGACTGGTGCAACGAAGGTTCAGCGTTAACGACCGACCGAGACGAGACGAGGCCAGACGAAACGAATAGGCCAGAGCAGCCAGCAACCCTAATTGCCGGCCAGGGATTTACACGAGGATGGTGTCAGGAATATAAATATCCTCCCCGGACCGCTTTTCTCGTCTCTCGAGGACAGTGCCGCGTCATTACTTTAATCCTTGGCAAGAACTATGGTGAATTCGTGCCGATGTATACGTACATAGCACCGTGTATATAATAATATATCGTAGCCATTGACTTTTGCTGTATTCGATCGAATAAATACATCGGATAAACATCGAGAATTATTGATATCCGTATACGGGCATTTCGACTCGGCGAAAACGCCCTTTTGACACATTAATGGCATACGTAATGTACTTTTACGTCCCATAGGGATACATATGCGGACTCTGAGCTACTTTAACGACGTGTGCCTCTTTGCTGGCAGCGTTGAATACAGATCATCAGTGAATGTGTTCCTAGATACGTACAAGTTGTTCGATCGTTTCTTCGTGTGTGTAACCTTATCTCACGGCATTTCAGGATGCATTTAGTGTCCCCTATTTCAAGCCTTAGCACGAGCACCGTATACAACCTATTCATACTGTTTCAACGTCACTCGTATCAGCACTCACCAGTATGTATCGCTTAGTAAGACAAGCATAGCCAGCGATCTAATTCAACGAGCTCAAAAGTTCACGAATCTCTCATAAACGATCGATAAAAATCTTTCTACGAATCAAATACAATCTGAAGATAGCTTCGTATATATTTCTTCGAAATATCTTAAATCCAAAACGTATCCATTCGACCTACCACTCGCCGGGAGAATTCAAGGCTTTCTTATACGAAGGCGAGTAACGTTAGATGCAATTCAAGGGAATCCGATCCCCGTGCAAGATAACACATACGGAATTAACGATGCTACGTACATATGCGTTTACTTGAGGGATGATTCAGCGAGTTGCGAGAGACGTTGAAATAGAAGGACATTCTAATCGCTAGGAAAATCTTGGACGACTTAGTCAGAGTCACGTTATAAACTACAGGGATGAATTTGAAGATCGAGTGCCAGACGCAATACAGTCAGGATTCTATCTGTTTTCGGGTATATCTGTATATACGCTCTGTTCACATTGCGAATAACTCGGCATACCCGTTATCTACAGTTTCGTCGCGGAGTGAGAATTGACAATGTACAGTATGAATATTGCATGATAATGGTACAGGAGATTTCACTCAGCTTGCGATCCTGGAGAGTTATCCATTTCAATGCTCTAGGCCTGTGCTAATAGAGTCGCTCACTTATTAATCTCAGCAGTGAGCGAGCGATGGGTATTGCGTAAATGCGTTGTTCATTTACCGTTGATGCAGCGGCTCTCCTGAATCATCCCCCGCGCTCTGCAAATAGAGGGGATGAACCATTAAATGAAACAGGGCGAATATCCCAAGCCCCGTGGTATCGATACACTCGTTCTTTAAAGTAGTCCTACGATTACAATAGACTTGCGTTGAAGACGTTTGCGATGTAGGTAGTCAAAAAAAAATCCTAGTAGATAAAGGAAGATGCTACAGGGATCTTTAAAAAATCTCTCTACACCAATGAATTTTACGTTAACATAAAGGCGCCTCCTTGTATGTCGGTCATTAATGTCAGATAATTTTACGGGCCAGGAACTTCGGGCGCTCGTCGACCGTACGTCGCTTTGATAAAAACTCTAGTAAACCAGCGAGCGTTGTACGTAATAACGTTCGACGAAATAATGTGGCTGGGGGAAAGCGATAAATAAGAATAGAGCGAGGGGGGAAGTGAAACGATGACGTCACTATTACTCTCTAGAATCACCTAATAAAATCTACTAATCAGCTTTCATCAGGCGGACAAACGGTGATCAATGGTAATTCTGAAATTTCACAAATATACGCGTGCACATGTGAGAAATGCGAGTCTGCGTTAAGAGGAGTTCAAGGATAGGAATTAATTATACCCGTGTCTCCCCTACGAGTAGGACCGTGACGTAGCATACCTTGATTAACTGGAGAATTAATTGAGGGTAATCGAGCGGTGCTTGAGGGGGGGTAGGGGATCTTCGGCAGTTTTGGGTAGGAAACGCGCGTCGTAAACTTTCACGTAAAGTTTTATCAGTTAAGCGTATGTAAGGGGAACGAGAAGAATGGAAGGTCCGTGCTTCGAGTCCTCCCTGTAGAAAGAATTGTATACGTAACACAATGGTTCGCTCGAACAAGGAGTGAAATGTGCTTGAAGATTTAATGCGGGTGCAAGGAGGGAGCCGATAATCGCTATTTCGTAGGTGACTTCGAATTGGAATTACGTTGCGGCAGAGGCGACGTGTACGTGCGGCAAAGGGAACGCACGAGCGGGAGAGACGGGTGGAGATGGGTTGGACGTTATAGAAGGGAGCCTTTGTAAATTTTCCGAGACAAAGCACGGTAGGGCTGGCACCTTTCCGTGCCTCGGAATCGTGTATCGGGCAGGCAAAGTTCTCGGAGGCAAGCCGCGGAAATGATCTACGATGCACATTTATACGGGTAATGAGGGCCCCTCATTGCAGCATACAAAACAGCACGCGGGGGGCCTTAACCAAGATTGAGTAGACGGCAAAAACTTCGTTTCACACTGGTGCGAGCTTAATGCGTGAGACGGAGGTATTATGCCTGCTGATGGATGTCGCTCGTTAATTTTATAATTTCACTATTGTCGGAACGTGTGAGACACTGACGTTGCGCGTTCGTTGAAGAAAACCAAAGAAATGATACAGAGTGGTCTGACATGCGGATGGTGCTTAAGGTGCGATTGGCTCTAGGTCGCGTATAGTCTGGCCTACGCCGAGGGTTAATATGGCCTTAGGAAGGATACACTTTTACAAATTGCCCGTTGCGTCATTCCGAGGGGTAGTAGTGCGCGAAGGATTTGTCTCCATTAAAGGGATTGAGGTTTTGTCGTACTCCAGCGCTTCCACTTTCTCGCGACGAGCTGGATTTCAGATTGGAAGATGAATTCTAGCACGCGACAGGATTTACGCGCCCGTCCTGAGAGATATAGCGTTTACTTGCGGTACACCCGCCTTTACGTGATTCTCTTGTCTTGGCTATACGAAATAATGCGCTCCAAGGAGCGGAGGAGAGAGGACCAATTCGAGCAAGAGCTTGTGGCTCGACTGCATCGAGCGAATTAAAAGAGCAGCAACAGTTGGATCGGTATTCAAGAGGGTCGAAATGGGAGCGAAACCCTTGCTTATATAAAAATAAATCATAAAAATGAAGTGTATATCCGACGTACTTGCTATTTCTATGCTCTCAGGTACTATTACTACTCGAAGGCATCCCATCTGCTACTTTTTTTTTTTTTTTTTTTTCTATATCTATTTGTAGCTTTTCAATCACCCTCCTCGATATCGCGGCACGTACCGTCTGCTTATTTTGTTTGGTCCCTAGACCTTACGTAGCCGTTGGGCATTGCTGCAAAAGGAGCAGTCGAGAAAGAAGGGTTCCAGTATCCATTATCGACTGGTTTAAGTGTAGGTAGGAGGCAGGACCTGGTACATGCCAGTCGAAGAAATTCAAGACCCTAGGGGACGAAGAAAAAAATACTGTTGGATCACACTTGAAAATGCGCGAATCCACGAAAGGGAGCTCGAACCTGTTCTGGGGGATGTAATGACGCGGGATGCGTACGCTTTGCGAAAATGCGTTTGATAAATCACTCTAATTTGTTACGACACCTCTCTCACACCGCTCTACCCACCGCAAGCGTGGGGTCCGTGCAAATACGCAGCAATAAATTCCGGACAAAATCTTATTGCCTGGAAGATCTCATTGTGTATTATAATGTGAGATAATGCCGGGACTCGTTCTCCCCGTCATTGTGCGCCTCGTCACGAGCGACTGTCTGCCAAAGGTAGAAACGTAATCAGAAAATTTCTACTTTGTTCTTGCTTCTTCGCTTTGGCGATCGCTTTCGAGCAAGGAAAATTATTATTTCTCCTTTCGGGACAAATAAATTGGTATGCGTTGCTCTATCGATTGATCCATTGGATACACTGTGGTATAATATAAAATCATACATCGAACAAAATAATTATATAATGCACACCTTGTCCAGGAGGCAGACCGTAGGCCCCCTCTAATTAGCACGGGCAAATTAATTTGAACTTGTGTCTCCATCATCGGAAAGTCGAATGCTCCCGCGGAGTCGTTTCTGCTATGGTTAGATAAGCTTAATGCAAATTTACTGAGGTATTTCTAGAATCGGCCGAAATACGATTACGTTACTTTCCAGCACTCAAATATTTGGGTAATCGGTGACAGTTTTCCAGTGCCGTACGCCGGGTACGGAACAAGAGCGAACTCGTGCGGAAGGAAAGGTAACAATGATAAGGAGAAAAAAAAACGGTAGAATCTCGTAGAATTTTCAAATTTGCCACAATTCTGCAAATCGTATAATTGTTTGAAAAACTTTCGACAATGCTCTCTCATCGGGTCGGATAAACACAGTACGTATACACATATGTACAATTCGAAGATATCCAATCAAGTCGAAGATACGTAAGGTAGCGTTCCTATTTTTTTGTATGAAATAAACTCTCACGATTTTTTTTCTTCTTCGACTCCTTTTCACTTCTAAATATAACATCAGCACGATACTACACTCTTAACTGAAATTTCATTATGATTCTGTATTCGACTTTCATTTTTACCTAGAATCTTGAAAATATACGAGCTAGGATAAAAACCATTTTCCAAAGTGAAGATCTGCGATAGAATCAACAGTAAAATTCTTATTTCGCGAAGCTCGCAGTACCGATAAGACGCGTTTCCATTTTCACGATACCCCTGGTATTTCTCGTTGAAAAATATAACCGTTTCACCCCCTTCGCCCGATTTCTCCGTCTCCATAGATATCTTCCCCTTGCAATGGCAATGACAGTGCCGATGCTCGGAAGACACGCCATAAAATTTATCTCGAGATACGGCCGTTTTACCATAGCCATATACTAATATAATATCGCTATACTCGTAGACTTCTGAATCCGCGAAATTCCATTACAAGTAATATCAATCGGTACTTTCTATTTAATCCGCAAGATTCACAGGTAAATCACGAGTAAAATCTATAATAAAGTCTTACGTCTCTATCCAGCTGTTCTCATCGTAGAATCCTTACGATTTCAAGTATCCCATGCAACTTTCAATAAATACCGTTACCGCCCTCTAGCCAACGTGTAATTGTCCTGCTTAGCATTCGCAGTCCCTTCGAAAGTGTTACGACAGCAACTGCGAGAGTCACAGAATGTACGAAGGAATAAATAGATATCCGCCTTGAGGGTAGACCTGAATAGATAGCGCGAGTATCTCTCTCGAACCTTCGAAAGGCTGTTTTCTCGGTCGGCGCACCCTTCCGTGGAATAATAATAGTTGGCAACTTTCTAATTAATTTATGTAGGATTTATGCCTGCCGTCGTATTTGCGCTACGCATGCGCCAACCACGAACATCCAATGGATCGATATCGGCGCGAGGAAAATGAGTTATTGAGAAAAATTTATTCATATATCCCCATACAGCTACATACGCACTTCCATACGTAGAAGGTTGTACATATACATATACAAGACAGCAAGCTACCTATTCGCGATTCTCTCTGAGAAAATGCGATGGCGATATTGTCAAAAGCAGAAGTACCCATTGACGCGTCCATCGTCGCGACGTCTCGAAAACCTAATTCTCGAGTAGCGACGAGAGAAGAAAATGCGAGAGGAGTGAAAGGGAAGAACGAAGTGACGGCCGTAGTCATTTGTTGTACTTGTCAAGATGTGGCAGGTGCGGCGTCGCGAACTTTACGACTTGGTAACTACGTCTGCGAGTAACACCAATGCTTCCCTAAAACTTATACTGAATATTTGAGGGATACCAGACTTTGGTCCTGTAGCGTGGGAAAGATATTCAAGTCAGCTCATTTTCACAGATAAACTGTCTTAGAGACGCGACTGCACGTCCCGTGTTTATCCCTTATCACGCTGAGAAACGATAGAACGACGAATGACAGACAGAGTAATACGTTTACGGGTGAATCGACAACCACGAGGTACGTAGAGAGCCACGTGGGAGCAGCGGCCATTTTGATGGACCAGAGTAACTTTTTACTCTTGAAAAGACGTCTTTACCTGGTCGTGAAAGTTCTTACGGTAATTACTCGAAAAAAGTCTTCTTTTTAGCCCCAGAGGCACCTCTCCTGGGTAGGGTTCACCAGGACATCCCTCCTCCCCTCACTCCTGTTCATGCCCGACCGCGTTAGGATATTCGAATATTAATTACAATTTTTAATTCAATCTAAACATTCCCCATGCAAATTTATGATCGACGGTGTTAATAAATATTAACTATATATACAGCGTTGGCGCGGAGGCAGCCAAGCTCGTTTCTCTAGACTCTTCTGAAGTCTACCGGGTGCCCAGCCATGCGCCTCGGAGCACGATCCCGGCACGCTCGCACGGGTACATTTTCCCACAGCCCTAAAGCAGCTTTGTAATGCTTCCACGCTGAGTTTCGTTTAAAGTTTTTCGTCTAATCCGCCGAAATGCGTCGTTCGAGACGTCTCGTATCCTGGCTTCCCCGTTAAAGAGAGACGTAGCGAGAGAGAGAGCGCGAGAGAGACGAGAGAGTTAAACAGAGAACGAAGTGCCAAAGCAGACAAAGACGTAAGACATAACGGCAACACAGGAATGACCGTACTCCCCTCGTTACCCCTTGGGAAAGAAAGGAATAAGGTTAAAGGGAAGAGAGTGCCGTGTCGTAATGTCCTTTGCCACCTGTTTCTTAGTTGGTAAAGAAGATTCGCGAGGTCTCACCGACTTTCTTTTACGGGCCAGGATATTCTCGCGCCTGATGCCAAGGGACTTACGACTTGGCGCGTTAAAACCGTGTGGATCTTTCGTGTGCCACTTTTAAAACGACGTCGGATGAACTAAAAAAAAAGGATAATAATAACAACATACCGCCCTCTGGGCTCACGCGATTTCACCCCGTCGAACGACAGGGATGCCGCTGCTGACGTCCAAGCAATAGAATCGCGGAACGACACGGCGAGGAATGTTACGACATCGGCATTGAAGCTCGGTAGCAGGGAGTGTCGCCTAAGCGTGTTTCCGGTTCTCAGCCGTCGAAGCAACGATATAAATGAAGCTGATTTCTATGCCACCTAGGGGCGACGCGACGCGTAAGCTTCCAAGTGCCTTCCTCTTTCAAAGGGCAAACGTCTCCGCACTCTACTTACCGACGATTAATAGTCCGTCACGATTAATGGTCGGGAGAAGCAGCTCGTACGAGGAGAGAAGGATGGCAGAGTAGACGTAGGAGGGAGACAGATAGAGGAAGAGGAACGAGGGAGAGAATCAAGACGAAAGTAAAGATAAATACGGCGACGCTTTCGATTTCGTATTATTCCGCGTCATTCGGTCGAGGTCGAGGAACCAATTAGAGAATTTAACAAATTCTTTACTGGTATATCCACTGACCCACCCCCTCCTCCCGGCCCCGTGTTACCCCGTAGAATACCAGGTTAACCTTTTCCGGAAGACTTTAACCCCTCTCCCTCCGTTATGTAAATAACGTAACTCGAGATATCGTTTATTCAGTGACCGTAGGGGCGGGACAAACTTCCGGTCCCCAAGGCACCCCTGAACCCCGGGTAGCTAATAAAACTTCTAGCTACGCGTGGCTATCGTGTCAGTCGTCAGAAGGACGAGAAAGGTGAAGAGGATTAAGTGGCAAGTAGTGCAGCTGAAAGTGGAGAAGCGACGGAAAGACAGTCAAACAGTAACTAATTGTAAGATAGTTTATTTTGGCATAGGGACTAACGCTCAGAGGCCCACATATGTGTATAGACGCGTATCCATATGCATTATATGATGCGATACAATGGAGAGTAAACACTTGTTTGTATGAAAATGTGCCATCAATTCTTACAACGAAACTGGAAGAAACCTTCGAAGACGATCTGAATTTCGGCGGGGATTTCGTTAGTGAGCGAGCATTGAAATTCGATAGAAAAACAGCCAATAAAAAAAGCTGATATCTTCTGGATATCGATATATATATATATATATATATGTACATATACATATATATGTACATATACATATATATACATAAAGGCTACAGTTGCAAGCACAGCGACTTTCTTTCCTTTCGTTTCATCGTCTACAGCCGACATGACTCTGCACTCCTCTTAATTAAGAACTCTCGAATTCTTGTGGATGTCTATAGAAATCGAAGAGACTTCGAGACACTTGCTGTCACCTTTTCTCTTCGCTCAAGGTAAAAAAAAAGGTCAGAATGTCGCAGTGTCCGTTAGTCGTATTTGTTACGAAAATCGATAGGCCATCAGACCCTGTTTCTATGTGGGATTATTTATCGTCGATTTCGATGAGCTCGATAAAGTATTACATACCTTGACGTGCCTGTATCGTATATATATATATATATCATTACTTATTTAAATGATATCTTTTTAAGGGAAGTAATCCCTTCTCGTTAGGACTATATAGGTCAGTTATTTACGAACTTTACGTTCATCTAACGACGTCAAACCTTGACAGTTCAAAGGAACAAGGCTGAATGATGAACCCAAAATTGTGAACTGTGTTCTCCGTTCAAATGATCTCTACGACCCAGACTGTCATGGTGGTCGAGTGCCCTGATACGTTTACTATCGGTCAATATTTGCCTACGCTTTCTGATTCGTCATCTCGTCACTTCCGGCCACTAAATGACGAATCCCTGCCCTGAGTACTTGAGCCCATTGTCAATCAGTATTCACGGATCGATTTTACGCTTGAACCTTAAACCAGGTCGAACAGTAGGAAATAGAAGATATGAATAGAATAAGAAAAAGAATGCGTGGAAAACGCCTGAAAATAAACCTAATAAATTCTCAATGTAGCAAATCCCTCAAACGCGAATTCTTACATGTTAGTGAAAAACCTTTCCATCCCTTAATTCAAGCTCACCTTAAAAGCTTAAGGGTCCAACGTGATTTCACAAACCGGAATACCGGCTGGCTATAAGCTCCTCTCTAAGCCCATAGAAAACTTCCCTGAAAAAATTCCCACCAATGACTTATCGGCGTCTTCGGTTTCCCTTGCGAAAATCTTCCCTCCTGCTCGTCACATCCCCACCAACCAGCACCCTCGGAACAAACCGCTTATCCCAAACCGTAGAACGTATGTGTGTTCCCACGTAAAAAAAAACCTGTTCGCGCTATAGGCTGCCTAGTGGTTCTTATAAGTGGATGACATTAGTCATAAGGGAATCCATGCGGTTAAAAATGAGCTGGTGCTTAAGGAAAAAAAAAAAAAAAAAAAAAAAAAAATAATCCCATGCAAACTTTTTCATAAAATTTTTCGTCTTCACCGATGTCACTTTCGTTACGTATATAAAGACGATTATAGTGAACCGATGTTGATTCTAATGAATATCGAACGCCTATCCACGTCGCCAACGCCTTCCGACTAATCAGGGTAACGGGTTTTCCTCTCTGGCAGAAGCAGTGCCTGTCAATTTTGACGTTTGACGCATCCACGTGGCTGTACGTAACTACGTACGTTTCATCGGAGGAGTATAGGGGAGGACAAGAGAAGGAGGGTTACCTCCGATCAATAGACCGAGGAAGGGTCGTGGAAGCGACTGGCGACCGCTGTCTGGGCATCGATCCCTACGTTACCTATATGTGCCAACGTATACATACTTTCCCTCACGAGTTTTCTTACTTCTTTTCTATTCCGCGGTCCTTTAACTTTTCGTAAAAAATCAAAGAATTATTTTTAACCTAGATCAGTCGCTAGTATCTGAACGAGAAGGCAGTTTACGCTTCTCTCAAAATATATCCGTATGGTAGAAAATACAAAATTTCTCACTGATACGTTATGCGAATACACTGATTGTATTGTAAGAGATCTTTGTCTTAACTCACCCCTACTGCTCCCGGTGACCTTATCTCGGAGAACATTGATCTGATGAACTCGGCCGAATTCCTCGAACATCGCCCGAAGATCATTCTCGTCCATACTGCGAGGTACCTGACCCACGAACATTTTTATGTAGTCAGGATCCGGTTGTTCCACGCTGTTATTGTTCATAATGCTAAAACAAAAGGAATGAACATTTAAGTTTATTATATTCTTATTGCAATAAATCTATTTAAATGAAAAGAGCCACGTTGGAAATCTCGCAAATGAAATTAAATGGATTTAATGACTTCACCCCCTTCGTGAAATCAATCCGGTTTAGCGTCATTAATAATTCTCCCTTTTTTTCTCCCCGTGGGGTGCGCGAGCATTCGACTGAGCAAAAGGGTTGCGTGGTTTGCCGGTAGCGATGAGTTATACGTAACGTTGAGTGTGGCTGGTTATATGAGCGGAAGGCATTACCGTTTCACGCTAGTGACGCGACAGTTTGTTGCACCATAAAATCGTGCTTGCATAAAGTTTCTGCTTGCAACAGTGACCCGGTAGCAGGCTGGCTTATTCGCGATGCTAAATCTCCGAACTTTGAAAAGGCTCGAAAGTCACGGAGAATAGAAATGTTAATGGGAAGAGAATATACCGGAAAGGACAACGTAAATTAGTAAAAATAAAAGCAAACATATATAATTGCATACAGAAGGGAGAGAATAAACAAGGATATAAATAATTCCAAATTCTCGACCAAATTGGCATATATGATTAAGGAGTAAATGAGGTTTAGTCACATGACTGATTTGAAAGAACATCACAAGGCCCCTCTTTTAAAGTTAATATTAGCTGGCGAAGTTTAGAGTGATTTTACGCTCGGCTTGACCTTCTATCTCGTCCATTGACCACGTTGCCCATCACGTTATTGGTCAGTTCAAGAAGACGATGCTCCTACTGTCCAACTTCGGTCATCCTGCGTGTACGTTTCACAAAATATCTCTTTGAAATTTCTATGGCGTCGGTTACAGAGGGATGCTGGTTATTCACAAGGCATATACCCACGCAGTCTTACATGTGTGTTCAAAATTTTACTTAGAGCATAGTCTAAAGGGAAATCTCTGGGACCTGATTCCTGGATTATAGCGAAAAAAATCGTGACATGGTTCGATCAGCTCAAGGTTCACAGGAGTGGAGCTAATTTCGAGGGTTGATGTACGTACATCGGCTGCTATCTTATCGGTAATAGAGAGAGCACTGCTCCTTCGGCGTCTATCGAGATGGACGAAGGATGAGGTCAGGGGTAGAGAAATCTGGAATGGCTGGGTCGAAAGGAAGGAGAAGGAGGAGGAAGGGAGGGTGCTTCCAGGAGGCTATGGGTTCCTCCGGGTTGGTCCGATAGGTAGACTACATCAAAGGAGCGCACTTACGACCCTAGCCCATGCCTCTTCAGCTTACCTACTCGTTTCCTTCCCTCCATCTATCCAACCTCCAAGGTAACCTTACCGTTCCTCGTGAACTCGTGCCACAGACTGATAACGTATCCGTGCCCAGGATTCTCGAGACCCATCAAGAATCTCATGGCTTCCGGTGTCATTTGAATTCTTGGAGCTATTCTGATGAACGCAGCGAGAGACTAATTAAGTAGGTTTGATCCTGACTATGAATGGGGTAATTTTTCTTCTATTGGATTTTGAGAAACTGCCCAAGCGTGTGGATAGAACGTTACTTGTCGCCGAGGGGTGACATGGGAAAGTCGACACCTAAGACGGAGGGGAACCTGAGTAATGGCGAACGCAGGAAGACGCCAAGTTAAAGATATCCAGCACTGCCGCTGCTACTCGTTCGCGAAATATATGTGGTGATCTTGGAAAGTTACCGGGCCTCGACGAACAATGGTCTCGGAGAGTTTCGTTTCACGGCACCGGCGTCCGCCACTTTCGAAACTTCGCCAATATTTTAGAGGTCGGAGTGTACGCTGAATTCTCGCGGCACTTCTCGCGAGCGACCTTGTAACGTCTCCTTGGGGAGCTTTTGGCTGGCGCCTGGGATCAGACTCTGCATGGTGGTTTTAACCCTGATACAGTAGCGTCCTGCATACACACCATTCAAAGTGAAGCAACGCTACCGAGACGAAGAACATCTCTCAAGGATACTTATTTCCAGACTTTCTTTAACAATTTCAGTCAGGAAGTGGCTTTTCAACCGAATCTTGAAAGCGGGAACAATACTGGATGCTAGGGGTGCCGGACCCTGTCGTCAGAGATTAAATCGGTGCTGAGCCTAGAGTGTAGAGGATTCCTCTAGCGGAAGTTCGGGATTGAGGAAGGATAAAGTGAGGACGGTCGAGAGGTACCTAATAGAGTTTATCGGACAGACTAATTAGGAAGAGCAAGGATGCTCGGGAATGGAGACAATATCCCATGGGATGATCCAAAGGGGACAGTTCGGTTTAAACCACTTTCGCGACACGACAAAACTCTCGGAAGTATGCGCGCAGCTCGTCCGATTATAAAGTAAGGTTGAGTTGAGTCACTTTGAGAAGACTAAGCTATTTTCCCAAGGGCGTCATAGCATAAGGATTCTAAAGCCAACCGATCCTATACCACGATAACAAAGAAGGTGCAGTTCCCCAAGTGTCTATATATACGCGGCTCTCTTAGTTTGATTTCTTGAACCTAGTATTTCTCATTACGTAGCTTCCGTCCACCTTTAGTTTTCCTTACGTTCCATTCTTTGCAATAACCTAACCTAACAAAGCGGCAAACGCGCCGGGATGCCAGCCACCTTTATTACGCCGAGGACGAATGAAATGAGTGACGCGGTGGTTCATGTGCCAGGGAGACATATTGATTCTTGGATAAACAAAAGACAGAAAGGAAGAGAAATGACCCAAGGGCGTCGACCGCGCTCTCCGTAATACTCGATAGAATTCTGTTCACCATCAAGTGCCCATACCCCAGTCCTATATCCTTCGGCAATTCATTCCCTTCCTTGTTTTATTCTATTCTTCATCCCTTAGAAAGGATTCAGCGTTGAAGGTATAGAACGATATCCAAGATGCAGGCTATCAGCCCCTAGCACGGATCCCAAATCAATCTGTATCACCGAGACTGCATCAGTTATAGGGGTTGCCATTTTCTGTACCCATACTGATGTTTCAGGCTCTGCAGTCTATTGGCTAAAGTGCCGCCGGAAATTCGATTGCGCCACTGAGCGTCCGTGCGGGCTGTTACTAGTAGGTACTCACGGGGTTGGAAACCTGGCAACGATATCCATATTGTTACGAGCTCGTGTAACAGAGGGCTCTGTTGTCCGGTAATAACGTCATATCTCCCGTTAAGCATTCATAGATGCGCGACTTTACATATGTATATTATAATTTCAAAGGAAAATTATACGGACTGGTAAAGCGTACTTCCCTGTGAGAGACATTATGCGCCCAGCAGTATAAAGCCAGTGCCCACGGTTTCCAATAATCCAAACTTTTCTTGATTCACATTGTAAGCAAATATAGATATATAAAATATACATACAGTCGCCTCAGCGTAACTCCGTCATTTTTTCCACACGCAAGATCAATTACAGCGTTTGCTATTCAAATCGCCATTCGTCCGATTTCCTATTGACCGATGCATATTAGGCTTTAATCGAAGGGTGGTTTTCATTTTCTCTTCCTTAGCCTTTAACGAAGTACAAAGTCACCCCCGCAAACATCTTAATCTCTTTGTACAGTTCAATTCGAGTGCCCTTAAACCTTTCACCAATTTTCGCACTTGTTAGGGCTGTATTTATTTTAATTTTACTACCCCGTTTTACTTTCATCCCTATCTCTCGTCGACGAGTTAATTTTCAATATTTCACATTTCCATTGTCTCGATACGCCCTCACCCTCGTTTTATCATAATAAACCACGTCGGGGTTTCAGCACTCTCAACCCCCTCCCGCTGCCCCTCAAACCGCGCAACCACGAACCGATGATCCTCCCTCGACTTACTTGAATAAAAATTAATCTGCAAACGAATAAGTAATTGGAATCCCAGCAACGTATTCATCATCCCCCGAACGAAAGTGCAATTTTTCATCTTACAGCAATAAGGGTGGGATTTAGTAGTCAAGAGGGCGCAGGGGAACGACTGACATAACTTTGGTAGTGTTTCAATAGCGATAGGCAGTGACTGTCGACGGGTCACAACGTCGATATAAGCCTGCAAACTCGACCCAATTCTCGCTCGGTAAAACAGCAAACCCGTTCGCTCAGGTTTGCCGACGGTAAACCAACCCCCTTGCTCAGTCACCCTCCACAATCCTCGACGGCACAGAGTAAACGCTTTCGCTCCGACGATTAACTCGAGTTTTGAGTGTTTGGAATGTCGAGTAGGTAAACTGCATCCAGTCACGTACACAAATGGGCGACTGCCATGTGACTGGCTCACTTTGCGCGCGAATGCACCTGCAGGATAGATAAACCTGGCCGATCATGGATATCAGGCTAAGTCCTCACAAGACAGAGACTGAAAACACACAGTATTATTATACACGTGTACAGATATACACACATGCCGTGTACACACATTAGAGTCTAGATTTCCCTAGTTTATCCCGCAGGAGTAGCAGCTAGTATTTCAAACTACATATTCCAGACTGCTTTTCAGCTGACGTATGGAAGATAGCCAGCTGGTGTACGGGACGCTAATGACGACGCATCTGCATGTCCGTTCGTCAGTGGATCCGTCATTCTAACGTAGTAACGGTTGGCAGCAGTGGCGCTGTGACCCGTCGGGAAAATCAAGATGTCGCAATATGGCGCGCGTTACTATGTGACAGGATACATGCGAAGGTTGATGGGGAGGGGGGGGGGCGGCGGTAAACGACGATAGATAATTATTAAATCAATGAAAATTGGGCTCTCATCTGTTAAACGACTGTATTTGTATACACAGACGTCTAGAGTTATCACAGTCCATGTACTGTGGTAGTGTATATCCTAGGCGGGTTATCTCGCGAGTAAATAAGAGGCGGATCGATAAGAAGACATTCGACACTATCTTCACAGTCAGCGGCGTCAAGCCCTAATTGTTTGCTTTGTCTCGAAGACGTTTCTCCGGTTCTTGTTTGGCGAGTACTCTTCATTCTCTATTTCTACCCCCTAGCAATCCTTTCACCAGCGAGAAACAAACCCACCAACCAACCAACCAACCAACCCCCCGTCCAGAATATTCTCTCTTGGTCCTCCTCCCGTGTCCTCTGTTTCTTCCTACGGTTCTGTACGCCTCTCACCTCCTCCTGTCACGCGTCCAAACTCCTTCCTGTTTCGCCAACTACCCGACGTCTTTCGCGTGCTCAATTTCGACGCGAAGTTTTTTTCTTTCACGCCTCGACGAAACTACCCCCACCCTCGCACTAACGACTACCAGCCGTTCAGACGATTTTTAACGAGTCGACGAAAAATTCTTTGGACGTCCAAGATATTATAAAGTCTATTATAAAGCTTCGTATACAAGTTTCGTGAATATCAATATTCCTTCGCAGAATCGTAAAAGCCTTTGAGTTTTTCATAGTTTTTAATTTTGCAATAACGTCATCCGCAAAGTTATCATTATTATTCTACACTTAAGTTTTCTTCGAGCCTGACTTAATCAAACCGAACATTCGCGCCAGGTCTATCGAAGTTATTGTCAGTCTGCACGTACATCGGGTATATATACTGAATGACAGAGAGAGAGACGCCGGATACGAGATATAAATGGGAGCGACGAAGAAAGCACACGAGGATTTGCAGAAGGGTACCTACATACATACACTACGCGATCGCGTCCATGTAAGCGGAACAACCAACTCGACACAGACTGGTAGAAAGCCTAGCCGACCCAGCAGGGCCGTACAGTACGACGTGTGGGATTGACATCAATGTGTTCCACGAAGCGTGAGTGAAATGCGTGAGAGAGCCTTGTACAGGCTTTGGCACGTTCATTGTCAAGTGAGGCTTTGGGTCTGGGTAGAACGAAAAAAAAAAAAAAAAAAAAAAATAAAGAGAACGTCCACGCGTACGCGTGGATACACGTACGTGGATATCGTACGTGGATACGTACGATACACCCTCGAAACGGCATGATCCGCAGAATTGTCATTATTATTATACCCGAGACGAATACCTTCGTCCACCCAATGCTCTCCTGGTGTATCGTACGTTCAAAGCGATGCACTATACCTGCACTGTATATCCCAAGAAAGATTCGTTGCTACCATTAAAGCAATCTCGAAATCGAATCTTGGAAAAACAATCGCCGTGAGATTTCTCACTGTCAAAAAGAAAATAACAGTCTCGGACAAGTCAAAACTAATAACGCGAATCTCGGCGAAACGGTCTTGGTAAGCTTTACGAAGAGACTATGGATTGGCTCCTGTGCGTGACCCTCGCCGTGATTATTTTCAGAACTCTTTCCAAGACTGAATTCCAATACTGTCCTTTTCCGCGCGGATAACACGTAATAAACCAGAGCTCAATCCAAATGTGCACATATGTATACGTCAAACGTGCGCGCGTTACTCGTTTCTAACGTTGCCACGAAGGTAAAAGCCGCGCTTGCCCTTAGATCTGCCAAGTAGACCGTGCACTGTAATAAGTGGACCATGCATGCATCGAACGCCTCCGTTTAACCGGCAGGTAACTCACTCACTAATGAAGAACGAAGAGGGTAGGTGCTCTATTAATATCGGTGAATTCTTAATGCCCTTCGATCGCCGTTGCAATTAAAACGCGCTTCGCTGCAGCTGAGGGTATCGTCAATCGATCCTATTCGCATGCATTATTTATCTGCCATGTATACGCGAGGGTTTCGTTTCTTTGATTATAATCACCATTAAAGTTCGAGCGACGATTAAGTATAATTACAGGTCGTACAATTTCTTTTTTGTTTTACAGCGAATCGACTATGTCCGTCGCACAGTATAAATATTCATTTCTAGGTGAAAGCAGGTATACCTACGTCACCTCGGTGACATCTGCTTTCGATTCGAATCGCTTTCTCTCTCTTTCTCTCAATGTATCGTACAGGGACATCCTTCCTCACTCTCGTTCCCTTTCCTCCGTACATGATACACGATGCACGTTCCCCATGCCATCCCATGCCATGACACTCACCCAGCCACTGTCCCGTGAAATCATGCCGTGATCCCGCGAACCTCTACCGCCTGTGTCTCTAGCTCTGCTCCGACCACTGTCTACCGTATATCCTCGTTCCTCCTGTTTTGGCAAACAGCATCGCTACAGCTTGCTACCCTTGCCCTTCCACGAGATACAACCGAACTCGAACGACTCGTAACGCCACTGTGTATAGCCGTGAGACGCGAATGCAAGATCGACATCGAGAGTACATGCACTGAACACAGGCTGTTACCTCTTCAGAATGAGAAACATAGGAATAAAGCTTCCACGCACGTTTATTCGAATAGACGGTATCGCTACATAAAAGGGTATATCCTACCATCGCGTTTGCGGCGTCACGATAGTGTCCTTAAAAAGAAATAAAAATTCAGGCAAGGGAGAGAGGCACGCAAACTACCTTTGAATAGGTTATGTCTAGCTTCAATATGGGTACACAGAAAGAATATAGATCCGAAAGAAAATTGAATTAAATAACAGAGACCGTTCAAAGCGCAGGCTGACTTGACGTTTTAAAGAGTAAAAATCGCTTCTCTTCTCTCCGAGAGACTCGGACGAATTTAGTTACAATGTCGAGGATGTTTGCACGTGGGTGAGAGAGTGAGACAAAACGTAGTACGAAAACTGGGGCAAACTAACAAAATGCTATAAATGTACAGCAACATCAAAATTTCTAGTCCGAGTCGTCTGGCTCTCTGGACACTACTTCATGGTGCGCCACTGGCTCGTAAATGACATAGTTGGTAAACGTGACATCGTCTAGGGACCTTAGAATGCTTCCTACATGGTCGTCTGTCTTTTGATCATCGTGCAACCTGCAAATTGACCACAACAATTTCTGAAGAGGGTCGAACCTCATTAACTCCTAGTAATATTTAATAATCCCTAGTGGCTCTGATCAAGGTAATCATGCAACGTGACAAGTTAGTTAGCAGTTTTACAATCGCTGCAAAGTTTATAATGACGCCGTACCGATCCGATTCACAAACGTTACTGATTACGTGAAGTTTGCCAGGTCAACGGAGCAAATGTCGAACAGAGGGCAATGTCTATATTGCGATTTCTCGTAAATGAAATCACGTTACATTTTCCCGACTAAGTTCGAGCGTTTTCGGGTACGATTCAATCTGAAAGTTCCCGTTCACCTTAACCCAAAGGATCAGCACAGTCCGGCCTCCCTGAGAATGACGCGATCGTCTCGAAAACAGTTCGAAACTTCCGCGAAAATCGTTCTCCCTTGAAAAACCCTTGGCACCGTGTTCTGTTCGCCCTTTGCCATTTGGACCGTACCTGGTCATTTTCTCTCTCTCCCAGCTCCGCCTATCATCTCATCTCCTTTTTCTGGTGTCTTTCCCTCCCTCTTACCTTTTTCCCTGGATAATTTTGCAACTTGGCTTTTCGCGAATTAATTTAATCGGAACGTCGAGCGGAGGGAGCCAAAGGAGACTTTAGAAATCGAGGTAAAATAAACGCGAAACGTTACTTCCGCTCGTCACGAAGTTTCGTAAAGTGGACGAATTTTTATGATTATAATGGAGGAGGATCGATTCCGAACAGTAGTCTCGTTTACGAACTCGCATTACCTCGGTGAATTTAATTTACACTGTGTATACATTCACGCGAGGCGCCAAGTTCCGGGACTTCGTGGAAACAAAGTTTGATCGTGTTGCTCCAAGGCTACGACTTTCAAGATAAATATGTATGATCGTAATAACGTACAAATTGCGAAAATACTCTTTCGAGTAGCGCGCAATAACATTTCAGACTAGACGACAGATCGTCCTGAATCTCGCGAGAAGAAGGCAACCGTGTAAGGGGCCACTTTTGGGTCTCTTGGTAAAATGAAAAACAGGGAAGGCCGAAACTTTTTAATCTAAAGGTACCCAATGGCCGGGAAGACCCTAAAGCTTTTAATCCAAAGATGCTTAAACCTAACTCTCTCTCCTGACCGAGTCCAACCCCCCTGTCCCTCCTCTAGATCTCCCGTTTACCTCGAGGTTACTCAGAGAGTCAATGACCGTGATAATTTAATGGGCGGACCTTGGTTTACTTTGGATCTCGAGCCCAGCGCTTTCAAAGTAACGTACGAATCTTTACCCCAGCCCTGGTCCATCTCCTTTCCAGATCCAACAGCATCCGGGGCAATGTCATTCAGCGCGGCTTCGTTGACATTAACCTATCGAACCCCCATTCACTCAAATGGTATCATCGCTTACATCCATGACTAACGGACCCACAGTGCTTCGGGTACCATTTGCAGACGCAAGACACTCTCTTTCAAAGCAAAGGACGTAGCCGCGCCAGGGTTGGAGCGCGCGAGAAACTCAACACTATTATGGCTTTAAAGTGAATCAGTCACATCTCAGTCTTCGATCCGTGATTATCCATTTAATTTTGTACCATGAATCCCAGGAGAGTAAGAGATCTTTGGACTGGAAATAGTGGTCAATACACACTCTCTCGTGAGGCCGGACATCAAAAGCCACGAGTCCCCATTTAAATCTTAGACGGAGCCAAAGTACGTGGATAGGCTGGTTCAGGAGACGTTCATGATCAAAGATGTCACCGAATTGAGGATGAGGGATGCTGAAGAAATAGATGGTTGATAGCCAACGAGGGTGGCTGTAATAAAGAGGTGGGTAGACGTAACGGATACGAGGGGGACGGAGCAGAGAGAAGATAGAAAGAGGGGGGACGGTCCCTTGAAAAGAGGGAGAGTCGGATAATCATTTCTCTACTAGAAGATAGCAGAGAGGGAAAAAGGAAAACTGAAAAAAGCCAGAACCGTGAATTCCCTTCCGATTAGTTTTCTCTTAAACGTAAAAAAGAAACAAAATGTATATATATATATATATATATATATATATATATACGCACTGTGTGTGTGTGTGTGTGTGGCCACATGGATGCACCGAGGATTCGTAAGCGAGACAGACAGGACGATAATGGAAACGAAGGAGAACCAGTAGTGCAGTGAACGATAATTGGCCGTCGAGAAGGAAGTGCAATGGGGATGAATGGGGGTGTGCGTTAAGGGATGATAACGGTACCGATGGAAAGGGCAGAGGGTCCCGTTGTCGGTGCTTGGAAAACGGGATGGAGAATCAAGCCGCGCCGGTCAACGTATGCCGAATTTGCGTATCGAGTCATACGTTTAGAATCATCCCCTGCTTCCCGAGTCCAACCACCAATGTCCCCTCGGGGAAACTGCATCCATTAACGTACGGACCGACGAATTCGATGTGCGTGGAATTCGTATGAATGAAGAGAACTTGCGAATTTGAATCCATGAATAGCCACCTGTACGAGCGCATATTCAATATTATAGAAGTGACTGGCCGCAGGAGTAATGATTTTTATCATCCCCTATTTCATATCAAAATCAAGAGGCCTATGGAATCATGATATTGCCTATAGTCATTTGACGCCCTGAAAAAAGTTCATAAGTCTCCCAAGCATAATTACAACTATGGTAACCATAAAGTATGGTTAACGCGGTGACAGGTACACTGTATAGCTTCAGCAGTTATTTTTTTATGGTTACGTAAATTTTGTAGGTTAGCCATAGTGAAGTTTCTAGCGGAGCTATACGTTTTTCGTTTATACGTTAAAATGGATTTCACCTCTCTTGTTCTTCGTTAGCTACTGTAACGATATTCGTCAGTCATAATACTATAGTCATTATATATATATATATATATATATATATATATATATATATTACAGGACCAATGTAAGTATATACGTAATTTTAGCAGCTATAACTTACGACTAATTCAACCATAACAGAACGGCTGTAACGTTTACAGTATTTCTTGCAGTGCGAACCCTACCGTAAATTCCACATCATTCGGGACATCATTCACCCTTTAGCCTGTTTACCTCGATTATTAAACTTTCCTTTTAAATATGATCGTATGACTCATCAAATGAAAAAAAAAAAAAAATTCACATTACTAAAGCACTTTCGTGACTATGATATCGTTTGAAAAAATAATATTTCTTAAGATTATCAATAATTCAATAAAGCCTATACGATATAGGACACGTTCAAAATACTTTGTACCCTAGAATTTATGTATCCTATACTTAATTTCTCCCTGCGATATAATATCGCCTTGGTGTTGCGAGCTTTCGAAGTGTGATACCCTAGATCGGTCGAACGTATATACAATTCCCTCGCGTGAGAGCTTTCGCGTAAAGTTCAACGTTTGGCCTGCCTCCAAGCTCGTCGACTTTTAACGTGTTCCAAATCGTTAGCGTTAATTGTGACGAGAAAGCGAATAAACGTACAAGTACAGTCACCAGGGGAACCAGTGCGGAAAGGTGAAGAGCACAAGCGTAATGCAGGATGGATATGCGTTGAGAAGAGAAGTAACGAGTAGGAGAAGATGAGGATAGAGACAGAGGAGAGAGGGTTAAAAAAAAAAAGAGGAAAGTAATTTCTATTCTCGGACTAAGATTTATACGCGATATTTTCAAAATGGTCAGACCGTTCCGTGCGACATTGTTGTTATTGACTAAAGCGTCGGCGAGTGAAACAGTTCACCGTTTTATTTCACGGAACGCGAGTACAGCACCGAGTATTCGCGGCAGCCAACCAAGACTGGGCTGAGTGAAAATGATTGACGCTTTGGGTTGCCGTAAAGGTAAACATTAATTTAATTCGATCGTAGTACCGATTGCGTTTAAACAGCTTGGTAAATCGTACTACTGTAACAGTACGAAATTAATCACGACGTGAGGTGCATCGTGCTCGCCAATGGCTTAGAGACTAACGTAACTGCCAGTCAATTTCAATTTTCGAAAGCAATTACTCAAGTGTAGCGCGCAATCAGGGTTTTGAGAGGGATCCCTCGAGAGTCGCGCAATAGCGCGGAGCTAAGAGAATGAGACTATAGAAAGGAGTAGAAAGGACAGGAAGCTTTCTTGAGAAGTTAGACGAGAGGATCTGTATGTATGTATGGCGATGACTGTAGTCTCGGTATACGGTTTATGATCGATAAGGATTCCGACGGGGCGTAAGATTATTCGAGCCGAAACTTGAAACTTGATTTTTTTGTTGCAACGAGCACGAAGGACGTGTATTGGAGAATATATGTGAAGGTTGGGTACGAAGCTACGCCCTGCGAGTGTCGGCATAATAGGAGGCCATTACAGCCGTTACGCGTTGCCTGTAGCTATAGGAGGAACCAGGCCGCGGCAATTTGCGATACAATTTAAAGAAGACCGTCCTCCCTGCACTTTATATTTCGAGTTTGTAATGGTAAAACTTTCCTAACGACCCATCTGTTTGAATTATGCACGACGCAAGCTCCTGGCAAATTTTACTCTACGTGACTGAAACTGATTGCGCATCTCTGTTGTCTTTAACGGATGCGTAAGTAACACGTTCGAGTGCACTGTATTACGTAGTAACGATTCGACATTTTTTAACGTGTAAAGACATCGAGGGAAGATTCGTCAATACCGGATACGGTTATTCTCAGAGATCGACGAGCCATACGTAAGTTTCAATATAAACCCATTGTTTCGAGCTGATCATTGGTCTCCTATACTACTATATTCTCATCAGACTACTCTCTTTGTCGTTAACCACCAAAAATGAGAAATCGCGCTAAGCGAAAGTCGTTTAATCGTAATTTCGCGTGCAGAAGTCACCAATTTTTTTGTCAAGGCGCGCGTATAATTCCATGAAGTTGTACAAGTTCTTTGTGTAAAAACGCCAAATGAACTAGGAATATAACGAAACCAGCTTGACGGTAAAGTCTAAATAAAGCCCTATAAAAAGCCTATCGAGTTACCCACGAAATTACTTCCAAAAGAAAGACACCGATTCCAAGCTAAAGATTCCCTGTAAATAAGGGTGCAGCTAATTAACGGATACCTTATACTTTGTTTCCAATTGAGCGTCGCACGGCTTCGCGGATTCCCGTAGATACGGTCTTGTCTGTTTTTTTTAAGAAATTTTCTCGACAACGCTGACGGGCAACCGGAAATGCCTCAGACGGAAACAACGACGACCATCGCGGACTTGAGGAGTAGCAATAAAGTCATAACGAGACAGACAAACGACTTCATCCTGCTCTCACTTTACCCGTACTTTCTCAAATCGGCTAAGTTGACGAAATCATCCCTAGAGACAATGCAAGCGGTAATACCTTTGCACCTAAACATCATAAAGATACATCTATTTTTATTTTCGCCGCTCTTCTCCCGAGAGAAAAGTGTCGATATCAATTTCACGAAAAGGGAGCTTCGCTTCGTCGTCCTTTTTACTACAAGAAATATCCACACGTAAAACCATTTCTCCCAATACAGCAACATTCGAATCTCATATCCTGTACCGTCTGAGCCAAGAAACGCCCGAAGGATAAATAAGCAATTTGGAAATTTGTCAAGAACTTTTTCATCCAGCAAGCACCGTTTATTCCCCCTCGATTCTCTTACACGTCTCCCAAGGTCCTAACCACCATCGCTCCTGTACAAACTCCTAGCCAAAATCACCCTTAGTATCATCATTCCCGCATGATCCAATGAAAAATTGCACACTACCCATAAAACACTCCCAATTTTGACGAGACTTTCAAAAAGCACATTTAATCGCTATCGCAAGTTTTCACACGACGCAAGACTTTTTAACGACGCATCAGAGTCAGATAGTAACAACAGGGTCAATGATTGCTCCCTATAGTTGACCCCACGTCAAGCATCGATATAAGCTGCTAAAAAAAAACAAGGGAGAAACAAGAAAAGAAAAACTCTATGTACAAGAGAAACTATCGACCATCGTGGAAACTTCTTCTTTGTCAATTCAAAGCTCGTGTGTCATCCACACAAAGTTCCTACGTGTTTATCGCAGAGGATCCAAGAGAAACAAGGGAGACACAAGCGTTGGCTACAGTGGACGACACTTATTCGCGATTATGAGACGAGTGAGCTTGCAAGCGAGAAGAAACTTCTGACGGTACGTAAGACAACACCTAGGTAAACTCTACTTCGCAGCATCGCTATCTCACGTGGTCTCTGTACGTCTCTTCGTGCAGAATGTGTCTCTGATGTGTATCGCTAGCAAGCACCTGCAAGAGAATCTCTGCCTTCGCGTCGCTGCTTAATTAGCTGGATACATTCAATGTCGCACAACCATAGAGAAAATCTCGTGTAATAAGACAGGTCGTAAGGTCGAAGCAACGAAAGCCCAATACCAGGGATAGTTAATAAAGCTCTCTCCGAGGATAACTGAATGCTTGGTTAGTTCATTGCGTGACTGGATCCTCTGAGAATTAGCGAATGAATGCTTGTCCTTGGTCTTTGGATGAATGAGTGAGAGGATGATGTTAGGAACTGCTAGAGATACGTGTACGTACCATAAGATACGTCCCGGTAGATACGAAGCGGTTTGTCAGGGATTTACTGGAGATTCGTACGTCTCGGTCTCGATGTTCCTCGGGCAAGGAACTATGGGAAAGCAGGGAAACCTTGGAGACCCATGGAAACTCGAGAAACCCAGCGACCTGGGGATAGCGCGGTACCATTGTCCATGGCGACGAGCGTGAACGGCTACGACGGCAAATTTAATATGCATTGTCTGGTCAGATGCAAAGACGAATCCTCTATTGTTATAGGATAAGTTACGCAGCGACATAATTAATCGGCGATAGGCTGCCTCCAAGGGAGACTTGGTGAGAAGGCTGAACCTGAATTTCTATCAAGAGGACTGCGGGGAAGATTCTCGGGAAGCTAGTAGTGGGTTATATAACGCGTAGCGTCGAATTTACAGGGATGCTCGTAAAATTGACGGAATGTGCCAGACGGATTTTAATGAAAAAGAAAGTAAGTAGATAAGGTATCGGGATACAATTCTCATCTTCTTCGAAAAGAAAGGACTTAGAGAGAGAGAGAGAGAGAGTGGTACCGTGTAAAGCATATTGTGAATCCGGAGTGAAGACGTATCGAGAAAGGGATGGAGGTGCGGAGGGGTGAGGATTGGTAAGAAAGACTGTGGTAACACGGGGTAGGATAAGACGAAGAGTTCCAGATGATAAAGATGCTGAAGAGGATAGGGGAAAACGGGACAGTAATCGTACACGTTCGAGGAGAGCCGAGCAAATAGCTACAAATGGAATTAACGATGGCATACGAGATGCTTCATCGAATGCCTGATTTCCCAGCGGGGCAAAAATACCAGTTAGGCATGGGTAAAGTCTGGAAGCCGACTGGGAGCGCTAAATACGGGAACCGTAGAAAATTTCTTCTCCACGGGGCTACCGCTTTATTTAATTACAAATCCGTGCACGTACCGGCCCCGATCCATGGGCTGATAGTATTTCGAGTCGTCGTCGTCGTTGCCGCACGCTTTTCTTCCTCTCTTGGCAATTTACCCAGTCTCCCTTTTTCCATTCTATTTCTCGACAAGTTCGGAGTGGTTGGAGTGCGATTAGATTTCAGTTTCTTCAAGAAATACTTTGCAGAGGAAAAATCTTACAGGTCCAAGTCGATATTAGACGAGCTCAGAGTTTCGCTGTTATCAAAACTGTACCGCGCACCAGACTTAATCGGGACAAACCGTATGACTGAAGTTGGCTCTATAGTGGTTATCAAAATTGACGAGCAAACTTCAGTCGGCTCCGACTCCGTTTCGCATGACGTTGGGTTGCGTTGAAACGAAAATCGAAGATCTATAAGAGGCAACAGCAGTTCACGTCGTTTAGATGCAGCGCGCCCTTTGCACGCCCACGAGAACAAAAAGTGCACTCGCTTTCTATCACGGCAGTATCTAGGCAACGATCACGAGAAGCCACTCAGATGATGAAACTTGTATAGATTCTGGAGTGTCCTAGAATAGCAGAGTTAGAGCAGTGATACAGGGCCGACGTTATCGGCGACTGTAGCTGCCGGTAGAGGATGGTCCTTCCGGAGATAAGTCACGGTCTCGCGAGGGTTGCTACCAGTGAGTATAGAGAGACAGAGAAAGAGAGAGAGAGAGAGAGAGAGAGAAAGGGGGATTCGGAACGATCTAGAAGAACGAGAGTCTACATACGTAAGAGCCGAGTCTCCAGCCATGGGAAGTAAAACCATTCGCAAGTCCATCAATGGAGTCGTGTCGATCTACATAAGAGCCGAGAGCTGCAGTCTATTGAAAATGGAAAAAGTTCGGTACTCGAGGTATATATCCACGGGGGGTTGGGAATTTTTCGAGAGGGAATTTATGCGCCTGCCCATAGGCCGTTTATTCTCCGGCAACGTCCTGCAACCCTGTTTTACGACGCTCTTTGCATCCTGCCCGGTTCGCACAAAAACCATAAACATGGCGCACAGTGGCACTACATAAATATCGGGTGGGAACGTGGATATTCACTTTCCCGCAGAAGCACCAGACCTTCCCATTGGATGGAGCTGGTCATTTTCATCCCCGCCGCTGTGAAAGTTACCAACCACTGGATCATCGTTCTTCGAATCCCACCCCCTCAAGGACCTAGGTCGCTACCGTCGCCAGCATCGCTTGGCTCATTTTAGAACACAGTGCGTCCGGCATTTTCCTGCTCTTGATCGGTATTGATATTTGCAGGGTGCATTTTCGTGGTGTCGAAAGAAAAGAGGTCAACGTGAGTCGCGCGTCGATCAGGGGTGAAACAACATACGAGGCCATTCGAAAAAGCAGCTGCATTACGTGATTGCTTGCCGGGCATTGCCCGGTGCACGGAAACAACCCGACTTCCTTTACGCCATCGTACAAGTTTTATGGAGAGCAGAGAAACCAAGTTTTCTTCTTCTCTTTACTAACCTTCCACTCCTAACATTGTCCAAGTAAGAAACCTCTATCTCGTGTACCATATATACACTTGCATCTATAGGGTTGACCAGACCAGGGTCTTGAAGAACGAAAGGATAGTTCAAAAGTTAAATACAAAGTGAAAATTGCCATTTATTACTTTCCCTCGGACTTTCTGCTTGTTCAGCGGAAAAAAAAGTTGTTTTTTTTCACACATTACGTATTGCGCATTATGAGGTTAAGAATAGTCCAAACTAACGCAGCGCTGTATTAATAAGGAGGGACAATGTTTTTCATCCCTCGGCAGAACATGGGATATAATTAAAGCGGTTGCCTAAGTGGATTAAAGCTCGGGACGGTATGTTTAAAAGTGCCCGAGATACAGTTGGCTTTGTTCCAACAGTCTCCGATACTTGAGTCGCGATGCTCTCTGTGGATCTCAAACGCTATTTGTGCACGAAAACAGGCGCATGACAATCATTCCAATAGTCGCCAGACAAATGACACAGTCATATGCCAAACAACCGTATGCTGATCATACCGATTGATTATCATCTTGGATCAAACGCGCCAGCATGCTCGTCGCGGTAATCGTTAGATACCCGTAGGTCGTCAGAAGACGTAATTAATGGCGGTGAACCCACGTGATTGTATTAAGCGGTATGAAGCCGTCGACGGCTTGATGAAAAGCTCCTACATCTACTGCAACAGCTTGCGCAAGTTGAGGTCCAGCGAGCGGACCGGCATTTACATACAAATAAGCTGCCGTGTTTATAGCCTTGCCAGGTTTACCTGGCTGAAACCAAGGTAAACTGTAACGACGCTCTCGTCGAATTTCTCACGTCGTTCACGTCGATGGACGTCGGCTGCTGAATCGTCGCACCTTTACCGTCTGTCGGAACAAATCGATCGTTTATAAACGCACGATATGCCGCAACGTACTTTACAGCGAGTCTTCGTTAGATCGATCTAATCGATCGTTTCTAATCGACGTTTCTAATCGACGTTTTTAATTGCTCGCTGCCTTTACTTATGACATACAAATTATTACACGGCGCCAACACGAGTTACTCCTTAAGTCATCCAATTTACCTGCTATATCCTAACACGTGTCTGTCGTCGTGTCTGCGCAATCTCTGCCATCATCATTGCGCGCATGCGCAACTCCTTCATAACCTCCAACCGTTCATCCGCTTGTCCTACATTCTGCGCGGGGAATTGAATTTTCCCGAAAGTCATTAAGCGATTTAAGCACGCGCGCAAATAGGCCAATCAGCCGCGCCGTCAACTTCTCGGGTTTACTTGCTTTTTTTTTTTTCCTTATCCATCCCTCAGAACGAGGGAGTTTGGCACGCTTGAGAAAAGGGAAGTCGAACGGGGTTGGGAGTCTTTTCAATTTTATGCAATTCCCTGCAAGCTTAAAGCCTTCGTCCGATTTAATAGGCGTTCAGCTGATCAAACGAGCAGCAACAATGATGTCTTCCCTCCCTCCCACCCCCTCTACCTTACCCTCTCTTCCAATTGCTCGTAGCAACCTTAGGTACAGCACGTGGATACGTCTCCCTAAATCATCCCCAATCACACAACCAACTGAACGTGCTAGTTGTATACAAACATTTTTTTTCATCCTAATGTATTATTCCAGCACAATCTTACGATTGATGCTGGATGCATCGGGAGTATAAATGAATTCATGGAATTAAGGAAAAATGAATTCTAACAGAGAACAGGAGGAATGGGTTTGCCGATCCGACACAACCCTCTTCGTAAATCACGATACAGCCCTACGCCAATGCTAACCAGCCTGGCTTTCCACCTTCCTGGTTTGCCGCTTGTCTTCCTTCCTACCCATGGGAACTCGCGATACGCTATCCATCCCTTAGCCAGAATCTCACTCCCGCTACGAGTTAGGTAAGAGTGTTGGGGGTTAAGCCGCTAACTTTCGTTTTATGCATGAATTTTAACGTTACAGTCTGCGCGCGTTATCCCACCATGATCTGGATGAAGACATTCTTGACGCAGATGTCACCCAACCAACGTGTCTCGCGACCTGCTCAGGCTTCGCGTGACGAGTTCAGCCATAGTAAGAATATCAGGAACTCGCTTGCGATACTTTTATATTTCACGTAATGCAAAGTTACGACGAATTTCCAAGAGTCCGTAATGCGTCTAGCGTGAACGTCGATCTTGAGAGCTCGTGACGGCGAACCTCCCGAATGGATTATCTCATCGTAAATCGAGTTGCACAAGAGTTAAGAGGAGCCGTCCACTAAGGAGAGTGAGAGCGAGACAGAGGGAGTGTCTGCACCTATACATTTTTATAGATACTATAGGCCGCGGCTAAAACTTTCACGCAAAACTTCCCACATAAAAATACCCGTGGATTTATGTGAAAACTTCCAAAATTTTGCCCGACTTCGTAATTGTCCAAGATGTATCGTCGCGCTAACTTTTATCTGCGCGCATCCTCAATTTCTCCCGTGGGATCGAAATTTGACGTCTTTATCCGCAGCATCCCCCCTCAAAACGGAAGCGCAGCGTAACGCAAAGAATTCCCGGGCGATCGTTCCGCCTACATTTTCTTCTCATCTCATTCGCACAGCTTCCGTATAGCTGACATTCCTACAAAACTAACATCAACCCCAATAATACAATAAAATCATCCCCCGACCTCCTACGAACACTATGCGCATACGAAGGATTTCGCAGACGTCGTACAAAGAAAAAAAAAACAAAATACTACCCTCTGCTGTCGTATATCTCAATATAATAATTCGTAATCCGGAAGCATTGAGCGCTGCCGGGGGCGCATTAACATCCGACGCACTCCGGTAAAGCCTACCAGCCCCATTCCACGAATCCGCAACAGTGCGGCCACGAATGTAAATTCCGAACACACGGGTTTTGGGGTTGCGGTCATCAATTTAACGGTGTAAGTCCGTAATATAGCATGGTCTACCGGTACCCCCCCCTACCCCCTACCCACTGACCGTCCCTCCCTCGCCTCTATGTTTCTCTAGAGCCCTCGTGCGAATTCAACCCTGTTCAACTCCGTTCAGCTCTGTCCAGCGTCCCTTCCACCCCTTCCTTCTCACTCTCTCGCGCTCCCTCCCTCTATCCTATGCGCGGGTAAGAGGATTAAGTGTACCCGGGGACGAGAGTTTCAGTTTTTATATAGCATTCCAATATTTCAGGCCCTTTTTTGCTTGGTCGCGTTAATCAAGCCCAGGAAATGAATTTAATAACTGGAAAGGGTTAACTTGTGCGGTCGTAACGTCGCGAAGCCGTAACTCGCGCAGGACTTAACGAGGAGAACGGCAAAAATTTCATCCCCTCGCCGTTCAGATTCTATCCGATTGACGAACTGGTTACCGTATATAACGGGACATGCTCGTAATCTCATTAAACTTATATAAAATATATTTTTCATCATTATTTCCTCCTCGAGCAGCCACCGTTATAAAGGAGAATTCGATTGAAGATTTATAGTACATAAAGAATAGGAAGGACGCGTCGAAGTAATACACCTTCGTGTCTTTCGTCTCGATTTGGACTCGTTTTATTTTTTTCTTCTTCACTTCATTCTTTCTCGTTGCTCGACCCCTGCATTTTTTCGTGATCTTGCCAATTGACTCGTAGAAAATAATAGAGACACGTTAAGAAAGGCCACCACCGGCATCATTATAGGACCTATTATAGGATCGACAAAAGTGGCCATAGCTATGGCACGTAACAAGCGACGTTTATGATACTATTAACTTTGTTACGGACGCATAGTGGCTAAGAACCGTCGTCACACCGTGCGCGCAAACACAGAGAACCTCGCGCGCCTAGACTCACGTTACGTCCACTAACGCAGTATTGAATTTCCATTAATCGATTGGCCGACCATTACGCGGCACACGCTCCTGGTCATTAATAAAAGAGCTTAATATTGTAAAGAGGGAGAGCAGCGAGCGGACGGTCCGGTTTCCCGATACCCTATGGATGAATGACAAGCACAGTATACGGTAGCGACGGGTATAGATATACAAATATTCCCGAGTCAAAAAGTAAGTCCTTGTTTCGATTCTTGTTCGTTCCTCTCGACAGCACGTCGACAGTATTTATAAGTTCCGTTTCGGCTCGAAACACGCAACAAATAGGCCTACGAAACGGAATCAGACCTACGAGGACCGAAGTAGTATTTACTTTTTGACTGGGGTTTTAATATGTATTATTTTTAACCCCCACCACCCTTCGACAGCACGGCCATCAGTGTGTCCACTGACAATTTCTAGGTATACACAGAAATGTATACACTATATTATGCTTAGTACTTATCTGTAAACTTAGCATTGTTTCACGAGGGTTGCACAGCATTCCATGAGATGTTGCCTATCGACAGGGTAGTTGTGCAGAAAAATGTCCTAAGGACTTTTGGGAATAAAAGAGTATGACGACGGGGTGGGAAATGTAATTAGACGTAAGCATTGTCGACCTAATCATCACCCGTGACCATCGAGCAACGTTCTGAAGTGTGCAGAGGCTCGGTCGAGGAGGGTCAGACGTTAGTTCAGGAACCTCTTCTGAAACGTCTGTGCATGACGGAGGTACAGACATTGTTTTCCCCCAAAGATATTTTCGAGGAACGATATATCAAGCGGTCGCTTTAGGATATTTATGAGAAAAAAGAACCGAAGAAATTGATACCGGAAGTGAATTTAATTTAGGGAGACTTGCGAGAAAATAGGAATGTTTTAGTTTCTGGCCAATGAGATTTACCCGGCTCTTGTCTAGGTACGCTGGTCACTGCGGTTGAACTACGTTCTCTATAGAGACTGTCAAAGCGTACTAATAGCAAACAGTGTGGGCAGCGCTGAGTCCAGGTTACCAACAATAAACTCCTGGAACAAGAGGTACGAAGCCAGAAATTAATCTGAATTCAAGTTTGAAAGCGGACTCGAATCACAACGTCATTGGAGCTTGTTCGGTTCCAATTACTCAAGTGTACAGAGAAACGTATGTAACGTCACAGCCGGATAAGCAATCTCGACTTCCGGTGTGACGAACACGTAAGACTAGACGCAGACACTAGGTATGCAGGTGAAGAAAGGCTCCCCGAGTGACTACGGGTAATCCTTACAATTAACTAGCTCATAAGTCGGTAACCCGATGATTTTCAAATATCTAGTCCTAAGGTGACACGCACACTCTCAGTCACGTTTTAAGCACCCTGCGGCTTGTAACGGGCTTTTTCGTTAGGGGAAAACACCCTTACTTGGCCTTAGTTACGCGAGTGGTTGACACGAGAATACGGGGAAGGTGTGGGCTTTGGCAGGGGATGTATATTGCTTTCATTAGCCACAGGAAATTAACCGAGAACCACCCCTCGAAACTCCCGGCTACCATTTTAGACGACGGAACCGTTGACGTGACGGTCATGGGGGTGTCACTCGGCACCGTCGACGAAAGAAGGAGAATTAAAGCTGGTCGATGACTATGCCAAGATGTTCCCGACACGAAACAGGATACGTACAGCCGAGCTGATGACCTTTTCTCTCGTTCTCTCTTTTTTTTTATTTTCTCACCACCCTCCATCAAACCCCCCGACATTCACTCTCAGCCCACGTCGTTTCTTTCATTCTTACCCCAGGCTCCTTCCGGCGCCTATAACGTAGCCTGCCCCTTTCGTTTGCAAGGCAAGAAGCGAAGGGTGGCAATGGCGCAGAGCGTGAAGGTGCGAAGGGTGGATGTTGGTGGTGGTGCGAAGTGAATTTGCATAATTGTTTTCAGTTTACCCACGTGCCTTTAGCTAATGAAGAAAAATACGTCCTCGGCGTGCGGACTCCGACCCCATCGCGTTACGACGATGCGATAATTCCTGATTTTTGAGGGTAACCCGCAAGTGGAAATGCGAACAAGGAACAAGGGTCCAACGTCGTTGCTAACCCCCCGCGCACAACGGAAGAGCCAGATGCCTGAGAACCGGTTCAAAATGATACCATGCAAATCGTTAGGGGTGAGTTAGGGGGTTGCACATTTACCTTGCAGTTCCTCGAGATTACCCGTTCACGAGCAGCAATCAAGTGTTTCGAAAATCACGTGCATCTGGAGCGCAGAAAGTTAAACATATTGATTTTACGTCCGATAGCCGAGCGACTCCGTCGAGAAGGGTTGCCTCCTGCGTTTTAAACCCTCGAGCGGCTACCCTGGTCACGTGTAGTGTCCGCTGATACGCGAGCTGCATACAAAACTTTTTCAACCCCTTGTCCCGCCGTAATCCCCGTACTTCCTCGCCCTCGACAACCCCAAGCTCTATACGTGCACATGTGTACATCTCATATACGCGAACCTGTGCGACCCTGCGGATAGGGTTGGCTTCCCCTTCGCACCCACCTACCCGACCCGTGCCAGTCAAATAAGAAAAACTACCGACTGCGAAACGGACACGTACGCGCAACTCGCAAACAACCCTGTAAAGAGAAGAAATGGCCCCTCGTGTTATTTCTGAGCCTCGCATAACTTTATGTCACGTCACTTCCGTAAACATTCGACAGCCTGACTCATTCTACGTAACCGACCACTTGAAATTCTACTATTCATCACAGCTTACAATTAGATTTCAATTCATGCACGATCAGAGTTCTGTAAAGGCATTATGAAGTTTATTCGTTTAAAACAAAAAAAAAAAAATAAAAATTAAGACAGTCTCTAACGAGTCGAAGCAAAAACCTTCATCGATCCTCGAAAAGAAATCCTCGACGAGTCCTCGTGCTTGACGAACGGAAGCCTCGAAATAAATTATTCCCGATCAGCCAAATATGTTCGTTAGCAAGACCCTCGTGAAAGCGTCTCCAGCGTTTCCAACCGAGAAGCGAAGACGACGAATAAGAGGAACAAGTCTGGCAGAACGCTTAAAAAGCACCACATTCAGCAAGCCGATGCCGAAGCGTGCTACTAAATTACTCAAACCCCTCGTCGACTGACAACGGTGCGCCAGCCTGCCCCGAAGTCTGCCTGTCCATTCCTCTGTCTGTCCGTCTATCTGACTCTCCGTCGGTCTTTCAACGATTTCACCCCTGTCGATCCTCATCTCTCCTCTCCACTCCCCCCCCCCCTATCCATTTATTCCTTTGTCTCGTCATCTTTCTCATCACGGGGCCTCCGACTTCCAAAGCTTTCCGCCAAATCAACTCGGTAAATTGGAGCTTGCAAATGATCCGATCCGCCTTAAAGATTCCGCTAATTGTGCCTACGGAAGAAGGAGGAATTCCTGGGTAACTTTACCGCAGAACTAATTGCAAGGGAGGAACGATGGAAAATGAGAAGAAACGACGAGTACCTATGCCCATCGATTAGACCATCGACACAGTGATACCCCGTATCCTTACAATACAGAGCGTTTCAGTTCGATTGGTCGGGTCTGAACACATCCGAATCGTTTTCGCATCAGTTTCGCATTCTTCGTCAGATCAGCCATGTACAGTAACGCGTCCCTACAATCAGGTATCTGCGAGTGAATTCAAACACACCGGCAACCGATCGAAGATTCGATAATCGCGACGAGATACGCGCTCGTGATACGCCTGACGGAGTCCAATTACCAATCCGTAATTGGGGCAGAATTTCTGCTGAGTTGAAATTTGCACCGCGACCCTGTCCAGTCATGGAGACCAGCTTCGGTTAGTCGTTGCTACACCACTGGGCCACTGCTCTTTGTTAATTAAACCGATTAAAACTGGGACTCGTAGATTGGCCATTTTTAATCAACGCACGAGACAAGAGAAACGTGTGTTGGGAATTTGACTCGGACACCTCGCGATTTTTAAATCAAGTATCGACGTCTGACAGAGAAGCTGGCGCGATTTTGCTAATGGACAACTCGTAATGGAAATCAGGAAAACGCATGACGTACGTATATATCAAGTTGCAGAAAAATGAATAAAAACATATAACGACACCGGAGCAATACATCAAATTATACGTATAAATAAGATTAGGCGCGTAATAAAAAGCTAAAAACGTATCTTAATCAGCGCAGAGAGGCGCGCGGCTTCTAATGTACATTTTGCCTACCACCCTTACGTACTTACTTACCACCCCTGTGGCAATAATCTCGGAAGGATGACCTGCTGTGTGCATGGTTCACGTGGACGTTCTCTTTGACGCGCTACTCTTCACTTATGTTGCATACCTCAAGGACACTCGTCTTCCATCTCCATCATGGCACTTGGACTATCAGCCTACTCTCTCTCTCTCTCTCTCTCTCTTGTCTCAACCCGTGTCTATGTATGTTTCTCCCTCAGTTCCAACCGCGCCACTCTAATTAGACAACCTCGTCATTTCCTACAGACTTCCTATTCTTATTAAACGTCCGTCGATTGCGATAACAACGTAGCGGCATCGATATACAAGAGTGCTGAATACATTGGATAGAAATAAATGCATTTAAGTAATGTTACGTTAAGCCTCCTACAAAAGTGCAATATTAGATTCCGAACTGCTCTATGAAAGTCCTCGAGTGCCAACAACTGGTAGGATTACCATGCTCGATCCGTCAGACGGAATTTTCAAAGAAGGACGCTGAAAGCCAAGCGACAGGCGCACCCGTTCAAATCCTTGAAAATTTGAATTTATGCGAGAATCAGCCATTTTACGAAGCCTTTCAGGCTTTGCATTCTTATCCCTCCGTGCCCTATACCTACTATACTGCCAAGAGGGTTAGTGAGAGTGTTCTCTCTTACTCTTCGATGTTACGTGCTCGAGCACTCTGTCTCTGTCTCTCTCTCTCTCTCTCTATCCTTCTTTCTCGCTATCTTTCACCTCTGGATCCACACTTCTCTGCTCTACAGGGAAAATCGTTGCTGCGAACGACCAGGGACAGTTTAACCCACGGTATTATGTCGGAACTCGAGTTGAAAACAACATCGTCGTGGGATTAATCTTGTGATTAAACTTTGGCTAGAGGTGGCAGACAGCGCTTTCGCGTATTGCTTACATACCGGCTGCCTGAGTAATGGCTGCGTTCTAGAGTGATACCGAGTAGCGTGCCAGAAACATACGATATAAACCACTTGAATTATGGGCAGTTATATGTTACAGGGTAAAAGCATTGAATTTATAATTTCTGGCGTGGAGAGTATCCAGATTCGTGGATACAGGAGCGATAAAAAGATAGAAAAAAAAAAAAAAGAAATGTAAAACGAATCCGATTCGAATATCGTAATATCAATCATAATTTTAAATTCCATTAATTTCAAGCTTCGCGTAAATCCGCCGCAAATGAGAAGTAAAGTATGTAATCGTTCCTCCATCACTACTATACGCAGCACCCATTACGATCCCTGATACCTTTCGACTCTCGATTCTGCTGTCTCTACGTTTCCCGACACTTACGCCGCATTAATTGAACCTAACCGAACGAAGCGAGCTTCAGAATAGTCCGATAGGTCGCAACAATTTTACTGGAATGCTGCCCCCGGCACGTGACCTTCTCGAAGCCGACCCCTTAAACTCCTCAACCGAGAGTATTTAAGTGAACTAGCAGCGAGAAGAAAGAGGTTAAAAAAAAAAAGGAAATATGAAAAACATGAAAATCAATACCCCAGCTTTCATTCGATTGACGTTCCTTATCTTCGTGATAAGGACACGCGTCCAGCGAGTCGATCGGATGGAAACGCGAGTGGCCATTGGTGCCAGTGAGAAAATAAATTCCAGGGAGTAAAAAAGTTACGCGCTATAGAATTCCCAATTGAAATGACGAGAATGACGAGCTCGTTACCGTTCACCCTCTGAACGAGACGTCTGAGCCACCCTGGGTAGGGGTCTGGGGTAACGAGGGTACGCGTGTCCGTGGTTCTTGGATGTCGAAGAGGATGGGGAACTTCTAGAAACGCTCCTGGCGTGAAGCGAAAGTTATTTTCCACAGTTCAACGGTTCCTGAGATAAGTGTTTATCGGAGTGTAATTCAATTACTGAATCTTCACACTGTCTGGAGTAGCACCCATTGTCCTGTGTTTCCCCTGTACCCGACGCTGATTCGTTATCATCCCCTAGGAGACACAATGGTGCTAAACAGGAGATAACTGGACTGATAACCAATTCAACCCCTCGCTGCTTCTCGTCCACTGGCCTATAGTTGGGAGATAACAGTATGTCTTAACACGCTTGGCATAGTCGGCAAACTTCACACTTGGAAACAGTTGGAGTTAAAACAGTAACAATTACATGGACGGTCATCGGTAGCTACGAGTAACCGTACATTTATAACGTAAAAGGTGTTAGGTCATAGAGGTCAATTTGCAAAAATTATAAGGGGATGCTGCAAGGTCGAGTCGTTGGTTACGAGGAAAAAATCAGGCGAGACCATGAAGACTACCGCGAAATTTGAATTAAAACGTTAATCGCAACGGGTGATTACAACACTTCTCACGCAGCACTAATTAGTCGCAGTAATGGGGGGGTGGGATGTGGGTGGCGTCAGAGGGTGTGGAGAGTAATTCCGCGAGGAAGCAGCGATAAGAGGTAGCAGAGGGAGAGTTAAGGGGTGGTGGGGGGCACAAGGAGCAGGAGAGAAAAAAAGAGACGGGAAAGCATGTTAGCCGCGGACGGCCCATTAAAAACAGCTGAGTTTTGTCGGCTGCTATAATTAGGGGGTTGGTTGTTAGGGATGCCAGCGTGACGTTGGTTGCAAGCACGAAAAAAAAGGACTGTTCAAAAAGTGCCCGGTAATCGTGTGGTTAATATTTAACACATAAGCCAGGGTTCAAGCGAGTGCAAATATTAACTGAAATCTCAGCACTTCGGAAGCAACGAGACGCGTTCGTTCGTCCGGCTTATTTCTGTTGACGTCAATGTCGCCAGCCAAAATCGTCGTCATCGATTCTCATCGAACGACCAACCAATGGGCACAGTTGAATTCCAAATGCCACACAAAAGCGTGGAGACGAAAGGACATTCGGGTAGGTGGGTGGGAAAAGGTGGTATTGGTCGGGACGTCAGCATAGAATAGGAGGGAAAATAAGAGAGACAGAAACTAGGAGAGAATAGGAGAGAGGGAGAGAGAGAGAGAGAATAGCGTGAAATCACGACTCGCCTAGCCCGGCATGTTCATTGGCTGGAATGCAGATAGGACGCGGGCCGTCCTTCCCTCTGACCCGTATATACCAAATTCATGAGATAACGCGTTTCTCGCGACGATGATTCTGCAACGGAACTCACGTACAAAATTATCTCAGTGGAAACATTAAAAATCGGCAGCTCTCTAGTTTTCTTTAGCCAGGCAGTTCCCGTCGCTGTGTTACCAAATACGACGACGGACAACTTTTGTCTGACGATATAGACAACTGAAACGTTATACCTGCCCAGTCGTCCATTCGCGGAGCGTATTAAAAGTTTCGCCAACTCCTTAGTCTCGCCTAAGAGGCTCTTGGGATTTTAAAAACAAAAGCTTCATAATTTTGTTTTACCTTTCCACATTGTTTTTTTTTTTTGTTACCCTACTTCTGTACATACGCCTTACTTTCGTTCTTTAAAGTCCTCCGACTACGTTCTCTATCCTCAACCCGCGAATGCAGCACGCGCAAAGTTTCCTCTCAGGTATGAACTTTCCACGTCAAAAAGTATGCTACTTTATTGCGGTTATTAGCGGCACGACGGGCGGCCGTTGTTTCGTGGAATGAAATCGAGATTGCTAAAGAAGATCAAGCGGAAGTGGTCGTAGGACATTTTCAACCAGATTAAAAGAAATCCGCGTACCAAAAGGCAGTGGAGTCGTCACCCTGTTTTCTAACGTGTCAGAACTATCCGTTATATGTATATATATACCTAGCAATGCTGGTAAACATCGAGAAGTATATATGACGGCAAAAGTAAAATAAAAAAAAAGTCGATGCAGCAAAGTGCGATTCGTACCACCATAAAACGTACAATGCCCAGGAGCAAAAAAGACAGACTCGAAAGCATATCAGAATTTCAGGAGAAGCACGTTACAAAGTTTGAAATGGTAAAACCGTTTGGTCAATGACTCTTACAAGTTAGTCTGTCAACCATGGAAAAACAACTTTTTCAGCAAAGCAAGAAATTCAAGAAGACAAATTCTAGGTCGAAGGTTGATATATACGTACAACAGCCCAAGGCATTATAAGCTCGACATTGTTAATTTTCTTGAGTTTATTATAATCAAAATTTCTCATCACGCGTATAATTTAATAAAACAATATACACACATATACGAAATACTCCCAAGGGGTAATACCGTGCGAAACATCTAAAAGGTAAAAATACAAAATTTGTCCCTTACCAATCCAGCTGCAGAGAATTGTTGTTCTGATCCATACTCAGCGGCATCTCGCTGCCCAGTTGGAAATTAAAAGCAAACTGTTGATACTTCATTAAGCTTGTTGTGCTTTTCCGTCACTTTTTGTACTACTTCTTCGCTCCCAGTTAAGTAACGATCTGTACCGATCGCTGCGAACAACACGAAGCCATATGATTTAGAAGAAAAAGGAAGAATCTCGAACGAGGTAAACGAGTTACCTGTTAACGCTCTTGTTATCGCGTTAAGCTTCGCTTGCGAAGCTTTGTATAAATAGCTTGTATAACTTGTATGCTTGAGAATGGCTTACCCGAGAGGTCAAGACGTCTGACGATAATACAGAAGACGTAGAGAAGAATGCCGTGGAGTAATCGGAGCACAACAATGGGTTGGTACGTGGAGAGATAAGAATTATTGGTTCAAGTTTCGTACCGGCGAAACAAGTCACTGATAAGATCGAACAAGTTCAAGACAATGCAACTTCACGAAGAGCAAGTAATAAACGTTGGGTCATTTATTCGCAGGACCTCTGCTACCTGCTAGAGTCGATGGAATACTGAACAGCTCCCGGTTGTCGCCTATTACAAACCACGTTCGAGACTGTTTCCTATTTGTTTACATGACATTGCTGACTGTACGTCTGAGTTAGGCATATACTTTTTGCATCAGACTGTTCGGCTATGGCCGTGTATTAACTGTTTAGAAAACTTAAGACTGTTTTACGTATTATCAATCCTGCTGATGTACGACATATGTGTGTGTGTGTGTGTGTATATATATATTATGAAAAGAGTATCGTTCATATATATATATATGAAAAGAGTATCGTTGAGAATTGAACGATTCAAGTTTAACATTTAATAGTGCATCACTATTCAATGCGTTTAATGCATCTGGTGCATAATTAGAATTTTGGGATAAATTGTTAATCGAATAAAGTACCTTTCGAATATATGTACCTATGTTACATTTTGAAAAGAAATTGAAAACGTAAAAGTAGCAAATGCAGCTGTGATTAAAGCATAAAGGACTGTATAGGGAGACGTGCAATTTTTGAAAAATATTGTTTCATCGTATACGAGCTTTACTCGTCAGAGAGGTTACGTGATGGAAGTTCATCGCATGCGTTCCCTCCCGTTCAATCAAATGGGACGTGTGAAGCTTATTACGAAATATCGAGCAAATTTTTCAATTTGCTACCACAGCCCGAAAGATAATCTCCCATTGAAACGTGTCAGGAGAGATTACGAAATGAAAGTAACATCAGCTAATCGATATCGATTACCTACAAGCGCAATTCGTTGCTGAACGAACAGCGTACACAATCCCCTGGGTTACGTCCGATAAAATATCAAACTAATGGCGATCCGATCGGATCCAATCGTACAATGTAAAATGTTCCAACGCTAAATGGTTAGTTAAATGCTCTAAAAAAATGGACCTGTACTCGTATTCGCACGTTTTCGAATCCCCGCTATTCTCACGAGGAGTGTCGGCGCTATTGTTATAATTTAATTACTTTGACGGAATAAGAACGGTGGCGGCAAAGAACGAGGAAACGTTTGCGAAATGGCGGGGATGAAATTTTAATATGTAACGTGCTAACGGACCGTGAGAATGAATTTAATATTTCATTTCTTTCAAAGAGCCCGAGACTGGAAGAGAAAGGTATTCGCGAGCCTTTCCAAAGAGGAACCATTTTAAATGTATATATGAATGCCAATATATATATATATATATATATATATATATATATGTATATGTATATATATGGACATGTATATACACACGGGCACACGCGCGTTTATCATTCCTTACCGAAATTCTCAATTATCGGAAAATCGATAACGGATCGAGAGAAAAAAATATCTAGAACAGCACGTAGTAGTAGCACGATAAGATCCTTAGACAAAAGGGAGTATGAGAATGGAACCCTAACGTCATATTGAAGATCGTCGAATCTCATTTTTTCTTAGTAATCCCTAGTTTGACGCAATTCAAAAGCATTTCAAAGTCATCGTTCTTCGTTTGGTTCGCAGACGTTCAGATAGATGTAGCACGACGAGATGCCTTTAACAAAGATATCGAGTAGTTGGGAAGTATCCTTTAAAAACGTCTTTATTTACTACCTGTTGCCTCGTCGAATTGGATTTGCCAATGCGATTTGCAGTGAAGTTAAGTAGAATGGGATTAGCCAATAAAATACAATGAAATACAACAACAATTTCAATTCGTATAAATTAATAAAATTTCAAATTTTCAGACATTTCACTGAAAAGGACATTAAATTATTAATCACACAAGGTCTTTCAAGCCAAAGGTGAAAGGGGATTTTGGACGGAGTGAAATTCCGTTTGAGGCATCAAGGCGAGAGAAGCTCTGCCTAAGCTTAAGAGGTGCAAAAAACCTACCCATCTCTGCAACCCTTATAGTAGATACGTACCTACCCCTACAGACACGCTACGCTCTGTTACCGCAGGTCCCACCTTTTCCGTGAGTGAGCTCGGGCACCCTGGCCATAACGCCAAAGTTGAAGAGGTCGTGAGGGGTGCCGAGGGTGACGTCCCCAGAGGGTGAGAGTGGTAAACGAGGGAGGAGATGAAAAGGAGTAGAAAGACTAGGAAGAGGAGAGGACAAGAGTAAAGGGTATACGGGGTAGTTTTTACTCCAACAGACCCGACGTGTAAGTTCGTGGCAAGTTCGGACCCTTTGGCTAGGCAGCTACCTACCAACCCCTAGTCTGCGTCCAACTTTGGATTTCAACTTTCGACTTGGCACTTTTTTTTATTTCTCCATCCTCCACCCTTCCATCCAGTCCTCGCGACTAACGCTGCATGCCAACTTATTACAAAAGGAAGCGCGCGTGGTTTTAAGGGCGAAGATTAAATTGGCTTCCAAGAAGGGAAAGTTTCCTCTGTCCAATAGGGGTACGACGAACTTATAGGGCCGTAGCACCCTTAGGGACCTTTATGCGTCATCTGCCAGTATTCGCTTCCAGATCTGAAGTAGGATCGTTTTAATTTTTACTACTCAGCCACTAAGTCTTCCACCTTAAAATCCTTTATATCCATAAAAAAACAAGGTTTCTATCCATATACGCCAAAATGATGATTAATTCACAGATCAATAGTAATAACTCAACGTTATACCTCTGTTCACCCAGTATCAAATAAAACAATGATATTCATATTTTTACCACACTACCTTTAATTATCCCAAAAATTAATGACACATCTTCTAAAACCATCAATGGTCGCTCCTGACAGGAACATGCGAAGCGCCGACAATAAACCGAAGCTAAGACAGAAGAATGACGCTTTACGAGGCACAGTAGAAAACTGCGTTGCAGGAGTCAGACTAGACTAATAAATGTTCGTACCAAGTGAATGACTTACAACCCTTTGCAACGCGACATGAACCGTACAAAAGCATTCTGTGCATCGTGAAGCTAGCTGGTAGCGAGGATCAATGTCGACGACTGCTCAACCAAGATCAGGCTTGGGGTTCAATGGCAACAGGTATTCACCCGGCTGTGAAAACGCTGGCAGCTCTTGATCCCTTGCAAGCTCGTGCAACCCCTCATCTGGCATCGCGTACCTATACGCTAGTGAACGAGACACCCGAGTGAAGTTGCCTATCGCAGAGTTGTGATTTTTAATTAAACATTCCCAGGTTGCTTCAAACGACTTGGTTTTAGGAATTTTGTTTTAATTTATCAGCCAACGCGGTGTCTCTTGCGTAACCTGCTCTGCGCATGCTGGACCATAGGGATTTCAATGGAACAGGGTTGTTTTTGTTAATAATGCTCCAACTGTGGCTGAAACCTTTGCCACAGCAAGAACCATAGAGATAAGCGCGGCACTCGTGTACTTTTTGCCCGCGCTACAGCTTCAACGCGAAGGGAGGAGTCCGGGGCGAGGTAACGCGAGAGGGATGATAGCAGGATAAAGAGTGTGGGATGCGATATTTCTAGTGAGATATTTTTTTCCTTTCTATTCTCTTAGCTACTTTCCTCTCCTGCAGCAATAGCGGATGAGACTGTCCGAATGGATTTCACTAAGAGTCGCTGCTCCCCCTGCTGCCGTCGGTGAGTAAAAAATAAAAAAGAACGTGAATTCTTATTTGCAAGGGCTTAACGATAGATCCGTTTCGCGAACAGAGCAAAAGGTAATTTACATTCAATTCAGGAAATCCCAGATGTCTATTGGCTAAAAGACCGTTCGGATAAGAATAGCCGACTATCTGGCTCCTACGTCGGATATCCGGCATCTGCATAATTCTAGCCTCCATTCTTTCCACCCCTAACCCTCTTGCTACTACTGTCTTTCACCTTTTTCTCTACTTCCTTAGTCTCGACATGGCTTCTAGAACTCTAGGATTGTACTGACGAGGGAGAGTAAAGGGGTCGGGGTGATGGTGGTGGAAGGCCCAGTTCATTTAGCCGCGCATTCCAAACTGCATGCAATTAAACTTTCAAACCCTGCGTCTTAATTTACTTGCAGAGAGAAAGAGAAGGCACGAGAGACAGAGTCGAGTACTTATAGCAAAAGTGCACTTGAGACGCTTAGAAAATTTCATGGAAATCTTCGAGGACACTTCTTTTCGAATCTTTTCATTCCTCAACCATTCTCCTACCCGATGGCACTTCACCCCCTCGCCCACAGCCTTTGCTTCCCTTTAACACCACTTTTCTTGAATCTTTACATATCAAGGAGCTACACTCTTATGCACTTGCACCTTCGAGGGTCGTTTAACGTATAACCCGTAAGACAAGCTTGTTACCAGTGCACTTAACCCGTTACCTTTATTACCGTCAATAATGATTTGCGTCATGTGTACCTAAGCTAATCTAACCTAACCTAACCTACAGACAAATAAATCGTAAAAGAAATAAACCTTAGGCAATGATTTGTGCATAAATGGATGGACGAGGGTGAAACAAAAAGTACCAAGTGCTTATAAAAAGCGATCGAAAAAAAAAAAAAAAAGACAGAAAAAAGTCATAACCCAACGGTATAGAAGGCGTGGCGCGGATTTGGCGCGATCCCAGATTTTTCGCCAATGAATCTCAACGTAATCGCGACCCGTCCAAAAGTCACCACGGACTAACGGAGCAGAGTGATTATCCGAGCGAATCATTGAGGTAATACGTTAAGCTCGTCCTGCACCCTATTATGCGGCTCATATGAGATGGCGCGAGAGATGTACTGCCCATCCATAGAGAGACAGAGAAGACGAATGACTAACCGAATGAGTGAGTACGCGAGGGAATGAGAAAGGGAGTACATGAATACAGGAGGACTAGAGTAGATTGCATGGCGAATTGGTATTTCGAGGAACAGAGGGACAGAGTACAAGAGAATCACTGCAGCAGGAAATGGAAAGGAATCTATAGTCATATGCAGCATACACACACGGCACACCGAATAGATCGGTCATCTGTTCCTGATGGTGTTTCAACAAGGAACCGTTCGGCTGTTTCGTCCAGAGCAAACGTCATAACGAGCCATAGAGCTGTATAGAAAATTTTGTCCTGGCTTTTGGGTCATAGCCGGCTTGACTCCGGAAGGTGCATCAGCTGCGGCGGAAGTATAGGAAATACAAGGAGAAAGGGCACGTAGGTAGGCAAATGAAGAAACGGTAGGAGTGTCAGCGGAAGGGGGTTGGTCGATGGGTGGCATCGGAGGAAAAACTTCATCTGGCCTGACAGGGGGCGTAATCACATTCTAATTAGGGGAGTGCCCATTACCTTGTCAAAGACCTTTCTCGCCGACGCCAAGTGGGTAATGGAAGTCACAGTGTAAAACTCCTTGGTACCTCTCGACGTAAATCTTGACTCGCCCTGCTGTACTATGACCCCCGTCTTTCTCGCACCCATTACCCTCTGCTGCCGCTCGAGCGACCCACTTTCTTAATTGTTCCTCTATTAAAATACCCTCTAATTAATATCTATTATAAGTAATATTTATTACCGCGGGACCCGTTAGATAGGGAAAAGGCCGCGGAACGTTTGCTCACCCCTTCGACCCTTTTAATACGCGGTTACTTTGTACGTCGTTACACGTGTATACACGCGTATAATATACTGCATACTTTAACGCACAATATAATATCACAGTATGCCGTGTATACACAATCATTTTTTATTTTATCGTACTTTTCAACTCTTTTCTTTTTCAGTTCTTAGATCTTATCCACCTATCCATACTCGCGATCCACGGTGCCGGTATACAACCTCCCTTACCATGTCGGTATGGAACCTGTGCAAATCTATTTGAAACTATGTAAAGCAATGCTAATCCACCGATAAAATCCAACGAGTACCGGAACCGATACTCCCTATACGTAGTATATCTAGGCGACTCACCAGCAGTGTCGGTATACCGCAGTACTCGCCTGCATACGTATCTAGGAGTAATCCAGGATTCGGTAACTCTATTAGATTTCTATGAAAGCTTTACTCGATTCGCGAAATTCGCGTGCAAACCAACTACGAGCGTCGATTGTCCGTGCACTTACTTGGAAACGCAATCTCTGTCGGTATTTTCATCTGTTTTAACGAAAATTCTCGGGGCACGCTGTGAACTAGGTAACCAAGTTACAACAGTGGATTCTATATACAGGTCGAGTCGATGTACAATTGTCATTTGTATCTCGTGTATTTCCACATTGCATTGATTTGTTTATTCGAAAATATCTCCTCTTATTTTCCTATGCACAAGTTCCTTCCACTTTACGTGAAACAGAATGCGTTTCTTGTTTGTCGAACGCTCGTTGCATTCCCGGCTGCGCTTCAATGCTTATACGGATTTTCCGACAAGAGGGAAAAGGCTACTTGATACTTGTACGTCTATCCAATCCGTGCAATGAGTAGCGCGATGAATATCGAGAAGAGTCAGAGTAGCAGGATCGTTTCAATGCGTGATGATGGTTCTGGTACCACTGTGTAACCCTGGAACCATACATGAGGTCTGCCAATGGTGTAGGAGGAATGGTAATAGTAAAAAAATACCGTTAACCGTAACATGTATTTTGCGTTGTATGAAAAAAAAAAACCAGAGATATCTGATTTATTACGAGGATAACCCAGTAGAGGTTATACGAGAGAGGGTAGTATCGAATATAATTTAACTGCAGTAATATGGGAATAAGGGACGATAAAGAAAATATGTGGAGAGATAGAAAAATATTGATGAATGATCTGCAGTCACGAGATAGAAAGAGAAAGAGAACTAAGATACAGCAAAGATAACATAGGTAAAACAACGGTCTAGATTTCATAAGGTGTCAGCCTCAGGGGAATATTCGGATCAGGTATAATGGATGAAAAAATCAGTGGTAGCAAGCAGCACTTTCAAGATTTCCCGACCAATACCTAACAGCAGTGAATTGTATTGGAGCATTCAAAAGAAGACAGTGGGTACATCTGTGCGAGTGCAGGTAGATTATACAAGCCGATACCGGGGTGTAAAGAATGAATAGAAGGGAACAGAAAAGGGTGCTTGCATTTTCCATTAAGAGAAAAATTGACCAGGAGCCCTTGAACGGAGGGTTGAAATGACTTCTCATTCCCTTGCATAATTTATCCACGATTTATCGAACCCAACAGGATCGAATTGTATCGGCTACTCCACTCTGGTACATTTCATTCCACCAACGCTTCTACTTAAGGATCCAGCATCCCAAGAGATTCCCAAGACCAGGTCGTTTCTCGTGAATTTCGCAGGGAAACGATAAAGGACCACTGCTGGCAGCGTCTCGAGAGCAGAGAGAGAAGAAGTTATGAACACTTAGTTGAAGCATTAACGAAGGAAGCATTTAAAACTTGAGCTCTTCCTAAAGTTCTTTCGCGTAAACATTAAGATCCCCTGGCTAAGTGGCATCGTTAGTTCGTTCTTGAGAAAATAGATATTTTCCAGACGAGTTCGTTCTGGGTTACGACGTTTCAGTTTTCCTATACATCTCGCGACTACGTGATTCCCTCGGTAACGATGATACACGTGAAACACATTGTGTACGCGCGGAAATACGAGTTTCTGGCTTCATTCGTTCCGAAAGACTCGCGTTACGTCTGCGAGAGTACAAAAAGACGAGTTATAGGATCGTACGAGCGTTTATTCATTTTTTATCCCTACGCTCCGAGTTCAGTGACATTTTGAGTTTGCGAAAGTGAAACGATATTCGGAAAGATTCCCCACTGAAATCTATTACGATGTATAATCGGATATTGCCTAGTAACTTTTACCATGTACTCAATACACATTTTTTCTTCCTCTCGTCTTCCTTTTCTCCTTCAACTCGTTTCCCGTCTTCCGTCCTCGTCGGACGCTTCACTGAGTTCACTGTCTGATTGATTCCCGGCTGGTTCCCCTAGTTCCGTGCGTTTCGAACGTCTAGTCCATTGGAATCTAATAAAAGACACGGGAAACATCTATGCGGCTATAGGGGTGCGGAACGTAGATGGATATTGGCGAACTTACAGAGAGAGGGAAGAATATTCGACTGGAAATTTCGAAGCTTCGATACGAATCCATGCGCACTATTTCTCACACTGTTCGAAAGCTTATACGAAACTGCATGACTTGAATTCGAAGCAACAGGTCGGCTCAATGCTTGGATCAAAATACGTATGAGTACGCAGGGTAGGAAAAACACTAGCAGCAATTTCACTAACAGATTTTTCCTCTTCCAAGATATATGTAATATTTTCATATTTATCCTCGGTGCAGCCTGACGTCTGCGTAACGTTCGACTCAGATGTTGCACTGTGAACGCGTATTTGCGCGCTCTTTAAATGGATTTCAAGCCACCCGCGTCCTTTGGAGTTTACGTCAAGGAGATGAAGTGACTATTATGGCACGTCGTAAAGCTACCATAATGGCTACACTTCATCCGCAACTGTGTCATGATAGTGTAGCATTACGCCTTTGACCTCGTATGGCGGTGATTTTTCTTCGAGGGTAAACTAGTAAAGTTTCAACTATTTCTTAATGATACCTTCTCACCCCTGAGTGGTCGATCGTAAATAACTGGATGCACGCTAGCGTTCGACTTTAATGAACGATTAAAATGCCTCACTTGGCGACCCGACATGTCGCAGAGAAACGTCGTTAGTTTAATCGTTCATTTCGTTTGGATTATGGTCACGACTTATAAAACCAGGAGAACAGTAACATACATGGTTGCGCGAAGAAAATATCGATTTTACGTAGGTTTTATAAATTTTTTTTATAAACCGTTTTATGTCACTTTTTTTTTTTTTGTAGAATTTGTTAGCAGACGATTTCAAAGAAGCGGGAAAGACTTTTTGAAAAATCTCTTACGTACCTTCGACGTTGCGGAAATGAATAGTACGTCAGAACTCGTACCACTCCGCGAGATTTCTAATCATTCTACGGAAATTGTCATGATGAAATGTGTCACTTACCTGAAAAAGAAAGAGATGTATATGTCAAAGATTGATCGGTGCGACGATACTTACAGAGATATATTTGTACAATTTTAAGGGAAAATTGAAAATATACAGATTTTCTCGCAACCAGACTCAACTCTGGGGACGGTTATTCAATAGCCAGTTTCTTTTCCTTAAAATTGTAAGAGATGTGAGATATGAAGATTTCTTAAATAGGCACAGGGTAAATTCAAGAAATTCGCAAAAAAAGTCTCCTTTCAAATGAATGAATGGCCGTTACGTCAAGACACCTTGACCCTTTTCTGCGACTCCATGTCGTATAAAAATACGATAGCAAAAGAAATGGCGAAAGTTCCAAAGTTGAAAATTGCCATCGCAAGCTATTCGAGTGTTACCAACTCAAGCGTATAAAAAATCGTCTAGAGCCAGTGAATCGCGCAAAAAAAGCCACTAGAGCGCCATACAAATGGAAATGATGTCGACGCATCGATAGCGAGAGAGAACGAAAAGAAGAGAAATTAAAAATCTCCAAATTCACTGAAAATAAATAAAAAAGAGTCTGTTCACGCGACATAATACAAAGTTACGAAGATGACAATTTTTATTAGAAAATAAAACAGAAAAGTTAATCTAATCAAAAGGTAATCCTAAAACGTATCGTTTTAAGGAACAACACCCATCCTCGGTATTTTAAGTTAATGCCGAGCCACGTTCCGCCTATGTTTCTGCATTCAAGTTTGCTTGTGTAATCCTAGAACAACAACAACAGAGCTGCTCGTTAGTCGGTACAGCGGTAACGGCGGAAGGATTCGAGTTGGACCGCGAACTAAACCGATATATCTGCCAGACTGGATGTCTGCGGAGTTTGCACGAAGTAAATTGGGAAGATCCATCTGATAAATGCGTGTGAAATTAATTACTTAATTAATTAAGATTGGCGGTCAGTGTCGACGGCGTGTTAATGTCGCTTCTTCTTGCCCAAAGCAAGAAGACGCGTTACTTTCAAACTCTGACTATTTCTTAAGATAAAATCATGCAGCTTGGAAGGGGTAGGGGGTGGCCGCGAGAGGGTAGAAAGCTTCTTTGATGTACGTTTATCGGATCGACTGGAAAGATAATTAATGCTCGTTAAAGCCAACATTCTTTTAATGCCAAGGGCTGGGGGGGGTTGAGGGGTGCGATCAAGGGTAAGTCAATTAAGGTTTTATTAAAATCGTTAAATTTTCAGATAACGAAGAAAGAACGGTGGAAAGAGATGCTTGAATTGTAGTTACCCTAGGTGGGGCGAGGCCAAACTTTTCAAAGTACTCGGTATAAACAATGGAGAAAAGCATTTTTACAAGCTGTCTCTGACAATAAACTAGCAGCACATAAAACACGTACATTATTTGAACGTGAAAGTACTTTCGTTTCAATTATTCGGTCCCTCGTAAAGATTTTATCGATATCGATCCTGTCACTTCCCACGACTCTCTCTCGCGACCCGAAGTCGCCTTTGGGCTTCGCTTCGAGTGGTAAACTTTTCCTCTCGTACAGTCGTCAACGAACGAACTTCTTCCACGTTTCAATACAATACGCTCGCTCTCCAACATTCATTTTTCATTCTGGCGTCCCTCGCAGTAACGCCAAGAGAAATTGGTTCGAACGGCAGGAAGCTCTAACAGGCCAAATCCGCAAAGCTTCGAGGAATTCGAAGTTACGTATGGTCGATATGTTCATCGACGTCTCCGAGCTTCTACTCTCTCTCTCTCCATCTCTTTCTTTCTCTTTATAGTATAGACGAAATAGAATCTCTCTCTATTCTCTTGGTTCAGGGTACTGCATATATATACTGAAAGCTCTCTATTTTCCATTCCTGTGTATTGCGCGCACACACACACACACATTGAAAGCTCCGTAAAGTAAATTCCCTGGTTGCCACTAATTGCTGTGCGAGGTTGAGAAATCCTAATAGCGAAATTGACAGGAATTTCAAGATACGTATACGCAACGTCGTTGTCCTGAATCGACATATTGATTAAATGCTTTCCTGAATTACGTACTTAAATTTTGTACCCCTGAACGATATTCGCTGAGTAGCAATTTCATTGGGCGCATTAGCATGCGCCAAATTTTAATTAATGAATTTACCAGAGAAAGCGGTCGAATAAAGTTACGGTCGATGAAAAGCATTAGCACGCAAAATGCTCCCCGTGGAGCACTCGGGTAAAAAGCCATGCGTGGTGCGTGGTGCGTGCTCCCTCGTGTCATCGGGAAATTAACATAGAGTTATTATTGCACGATAGGGAAATGAACGAAGCTCCGGGATATTCGAGAAGGATAACGTGTCGCGTTTACCAAAATATAATGGATTCTTTAGAAACGACAGGTTTAATACATCGAACGTACATATACGTTAACTTAATCTGGACGAATAAAAAGGTAGACGTCGATAGGTTATTTATCGTGATGAATGAAACGCGATTCAAAACTAGTGGGGGAGAAGACAGTACGTTACTACAGAAGGTGTTCATGGAAGAACTTTAAAGCGCAGTGGTGGTCGCGCGCGATAAATAAAAGCTTTCCAAGAGAAAAGCTAGCAAAATTTCAGGAAGCGACCCTTCCGGTCGCCATGTACATCCAGGAATCTGATATGGCGGTGGACGAAGCACGGACAATGGTCAGGAGGCTTGCAAGGGTTGGTACTGCTGGCTGCTCGCCAGATACATTGTCCGCGGGACGGTTGGTACAACTGACCTTCCCTCTCGAACACGTACAGTCGCGTGCATATATTGCACGATGCAATGATAGAGACCACTTGGCAAGCAAGGGTGGTTCTCGTAATGGAGAGGACAAAATTGTTTTCGCGAATAAGGACGACCGCTGTCCATTGCTTTTTAGCTTTAGGAAAAGTCATATCTGTCTACTGTATCGGAGGTCGAGGATCGATTGGATCGGGATGGCTAACTCACTTGAAACTCCTCGAAGATGCGGTTCCCGAGTAATTACGCCAGGATAATGCCATTGGATTCTGCCAGAGGCACTATGGACCACGCCGTTCGTGTTCTCTCTCGTCTTATACTTGATTTCGAACCGTTTAGACGGTGCCTCTTTCCTCGGAAAATCCGATATACTCGATTATCGCCGAAGCATGAAGAAGTCGATTTAGCTGACCAGGGCCGACGTACTATGAACCAGCTGAACGGGTAGATTCCACCCACCACCCTTGGCCCCTCAAGGGGTTGGTACATTGACGTGATTAGTCGTCATCGGTGCAGACTGAAGTGCCCTGCGAGCCTTTACGAACCTTGTGAACTCCACTCGTGGCTCCGGGCACGTTGAAAATGTCAGAGAGAAGAGGAAGAGTGAGAGAGAGAGAGAGAGAGAGGGACAGGTAGGAAAAATGTACAAAAGAGAAAGAGAGAGAGAGCAAACGTGAAAGAGGCTGAATTCAGGATCAACATAGCGCAACGTACCGATTTTAGAAGGTGAATACATGTACAGTGAGTGTGTGATAAGCGGATCGGTGCGATGTTTGTTTGTCATCCCTCAACAGAACGGGGATGCAGACAGTAAATTCGCCAGCCGGGGTTGGTCGTTCGTTCGGAGGAAACGGGCACCACGGTCCGTTTACACCTAAAGAGAGGCTAATTTATGCGGCCATCTAAAGCGCGCATCTCAACCCTCACTACCCTCTCTCTGTACCCTCAACCCTTTTCTACATCCACCCTTCTATCCTGGTTGGCGTTCTTTGTGCCATCATAAACTGTACCTCCTCTTGCAGCACTGTCCTCTCACGATGCTGCTGGTAGTGGAGACTGCTCTGCATTTCTCCAAGCTAACGCTCGTCGTGGGATCCAGGGCACCTGTCCCTTTCCACCCTCTGTATCTCACGCTCACCCCCCGTGGCTATGTAAGCGCACTTATGAATACAATTACGATGCATTTATGTACGAGGCTAGTGTGAACACGCATGGCGTGCAATGTCCGAGTTGAGAGAACATTTTTTTTATTCGTCGCATACACCGTGGCAGAAGGGATGATAGATAAACATTACTGTACGCCTATTGTACAGTGTATATTTGTGAGAATATTAAAGATTCTCATTGCTAAAGGTTTCTACCCTCTGTGCCATCTGACATAGAGGAACCTTTCTATTTCTACGCTTTTTCTTTTAATTAACGACTCGCCGCTTACACTAACCGGATTAGGGGTATACTTCCCTTTATGAGAAAAGGTGCCATTCGTAACCACCGCCTATTTATCATGCTTCGCTAAAGTGCACCGGCTAATTGCTAACTACTAGCCATTCCATTCTCACGCTTAAGTGTGACTACCGATAAAGTGCTGAGTCGGGGCTACACGCGGGCAAAGAAAACGATCAGGGTATTAGCCCAGTGTGTTTTAGGTAATACTTGCTTCACGTGGAGCCATCACTCTCACTTTAGCGGAAGGAGGAGAAAAGCATCTGGCAGCGTACGGAGTTGGGTGGGCTGGTCCTAGGGAACGCGAGAGTGCGATGATGAGAACGAGAGGTAGACGAAGCGAAGAAAGAAGAGACGGGTGATAATAAGAAAGAGAAAGACACAGAAGGCGAAAGTATAGACGGCGTCTTCTGAACTCGACGCAGTAACGAGTAACACGGAGTGTGTAACATCCCTTTGGACCCCCGTAAGGTAGACGATGGCTGTCTGTATAGAACGCACGGAGCTCAGCGGGCTCAGTGGGGCGTGCTATCAGCACACCTCGTAGTAATTACCCCATCTGTCTCCGGCGACCCTTGGCTGGCCCCACACCCTTCCTTCCCTGCACCTTCACCTACGACGAGCTCAGCTATCTCGAGCACTATCACTGGCCAAGACAAATTTATTACAGAGTGCCTCTCCTCGATAGAGTTATCGCCCACCATTGTTTCGTGCCACCAAGAAAGAGAATGAATCGTCCAAAAACTCATGCCGTTTCACCTTCCAATTAGCCGATTCAGCCCGATTCCCCAGACTGTGGCCTTCTGGTTGGAGACCCGATGATGGCCGTCTGGTGATACCGCTAAGCTGAATCCCTCCTCTTGCTTCCTCATTTCCTAACGAACCGATGACGTCAACCTAACCTCCTTCCTGATACGCAGGGCGGTGGGTACGTGTCAACGAGGGTAAATAGACTGTTTGGGAGTCGTACGAGCTGCCAACATACCGGAGCAACACTCCACTGACCGTTTGCGTCACTTCGTCGCATACCAATGCTCACCCGCAGACTCAGCTGCCGGACATACCGCGAGGACCACCTTCAGGATCTCCAGACATCCTGGCTATGTCTACCTTGGTGCTGGTTTCAGATCGATCGGGCAACCAACGCCAAGGGGAATTCACGATTTTTTCTCCGGGAAGAGGAAAGAAACTAACTAGGGATCGTCATGTACTGTCAGGACCACGTGTTCGACTTGGAACGTATTCAGAAGTGTTTTAATTTTTCTTAGATATTTTTCACCTTTCTCGTGAACTCGCTGCGAGACTCTTTAAAAACGTAACACACATTTTCATCCCGACATTCCTATGGAATTGAATTATTTTCATGAAATCTTCTCTGCGTATTTTGATCCTACGACGAGACACCAGCCGATCCCCTCTGACGTTATCATTAATTGGCACGCACTCCACCGCGCCCAACTCATCAAAAGGGATTGTCGGCCCCGTCAAAAATGTCCGACTATACAGGCGCCACTTTCGTGCAAATTACAGCGGAATTATTATTTGTCCGAACTGTTGAGCATTTACGCCAACGAGTAAATTCGCTATGACATTTTTCCCTCTAAAGACTGAATATTCTGCAATGACCTAGCTCCGTGCTCTAATCCATAACAAAAGACAAGGTTTTGTCACAGTATTGAAATTACGCTCCTATTGCAAACCATATTTCAAATATCCAAGGGTTATAGAAAATTCGCCCTTTTCACTGTCTCTTATCTTACCACGGCTATCCAACCAAAACCAATCGGAGGACTCACAGTCAGGAGCGTTTGACCACGTCGCGTTTTAATCTGCGGCCAACCAGAAATAAGGGGATGCTGTGGAATGGGGTGGATGTTTTAATCCAAGGGTCGATGCATTCAACCAAACCAGCTGGGTGGCTAGTTGGTTGCCTGGGCGGCTGGCTGAGTGGTTGGCTGGCTTTATTGGACTGCTCTTATTCGTTTGGTCTCCCATACGGTGTGCACTGGCGCTACACGCTTTATCGTAGTCTCATTTGCACCAGAATGTGCAAAAAGTCCAGGGCCCACATCGTAAATAACAACAAACTTTTCGCGCCCCTAGATCCTTGGTACCACGTGTTATCCCGATTGCCAACACTCGAGGAATATTTCGCAGCCAACTAGAGCGCACTATATTCACTTAAGGGATGCGGTGTATACTTCCCAGACTTGTACAAGTCTGACGTGGTACCACTCAGTGGACATATGTATGAGACACCTTAAGTGAACAAGTGAACTTCGTTGCACGTGTCGACAGTGCAACGTGTGTGACACCCCCTGGGGAGTATGGTGCAGTCAGGAAAAGTCGCAAGTGGACGAGATTTTCGTGGCAAAATTACACATTTACAGGAGCCGAATGTTGGGGTCCGAAATGTCATTTAATGCCACTCTGACACCATACGAACCTCATCGCATAGGGATGGTGAGATTTGGCCTGGTGGGTTCCGGCCAACTAGTATCGCTTGGTTGCGCGAGGGTTGCTAATCGGATTATGACATGGGACGTAGCAATTGCATTGACTTGGCTAGGATAAGTTGCAACAGTGAATTCCAACAGTCATACCGTCTCATCAAATCGTATCTTGCGAATTCGAATGTTTTTTATATTTTTAATCACGATGGGAGTATTAGATTAATTAAGAGTATTGAGATTTTCCACATGTGTATAAACACGCAGATAAACGAGGACGTCAGAGCTATGTAGAGCAATGCGCATTGGGAATAAATCTGGGTCAGAGTGAATCAAGGGGTCATTGTCATTCACTCTTTCAAAATAATTCGAATTTCACTGAAATTAATGTCATTATCATGTTTATTCTCTCGCAGTATATCTCTGCTTTACCCTCAATCTATCTTCCTGAAAATTGAGCGATTATACATCGTTGTTGAACTGTCTATTACGACCGTAAATTCCGCTGGATTCCGTACTTGCGTGGTTTTACATGGAATTGACAGACAATGGGATCGTCAATTGGTCTCGAATTAACGAGCTCGACGTGCCTTTTATCGCACTCCCGCTCATACGAACTCATTCCAAATCGTCTACGTCGACTGACCAAACGAGTTTCGACGTTTCAACACGACGAAATGAAATTCACATGAAAAAAAAAAAAAAAAAGAGATCTCGATTCCTCGTCATAAATAGACAACGATCCACGATCTACGGCTCATAGAGGACCCACGCAAATGACTACCCAATGAAATTGCAGAATATTCGCATAACCGATTGAAAAGTTAATATTTCTCTTTATTTTATATTATCCTCGCCGGAATTTACGGCATCTCAGCAATGGATGTCACGGTGGGATATGAGGAGAGATAGGCAAGGCGGGGCACATTCAATAAGGGTGCGGTAACGACGCAGGCCGGATACGGAAATTTCCGTAGGTTGTGAGATATAACGAGGACATGAACGGTATATATATATATATATAGAGAGAGAGAGAGAGAGAGAGAGAGAGAGAGAGAGAGAGAGAGAGAGACGTTATGACCTCCCGTAATACGAAACGTGGATATTTGTTGAGGGTCGGCTTGCGCAGGTCGGCACGAGGCACGCGTACTCTTACGCTGCTTGTACCACTGACAAATAGTAGCCGGTCAAGAATTGTCGCTACGGAAAGTGACTAGTGAGTTGAGCATAAGGGATACGTTCCAAAAACTTGGCTACTTTGTCCTGAGTACTGCAGGAAAGTGACCATGAACGAGGATTAGTCAATCTCCACTAAAACCATAAAAGTCGCATTGCTTTGATCGTCAGACACAAATAAGTAGAAACTTGTATCGTACAACTTACGTCATACATGTCGCTAGCAAAGTGGCGGCAGGTACACACACACACACACGTGTGTGTGTGTATATATATATATTGGATTGGTGGCTCAACGTACTGGTCCCTAGACACTGGAGGATATAGGGAGAACTTGCGACGTAGACAAAGCTAAACCATTACCACTATTTTTTACACGTGCTAAATTCCCAACTGTAAATTACTGGCGTGAGGTTACAGTCCACAGTGCCACTTTAAATCGCGGAGCTTCTACCTCCATTGTGGCATCGCGTGGACGAAACTCAACTCGGAGAACTTCTGACTTCAAGTTTTGTGCGATGCTCTTCTTTTTGCATCCTCCTTTTTTTCATTTACGAGAACTGCACGATAATTTCAAAAACTTCATACCCGTTATAAAGTAGGACATTTTTTGTAAAAAAAAAAAATCTAGAAAGCACCAAAAAAATAACGTGTTCTGTAATCAAATTCCTTATCAATTTTAAATTGTTATCTTTTTAACAGGCTCACGTGGCAAAACAATTTAATTATCCATACTAGGTATGCAACGTGATGCTTAAACACTGCACTTGTACGTGTTGCATGTGAGTATCGCTAAGCAGGTATATAAAGTGAATATACATATACGTATACATACTCGCATACGCATTAGTCGCGAGACCAAGGCGCCTGATGTCGCGCGATTAATTGAGATTATTCGAGAGAGTTTGATCTTAGAAGGTAAGGTAGGTAGTTGGATGCTGGGGCTACATTTGCGCTGTAAATTACGCGCGAGACCTTTACTCTCTCTCTCTCTCTCTCTCTTGATTAATTCATCTTCCCTACTCTCTCACAGTACCACACTTCTACTTAGATACTTCACATTCGTACTACCTGGCAGAGTATGTACCTATACCTAATTCCCTCACATGACGGATACGCTGCGTCCCGCGGAAAAGCGATTTGCACCACTTGCAAAATTTATGTATTAATATGAGAGGCGGTGCGGCATACCGCGAGACTAGTACAACCCGTAGACACAGAGAGGCGCAACGTGGAAGCACGAGATAATATCTTCGAAGCAGACCAAACAATCTGGAACGTAGCGCCAACTCGTTAGTTACTACTTGGAGCGCATAGCGAATCCTCGATAAGAATGGAAGGGTCGCTGCCGGAGGTTATCTCGGAGCAATAAACTTGAATGGAATAACATCGAGTCGACCTGGCTCTTTACTAAGCGCTCCGTTTGCTCTGTGCCTTAGCGAGATCAGAATTTTTACGTAGTTACGACAATCGGATGAAATCCTTTGAATATCTGGTCAAGTATTAGGAAAAAATTATGATGAATATGTAGAAGGTATGAAGCTTCGTGTAAATAAGAGATTGTTGACTTAAATTTATTTATACGTTGGATTATTATAACTTGGACTATACGATAATTAATTAGTCTCATAAATGTATATGCAGATGTACATGTATAGTATGAAATTGTCGACAATTGATTCCTGTGTAATTGATATAGCGCATGGATGGGCATAGTCTGGGTATGTTGTAAGTATTTGATTAACCTTAGAATCCGTATACGTTAATTAATGGTCTCAAAACTTGGCCGAAAATCCGATCTGCTAAATCTTGGCAAGAAGCAACTTCCATTATTTGCACCGGTAATTCAGTTAGTTGGTACAGTAGTCGGGCCCAGTTGCTAGCTGCATCATCCCGGATGCAAAGTGGTATTGTCAGGACGAAGTTACCTAGGGGACCACGGATTCTATACGTTAAATCCAACCTCTCTTTCAACAAGGGACGCAGGCGTTGGCGCGCGCTAGTTTACACGCGGACGCACGACTTGCAGGCGTTTGTTAACTCGTACGCCTGGTCCTGGGGTGAAGCTAGGCGTCTTTGGAGTCGTTACGTCCGTAATAAGATCTCGATCTTTTTGTTTGCAGAGATGTGCAAAGCTCGTCGAATAATGAAAAACACAAAAAACACACAGGTACTTTTATACCGAGGAGCTCACGGGAAGGTCGAAAAATAACGTGGCACACGAATCGATTAACTTTCTCAATTTAAACACGCGATATGGAAGTGGATGCCAAAACGGAGAAAATATGACCCAGTTGCAGCCAATCGAGAGTCCACTGACTTATTTAGAGGGATGGTTGAGAGTGCACGAAATTGGGCGTCCGGGTGCAGGTACCAATCGCTGGGTAAAAAAAACTATCCAGAACAGAGCCTGGGTTTCCTATCGAGGTCACTTCATCGAGCAAATAACGAAGCGATAGGGCGGCGTTCATGGCGGGAGGGTAGTCGGTAGCAAATAATCTCTCTGGGAAAAAAAAAAGTATCAGCCCGGTAACAAAAACGTCCCATAAAATACAATCGCAAAAAGAATGCCATAAACGAAATGTCCCAATAATCGAAAGAGATTCCCGTGCCCTTCCACTTCTCTGGGAAAGTTCGCCGTACCCTCCTCGTTCTACCCTCTCGCCCGCACCCCACTACCACGTCGCCATTCCTTCCTATATACCCTATGATCGGCTTATACAGAATGGATAGCATCTCCGGGGATATTTTATTTTGCCGGGCTTATTCGTTGGCTGCACTGCGTCTCCTTGGCTCCGCAATTTCCATGTTTCTAGCCGAGACTTCGTCCTGGATGCGGATGTATTAGCCACCCGGTGAAGATAGCGAAAATCAGTTCGACCGGTTGACTTTGCTATACTACATATATATATGTATGTGCATACATTCACTTCCGTTCGACGCACCAGGATTCGACTGGACATCCGTTTTCCTGTTACGCTCTGGAATATTATACTGAAGACTTACGGCCACAGTATGCTTATGGCTGCTTTGTTGTGTACTAGATCCACTGGCTAGTATAGTAGCTATGGGTTATATATAACATTTCATAGTCGAACCATCGGCAATTCTCTATCGTATCATACGTATTGGTATCATCCCCTACCTATCCGCCTTTCCACTTTGGTTCATCTTTCAACCCCCTTTTATATTCTCTTCACTCACTCCCCCGCCTCTCCTCTCTCCCTTCTCTTCAAGCCCACTCCCAGAAACAGAACGTTGTCTTCCACGCTTTTTTCCGCGCGCAAAAATAATGGTTTTTCCTTCGATCGCTCCTACCCCAGGCAGAAAAGGCAGATTGAATTGAAAATATGTGATTCGGCAGTATGTAAAGTCGTCAGGTTTTTCTCGTTTCCTCGGCTCTCGTATACATTATAAATACGTTACTATTTTGCTGCTACAGCCAGCTGGATGTTTGACGGTTGCGCGGTTAAGTAAAATCGTGATTTTACAAAGGATCGTTGTAACGTTTCCTTTTTCACAAAACGCAACATTCGTTACGCAGTCGTCAACGTAATACGAACTGCATAAAGCGATCCTCGAATTTCACAGAGATATCAAATCTCTGATTTCCATGTAGGAAGACTGTCGTTCAACAACGGTACAGCATCCATGCGTCACTGTCTTCTTGTGCTCGACAGAAATCAAAGTGCTTTAGATCGTTATTGGGAAAAACCGGAAAAAGGCGCACGGACAAACCAATAAGAAGATATGGCCAAGGTAAAAGGTTACTGTAGGTACGAAGCTAATTGAATCTCGCAAGCCTGACCGATTGTACACTGCTGCCATTATGTATCCAATCCAATTGGATCTTTTGCTCGCAACTCCAATACTAGTTAAATTAGCTTCCCCAGGCAGACAACTCTTGGTATGTTATCTTAATTAGCGTCCGCACTCCATCGCATGCGTTTTCGCATCCGAGTGCTTGTTGAAGTGAATGCGATCAAAATAAAAAGTGGGAATTGAAAAGGGTTAAATGAAAGGAGAAAAAATAGATGAATTCTCTCTCGATATTACCAGCCCACAGCTGCGAATCGATATTGGCAATCTTCGTTCCTGGTAATGGTTGGCCATTTCGCGGTATCTGTACTGGTACTGCCAAAGCTTGATTATCTGAGAACCTACAGCAGATTGTATACGAAGACTGCAACTGGCCAATTAATACACTCATAGGCATGAAAATTTGTATTAATTATCGTCTTGGATTTATTTTAACAATTTCTCTATAAATCGTCTAATACGACTTTTTCGTGATCCGTTGGATCAGGATTTATAGAACATGCAGTCCACAGCTGGTTTTTCGAAGTCAATAATTAGAAAAATCGTAGATAGCTGGAATTGTTTAAAAATTATTTGTATATTCTTTACTAAAGCATATAGATATTTGTATCAAGCAAATAGGGTAAAGGTGCCTTTGACGGTATACATTCCAATGTATTATTCGCTATACCGTCTCAGACACCTTTTCCTTATGTTATTCCGAAGAATCTCGAATTTCCCGCATATTTCCATCTTCTTGCGTGAACTTGCCTTTATGGGGATTGAACGACAAAAAAGTTTTACCATTTAGGTAAAAATACTCCAATACGAGAAGACGATACCTCTCGATCGATATATGATCGTGTGTGTGTATGTCTGTGTAGCTCATCAGCCCCAAGGATGACAATTATATGTTAATGGCTTCTCCATTTTCTGCAGTATTGTTACACTGGTATATATATAGGGTATCCTTATTAAAATTGTAATGCAATACGGGGTTAATGTTAGAAGGGGGCTGATGCAACCCTCGACTTTCACGAGGCCCCTCCGAAAGACAACCACCCCTTGGTTTGGGGGTTACACGGATACTAGACGGTAGGTCGATAGCGTTCGATAGGACCTGCGCGTCTTCAAAGGCTGAAATAAATCCTCTGGAGAAACCGAATAGAACCAAGAAATTATTTTACGGCAAATACCAACGAAACGAAGGGATTGGTTAATTACTTCGATACAGCCTGAAGCACATGATATTTTCATCCTAAATATAACTCGTAAACGACCCAGCGTTATTTCGTGTTATTATCAAATAGTCTCGCGGTTATAAGTACACGGCAGATCCAAGTACGTAACAAAGTGTTATTCCCTATCATTTCTATGGTAGTCACTTTTTACGTGCAAGTATAGTTTTTACGTTGGAATATGTAGGAATGATAACGCACTCGTAAATGTATAAGAAGTGGAATAGAAATGATAGGGAATAACATTTTATTACACGCTTGTATTTGCGGTAGAGAAAATATCATTTTTAATAACGAATAACAATGATAACAAAATCTAACCGCCTGAAACTTACTGACTCAAAACCGATGCTCTTACTACGTGCTTGTTATGCACTGTTGATAACAAAGTATTTCCAAGTTGTTATCCAGCGTGCCAAACTTTAAACCAGAAAACCAATATTTATATGCGTTCAAATTACATTCGACACCATACTGATAAGCAGAATCTTTTGAAGGTTACAAACTGTTTGATCTCGTCGCTACTAAGGAAAAGCTAGCAGGGTTGCTACGCGCCTCGGGCAAACTTTCGGAAATGAAGGAAAAACAAAGAATAGCTTGCATCTGCAAAGAGTCGTTCTCATTTTCTACCACGGACTGAGAACCTCGGATGAAGATCGTGAAAATTTCTAGCACAGTGGTACTAGGAGGATGCTGGGACCGCCACTATAAATCAAGAAGTACAAATGAAACTCTACTTACCCTGTGCTAGAGAGACAAGCACCGCGTAGAGATTCGTCCAATGTTCTCGTAATTAGAGAAACAAATTCACAACATCGAAAAAATGACGTTTAAAAAGGAATAACTAATAGCGTCTTCCACAACAGCCTTTCGCATTATATTCGTAAGTTCCACGCCGGCTCGGGATTGGTCAGTAGAGACAGCAATTTACCATAAAACAGCTCATCGTCGCTCGTATGAATAACGAATGCTCGCGGAAAATTTTCCGCGCGATATGAATATTTATATTTGTGATTCGCTGAGCAGGCAGGGTCGTAGTAGCAGGCAGTATAATAGGGAAGTCAGAGAAGCAGGGACGGCGAGACAGATAGACAAGGGAGGTAGGCAAAGCCACGGTGTAGTCATACTGACACAGAACCAGGTACAGTTAGGCCAGTGGTGCGCGCAGTAAAATGCGAATGCGGCATTGCGGTAAAGCATCGAGTTGCAGCGACATTTCGCACTGTTATTAACTGTAGGCCTTGCTACCCCTATGTCCCTGATAACCATTTGGATACCGTACACCGATGACAGTGACACATTACACTTGGCCACGTACCGTATAGACCAGTTAGTACGTAGATACCGTATACGCTAACGTCGTACTGTCTGGACGTACCTAACTGATAATTACGCAATACGTATACCGATACCTATACGGTGTCCAAGATCCCTTGAAAATCCATTTTGCAAGGATAGAAAAAGACAGAAAACATATAGCGATTTTCTTCCAGAGTACATCTCAACCGGTGCCCACAGGACCCACGAGAACAAGGGATCCTTTGCCCGATTACCAATTACTGTAGCCATCAGCGTTCCCCTGGCTACGTAACGTAAGGCAACCACAAGCAAGGTAGGTAATTAACGCGGCCAGCTTGCAGCACGACACTGACGTATCTTCCTCCTTACGTCTCGACTCTGCTGCCATCCTTACGCTTACGTAATTCGTGCCTGGTGAGACGTAGAGCGTCGGTGGGCTTGCATACGTATGCAAGGCTGCACTGTTTCCGCAATGCAGCAGAGATTCCTCCGCTTCGTCGGACACCTCGAGAAGAAAGGATTCCATATCCGCACAGGAGATTTGGATACCGATTTTTTTGTACCCTTGGATTCTTATCATTCGGAGGGACGTTTTATCGGGAGATTTATAAATAACCATAATGTTATTTCTTTCGTAAATTACATATTGTAGAGATCCGGTTATAAATCGAGTCTAATGTAGCTCGAGTCCTGTATATCGTATAGCTTGAGTTTCATTAGGGCACTGCCTCGTACGTCTTACACGTTACGGGAGGGATGCGTTATGGTTACGAGTGGAGCGGTCGTAAGAGCCAATTTGGAGGGTTTATCGAAGGCCTGCGCGTTAACCATTGTTTCCTTCTGTAGAAGGAAACACGATGTAGGTAGGTCCCCATCGTCGTGGAGACTTCGAGTCGTTGCGTCTCTGTGCCTTTACGGACTAATTGGGAACTTTAGTGCTTTCCGGTGACTAAGAGAAGAGAGGAGAAGAGAGAAGAAAGAAAAAAAAAGTGGAAGCAAAAGGAAGAGAAAAAATTCACACAAAGTCAAGTTTTACCTCTGTCCTATTAAGTATTGTCACCAGTGGCCAAAGTGACAAAGCGAAAAGCCTGGGTGACTCTATACAAGTTTCCAGAGCTTTTCTAACCTGAAAATAATTCTTCATCAAAATCGACATCCGTAAAGTTGTATATGCCGAGCTTCAAAGTACGGTTGCCTCTTTCGTAACTGAAACGTGGTATCGCGTATGCAAACTTAGGCGGATGCTTGCAGGCTACCGGTAGCACCTGTCGGCCGGCTAATCTTGAACACGTGTTTCCTTGTGTGCTTGCTGGCCCTGAGCCAATGTACGTAGAATGGTCATTGTGCTATATACGACCATACGTCATCGCTACCACCTTAAACCCTTATGCTAGAAAATACCAGACATGCGCGCATGACAATCACCTCTCACTACTTTCCACGGAAAACAAGATAAAGAAAAGTAAACTAAAACACATAGTATGTCTGAGAGTGATTTTTAGGAAAGATAAAAAAAATTCATAAAAATTAGCAGATCAAGTTCCATGATATTTTTCATACACATATATAACGGAAACACTATATCGACACTGATAACCATACGGCACTGATATAAGAGAATTATTTAAGTCGCTAATCTCACGGATCTCCCTTTGTTTTGCTTACCTCCTTATAACACCAGTATCGTTTTATCTCGAGGCACTAGGTAACATCGTTATCTCTAAATTTATCGCAATCACAAATGTACGATAACTACGTCGCTGCATCGCACGTCGTAGAGTCGACGGGAACCGAGAGACGTTTCAGAATTTATGGACGTCGCGCAGTACCAAGATGTCGTCTCTGTACTGTGTCTCAGCACGAAGCTACTATTCCGAACGGAATTGGCAATGAATGCACATTCAGCATCCTCGGTAGGACGGCAAAAGATGCAGCGAGCGAATACGTGTCGATACAGTTTCCTGTCTAGAATCGAGCTGGCTTGCATTCATATCAAGCCGCGAGTAGTATTTACAAGCGGTCGCCGTGATGCGCGAGCGCCTTGAGCGATGAACTCCAACTGATAATATAACAGCACAGTTTCCTAGAGCGTACAATAAGATAGGACGTTAAAACCATAATTATTAAGTTAATGCTTGCTATTACGTTAGGAAGGTCATATACGATACTTACGCCACGGTTAACGTACATTCGACCATAGAGACGTCGTTTCTCTCGTCGCGACGCCTATCTCCGGCGTTCCGTTTAATTATCGCTATTTGCTCAGCGATAACGCACCGCGTGTAAAGAAATGTCAAGCCAAAGGTAAGCCCGCCTTATGTCTTTCGCGCTTACGTACAGGCGCCCATACTTGTATCCTTCTCTGGGTATTATATACGACGTATAGAAAGAATAAAAATTCTCTAGTGACGTCATTCTTGAAAAAGCCATTTTCCACCAGGGTGGAAAATGGGAGAAGAAAATACAAGAAACGTCAAACCGAGCGACGACTTCTACCCTCCTACCCTACAGTCACGAGGCTGGAGGGTTACCCCCTGGTCTTACCCATGGGGTTGCTACCACGTAATGTCGTAAGTTAAGACGTGCGAGGTGAGCTACGAGACTCCCTGAAGACTGAATACGTAGGTACCTCTGGCTGGTTTGCGCTGGCATGACGATTATTCGATTACCCGAAGTCTCCTGTCGACGTCTACTCATCGTAATCACCCTCGTCCGTCTAGATGCAGCCGTTTGCTCCAGGCAGTCCTTGTGTGGCGGAGTAAAAGCGACCAACTAAGAGCCCGGAATAACAGCCGATACATCCGATCCTATAAATTTACATATTGTATCTCAATATTTAGTATGTTTATTATAATGCACAAGTGTCTCGTCCGGAAGTCTGTTTCTGACAAAAGAAACTACACGTGGGATCGATATACACAAAATTCTTTTGACAAGGATGCTGCGCCGATCATAAAGCTCGTCGATGCGCATAAAGAGATAAGCCAAAGAATATTATCCAAGGCTGAGCTAGTTGCTTCCTTAAAAGCATATTTGGCTTGGTATTCCCGTATGAGAATGTCAAACAAGCCTGGAATGCTGAATTTTTCTTTACGTCGTAACAACTGTCGTTGCTCCCTTGGGCTTCTCGGTGGAAAAGCTCTCTTACGTAATCATTTACCGTAATCACGGTAGACCGCGGGGGAAGCGGGAAAAACAAATGGGAAAATAAATATTGTCGACGAGACACGTGAAAAAAAAAAGAAAAAAAAAAGCGGAGCCGCTTTCGGTTTTATTTATCTACCCACACCCTTCGTATCAGCATATCTTATTCATAAGAGCTTTTTGTTCCCGATTCTCTTCAGTGATTTATCGGATGGTACTAACGCGCCTCATTCATCGTCTAGTACGTTACACACATGTGAATATATACCGAAAGCCCAGTCAGCGCACAACGTACAAGGCGAAGCTATAGAATATACAGAAATGAAAGATACTCACCTCTGGGATTTTTCGTTCACTCGACTGATACGCGTTATGTATATAATATTTTTGTTTCGTTCCCACCGGAGAAGTTTCTTTTCAAAGCAGTACCAGCCAAGTGTGATTTTAAAACCACGAGGCTTTATCTGGTCGCGACGTGCGCACCGACGATAAGAGCAAATGCACGGGCGCTATCTTATCACGTGCTCTCGATGTACGCCATATGCCATTAACACCAAAAACCCGTTACCCACAGCTACGAAGGGCTACATGGAGGTCGAACGTTGAATAGCGTCGTCCCTACCCTTAGGATTATGACACTGGACCTTTCGGGCGATTCCGGCGGACATTGGATCGTGCCGGAAGTGGGCGGTGGGGGTAGGTGTGAAATGCAAAGCGAAAGGAGGACGAGCGTGAATTTTAGTCGAGCCGCTCATGCGTGTACGTATGGAGATCCTCTTTATGATTTAAACTAGAAATATTCAGATAAGGGTAGTTCGTAGAACGTTTTTGGATATATCCTGCCGCCCTTGAAAACTGTAAAGCGTGTCTATTCACCGAGCGTAAATTTCAATTTAATCATCTTCTCTCAGGGATCTCCAGATCCTTGGTATGATATATGTATACGAATGATTACGCATTCAAGAGTGTACGTGAGACCCGATGAGAATATGTGGTGGTAGTATTAATGTAACCACCGGTCGTTACTTTCCACTTAGGTGGCCAAGGCGGAGCTCCGAGACTCCTCCTGGCTTCTCTCGGGCTTCTGGTGTCGGTATTGCCTTCTTGCCTTTCGCCATTCCCACCGAAGCTCCCTTCTTTCCTTTTATTTCAATTATTAAAACGTGCTGCAGTGCGGCGTTGCTTTTCCCCGTGCTAAACATTGCTCGGGGCGATCGCGCTCCTCCAATTTGCTCTGGGGCTTTGCTGTTGGTGCTTTTTAGATTTTTATTTTATACATTTTCCTCCTTTTCGTTTCTCTCTATCTCTCTGTCTCTCTTTCTCTCTCTCACCATATATATATATATATATCTGACCTATGTAAGTAGCTATGTGTATATATACACATATATACACATAGCTACTTACATAGGTCAGAATGAAGAAGGGATGACTTTAGTATCGCTGTGCGTAAGCATTTCGATTGTGAACATTTGTCGTCGTAAAATGGTCGCAGCCATACAGTCGTAGCCTTTCGTGCATTCGTGATTGAGAGTAATAAAAAGTTTGAAGGGATGATTGCGATCTAAATGAATGCCAAACGGCATCGGTGGGTACATAAAACTAAAGCAGACTAATATTATTCCTGGAGTATGGCAAAACGATCATAAAGAAAACTTTTAAAGATAGGATCGTAGTAGCTGGCATTACATGAGCCTTGATACAAGGTGCATCGATTTCCAGTTAATACACGTTTTCGAATGTCGAAGCTGGCTTGGATAACAGATACAGACTGGATACACAAGACCACTGTGTCTCCCTCGTGTCTGGCAACTTCTTTCTACTAAATTTCCTAGTGTATTCTCAAGCTCCCTTCTAGGTACAAAACCCTGAATTACGATCGTCCGCAGCGAGCTCTATCTGTCGCGTGTAAATTAAACCAAAAGCATCGAGAGAATTGCCCCCTAATTTGATGCGAGACCCTTTGTACGCAGAGCAAGCTCATCTAACAACTGGGCGTCACGCCACGGGATTACCATGGGATTTTCGGGAAGCCAAGCGACGTCGTAGGTGCTATCGATTTCATCAGTCTCTCGGTTAGGCTATTTAGGTTGCCAGTCAGAGTCTAATGTCAGCCAGACTCGCTTTGAATTGCATGGCCACCGTTCAAAACGACTCGGACATTCTGCATCTAACATTAGTTCTGCCCACGGTCATTCGTCACATAAAATTGGCAGATTCTACCTGTGCGACTGTAGTCTTGCGTAAGCGTCGCGGCGTTCTCTCCGCACGGTGTACCAACCCAACAGCGTAATAGAAATCATTCAACTCAAGAAAGACAGGGTGACTTGCCAGTAGGCAGGTTTATCGGTGTACGGAGCGTTTAACGCAAGCAACTAATTGTTTCTGATTTATAGACATAAAGTAGTAGGTCGCACCGTTTCGTGCCGTCCGCTTAAGTGGACAACACTGGAACAACCCGAGCGAACACGGTGTTCAATTATGGCCGCCTGGCCACCGGCCAATCCCGCTAGACCACTTTGACTCGACTCGTTCGATCATTCGAATAGGACGCGATGCGCGCCACTGCCAAAGACAAGTCGCGTGACGCTGGTGAGAAATCGTGAGAATGACTTTTTTTTCCCTCGAATTTCATCCCCTGCACGAGCACAGTAGAGATAGGAATAGCAGTGCAGTCACAATAAGGGTTGGAATATTCTGAGGCAGTCGTGAAAATCCACCTGCGAGCACGTTTCCTACCCCTATGCTCTTGCCATACGACCATGAATTCCTATTATCGGGGATGCTCCGAATTACCGCATACCAGAAAAGATGCAGATTGGTACACCCCCGACCACCCTTACACATTTGCGCGCACCCACCCTCACATTCAATAGAGATATACACGTTCCTGTATGCGTGCGTGGATACGTGCACCAAGGGACAGAGAGAGAGAGGGAGAGAAAAAATCGAGCCATGAGAGGACAAAGTTGACAGGGGAAAAATTGGAAAACGTGGATTAAAAAGTTTTCTACGTGACGGAAATACCTTGGAGTCCTCCTACCTACCTTGGTGTTCGCACATGGAACATGGTAACACGGAATGCGCGTGCAACCATGCTAAAATCGCAAATGACGTCTTCGACATACGTCAATCGATTTCCGTTCCAAAGCCGCAGTCCCAAAGGACCCTTAATAATATTCCCAGTCCCTTGGAGATCCCGTGCAATTTTCAACTGATTCGCGGAAACTATTAGATATCAATGCGCTTACCGGAAGTCTTTATAGTGCAGTACAAACGGCGACAGTGGCGGTCGCACCGAGGCTACATAGTAGCTGCGAACACTGAAAACGAGAAACTGCGGAAACGTAAAAGCGTGATTCAATTTCTTTGATTTTATATGCGAAACCAAGTGAAACGCATTTCCAAAAGCGGTTGGTGGACTGACAGGTGGATTTGCGGGCAGCGCCGAGTTCCAGCCCATTACTGCCCGTGAATATTTCAGCGTCGAGACGAACGAGACGAGTAAAGGGAGACTGAAGAGCATCGGACCCGGACTCTACTATTTATTACCTTACATTCGCTACGAGGATGGGGATCCACCTTCTCCTACATCTCCGTCTCATCCTTATGCTAGTTGCATGTGCTCCTCCTCTTTTATACCCTTTCCACTCATTCGCCAACCCTTACACCCCCTTTATATCATTGCACATTATTCATACGTTGAAATTTGAATTATATATTCAATAAGACGTCGCGACGTCTCGCCCCGACGATTCGAAAACGGCGCCGGCCAAGCTCCAGGGAATAGCCTTCGGAAACCAACGGGAACTACCTCGACGACGAATATTCAATACGTATAGGTATGCATACCCAATAGTCTGTTTCGCTTCCTTATTCGCCATCTTTTCTCCCTACAGAATATCATTTCCAAAACCTGCACTTGTACTTAGGAACGGATATGTTACTGTGCGTCATCTGACAATTTAGAGGCAAGTTTATTTCCTGCAGAAATTAGATTTATACTTTTCTACGTTAAAACTTCCTTATCCAGTGAGAGAAAACGTATTTTTTTCCAACCTCCAAATAATTTCCTTCGTTACGAGGATCGAGTAGGCAGGACTGACGAGTGAATGACATTCGTGCAAGGTTTATGGGATGACTAATGGATTTGTTAGTACGATCCGTGGCCATCGTAATTTATCTCCTACTCTATCGCTCTTCTACTCGCTTCTGCTTTCTATCTCTCTCCGACATTCTACCCTCGCTATATACCCTATCGTTAGGAATATTCCGTCTATCTCTCGGTCGGAGTAATCATTCCTTTTGGCTTTTAGTTTCCGTCCTAGAGTAACGTTATCGCCAGACTTTATCACAGCGATAGCTCGCGTTAATTCCGATGACAATTTATAGTTAGCAAACAGGAGTCTGGCGGATGTAGAGAAAAATTGCAAGCATTGCAAAAATTAATCCTCGGATGCACCGACAGCTTGGGTGTCTCTCAGGGGATTCTGGAAATTCCAAGAAAAAGGAAAAGAACATAAATCCTCTTTTTTTTCCAGAATAACAGAAAATTATATAATTTCGTATCACTATTTGTCAGATACATAAACTTGAGTTTATGAGACTCTTATCACAGTTTTAGACATTCATGTACAATATAGTCATGTTATTGTATATTGGAATTCAAAGTAACTAGAGTTCCTTTATATACTATATCTTACAATGGAATTACAGAATTGAGATATTTACCTGAAATTCACAATTATATACTAACTCAACATCGCCAAAGGTCCTATGTCTAAAATGTACTCGAATATCAGCGCTTCTCAAATTGATAGAATTTATAAGGCATACAATCGCAAGCTTACACAGCTTTGATACTAACTGCCTAAGACCGCCTGACATTTACCGAGATACCACGATACTGTACATAAATATACATATATACTGGGTCAACGAAAGCGAATGAAGCATCACGTGTTCTGACAAGGAAAAAAGATTGATTCCCCCTTTCACCGTTTTACTTCTCGGTCGATAAACGAGAACGCGAAGACGCCCAAGAAAAACAATATTTCGAAAAATATATTCACAATAAAAAAAATCTATTTTTTCTACCTCAACTTCTCACGAAGCAACAATCTGAATTATTCTGAGAAAGATTTTACCAGCTTTTAATTGTACCTCGACGATCTCGAGGGAGTCACAGGATCGACGGCTTCCCCGGAATTACACAAAGTAACGAGATCCAGCAGACATTACGGGATTTCAGAGCCGAGTAAGAAAGAGAAAGAAAATTTCCTTCCCAATCGACGTCTAGTGGAAAACCCGAGCATCGAGGAGCATCGAAGGTCGTAAGAATCGGCTTGAAGTTTCCGCCGCTAATGTCGGCAAATGTTCATAGGGGTTTGGTTTAACGGTGAAGTTGAAGGGGACGCTCGGCGGTCGACAATAATTCATTGTGAAGTCCAGCAGCAAACAATTAGAGACACGCGATCGGCGGTACACGCGACGCCAACGCCAACGTAGAAGGCGCAGTGTAACGCCAGCGCAGAGACATAGTTGAACGCCGACAGGAAGTTTTCAACTATACCAGAGGGAGAGGCTCCCTCGTAGCAGTCGTAAACTTCACCGCCGGCGACATGTTCCGAATTACGATTTTACTCGGTTTTCGAGTTTTCCATGTTGATTCCCAAAAGAAAGCATCTATATCGACCTGACTGCGTCCCTACGTCACAATAACACGAGACAGTCTCCACTGTGCTAAACCAATCGATACAATAGCAGTACCCATAGTTCTTACAATAATGTCAGGTGCGCCTTGTTTATACGTATTCAGAAAAAATTCAGCACTGCTACCAACGTTGAAACAGCGTCGACAGATGTATAACAAGACGTACCATTAAAAATTCCCAAGGCGTAAAACAAGTGGAAAATTCCGGTCACGCGTTCTGCGTCGAGCTTGGATGTTATGTCGTCCTATACATATATGCAGGTTACAAAATGGTCCGTCCCTAATGTCGCTGTAAAGACACAACCCGTTCGCACGGGCGAACATTGTCAAGCCGGCACGGGCTGAGAGAGCGAGTATAGCGAGGTCGAGCGTGCTGGCACAAAATATGTCAGTTATGATTAATGTCGAAGAAACGCGCCGGCTTCGCACCCTCTGTCCTATAGTGACGTGCCATTACGAGGGCCAGCCGATTTGGGTGGTCTCTCGTATGGATCCTAAATAAATTAAAAAGTAATTTACAGTCCAGAACTCTTGCGCCGAGGTCTCGAGACTCATTTGCGAGGAGACACTAAACATATTGGACGGAAAAGTTATCTCACTCGTAAAAGCAATACAAGCTACCCTATCGAGCCTAAACTTTGGATCATTTAAGATGATGACCATGTCGCTTCAGTCGAGACTCAACGTCAATGAACTCTACTAACTTTTGCCTTGACTCGGTCGCCTGATGCATAGGTATAAGCCTTGATACGCCTCTCAGTGAATTTCGTTGCAGCCACCCCTGCCCCTCCCAACCATTCCAAGAATTCAAAGTTACCCAGGATACAGGCTCGTGTCTAATTCGATACCGCCCTATGTAGAGCATAGAATCGTAAACGGGAGTATTATTGGATGAGCTCGAGCATCCCTTGGTATGCTTAGGTCTGGAGTCGAAATAACTTTACGACCGGACAAAAGAAGGAGGGGGAAAAGAGGAATGAGATGGGTGGGAGGGACGGACGACAGCGGGTAAGAAAGGGAGGAAGTAAGGAGGAACGAGGACAAAGGGACGCTTATATCCTAAGGTAAAAGGGAGTAAGGACTAGAGTTTTGCGAGAGGGTGCGGAATGCGGGAGAGATTGAGTCGCAAATCACGTGGGTCCGCGACGCGTGCGACGAATTACCAGCCATAAAGAATGTTCCTTTGAGGAATGAGGAAGTTCCCTCCTCCAATCAGAATCCGACCTCACGCGACATCCATCGACGTCCCCACGAATGGCCGTAATGCTGCCACCCGGCTTCTATCCCATGATTCTCGCGCTCTCGTGCTCTCTCACGTTTTCCCGTATATCTATCTCGCCTAATGAAATTCGGACCTCGGGCACGGCAAATCGAATGCAAATTCGCCTCGACGCTATAGGCTTGTCCCTCGCTCAAGGAAAATGAAATCGGGACTGGGTTCTGATCATCCGCAGTGGTATCACGAAACCCCTGGTTGCTACGAACACAGGCTGACAGATGCATGGTATATCAATAGACATCCACAAATATATATATATATATATATATATATATTGTGACGAAGGATCTAAGGAGGTACGAAAGAAACGACAAAATTCAGAAAAGATAGCGCAAAGATAAGAAATACAACAAACGCGAGAAGACATAGCAGAGAACGTGAACGCACGAGAAGTTCATGGATTCGTCGACGAGCTCTCCAGGCTCACCGAGACGATAGGCTAAGTTCAATTATCACATTTCAAAAATACAAAAGTGATTAGACGAAGGCACGGAATCTTTTCCCGATTGGCGAAACGCGAGCATCTCCTAGGCCGAAACCGGGAGGAACGAAACAAGATAGATATAAACGTGCTCATGCACGGAAGCCAAAGCGGAAAAGATTTCGTTCTTTGAACAAAAGTTGATCACCGTTAAATTACACTGCGAGACTGATATAGGAACAACTACTAAGACAGGACCAGCCAAGCAGCAGACAATCTACGAATATCGGAACGTACGAAGGCTCGGTACGAGCTCGGTCCTAGGCTACAAAGTAGTGTCCTTTTCGGCCGTTCAATGCCGTGGAAGAATCTGTCACTTGTATTGCTGCGCGCAAATATGGAAACATGTCGATAGACTTGAATTAGAAAATTTTAAAGAAATTATTTGGAAAACGACATATCACCAGTAACCCCTCACGAGAAGGACGCGATAAAGTCTATATTTAATTGCCGGAGCTTCACTGCAATGGACGGAACACAATACGCGAAAGGATGGCTAATGCTCGAAAAAATAAGACCCGTTACGGTCTAACCGGCAATATGACGTCACGTCTAATCGGTCGACCCAGGATCTTCAAAATTGTCACATGTTCGCTGCCCTGGCTGTGGGGTGTCCAGCTTGCTCTGGTGGTGATCTTCGTCCGGACCAAGTCGGGACGGTTAGGTTAGGTCACGACGCCTTACGCCGGGGTAGCTCCTGCTCCCATTCCTCTTCGGTACCTCTGATGATCCCGTCTCAGGACATCGGTACCGGCAGTAACGAGAAGATCAATAGAGTCCATGGCGATGTCTTCCTCGATGCCAACCCCTTACTCAATTCGAGAGCCGGCGGCGGTAGGGTGGATCGTCTCCTCCACTATCCCTGGTGTAGCATCCATCATCTATCCCATCCCTTCCACTGACGTGAAGATTTTCGATGTTGCAGTCAGATTTGTAATGCATGAAATAATCTTAACAATAAAATTAGTCTAATCCTGATCGATAAGTTCATCGGGACCCTGGAGCTCTTGGCCGGTAAACAGTGGGAATTTTTCTAAAAGGGACGATAATGCGCCCCGAGGTAGAAACAAGACAGTCAACCAATACGGCATTTGTGACGTAAATAATAACGTCACAATATATATATATACAATGCACGTAACGATACCTAGAGGAGAAAACACGTACTAGAATCACACCCAGGCATTTTTCCTACATGAACATATGCGCATACATAATATACTGGGTTTTGCTTCGAAAACTGCGAATCCCGTGATGAGATCCATCCGGGAACTACGTTAATTTGTTGTAGAAGAGCGAGCTATTAATTCTTAATTAACCCGGCGTGTGCTCTGCACTCCGTTGGCAGCGACTCCTGGCCGGCTCCACCTCATTGAGACGCTCCGCGATATATCGAAACTTGGCCGCGCTTCAACTACAAATGATTGGGACGAGAAGAGTGTTGCAATACCACGGTTACGTCCTCTCGACCTATTTTGGACGTGAAAGTGCAACATGCGAATTCTCTATTCATCCATTATTCTCTGTCCCTCTCGTTCTTTCATCGATATAGATTCGCTATAGGTAACCAGCGAATGGCGCGCGATTCGAATATACCAGACACACTAACAGATAGCGCCCTTCCTTTTTTCCGAATACTTTGAAAATCAACCGAAAGGTATACGTTTTTTTTTTTTTTTTTCAATAGATTGAATGGCAAAAATTCTTTTTTTATATTTACCAATCATCATTTCCACACTCCAATCTCTTTTCGTATATCCCGAGTCCATCCTTATATTGGCAGCCATTCGAATAATTCTTCTCGTACCTATATCTGTGGTACGTTTAAAGTACAATAATATATTCAATGATTATTTTGCACCCTTTATGCACTCGGAATGTTGGAATCTATACAGATGCTTGGTAAAACCTGTTAGGATTTCATCGAAGCTCATCGTCTTACAGACATACGACTAGTAGTAATGCGCACTAAGTAACCCGACACCATAATTCCTTAAGTCCGCACGAGAAGGCGATGCTCCGTTACCCAAATCTAAACATACACCGACTTACATCCATGTACGTCGTTACAGAATCCCACGCGTTCTCTGAATCACGTTTTCATCCCTTCTCCGCGACACCACTGGTATACAAGTAACGTAAACTATCCGAGTTCCCTACAAAAATAACTCATTCGCACGATGCAGTAACTCTTAAAAGATGACGTATCAGCAATAGCCACGTTATACGACCGTCCGTACGACTTGAACCAACAGTCAAGTAGAATTCCGCAACCGTGAAATTTTCGTGCGTCTCACTGCAACTGGACGGCGTCGTTATGCAAGGTGAAAGTTCGAACGAGTAATTTCGCGGGAAGTTTGAAAACACGAAGGAAAAAGTCGTCGCCAACGTCGGTATACCGCGCCACGTTAAGAGTCGTTGAAATACGAAGACCGGCGAAGCGTCGTCGGACTTTAACGAACTTTATAGTCGCTCGTAATGAAAGATTGGTAAACACCGTTATGTAAAACATTTACGACCTACGTTGCCGATGCTGCTTCGCCTGCCACGACGTGCAGACATACGTAAACACGTTCTTAGACCTGGGATCAAACGTTAGGCGTCATCTGTTGTGTAAACGGAACAACGTCGGTTAGAGCGGTTGGATAGAAAATTACACAAAGACAAAAAAAAACATTTTTTTATCCTCAACTCATTTTACGTATACAAATTTTACTAACCTACAAAAATAAGGAACAGAGCTTGATTTACACGCAACTATTGTCCCTTGTACGCGACATTGTTACACGCGCGAACATTATTTCTTGCACTGAGAATATAGGCAAGGGTAAGTGATGTCAAGAGGGCTCCTCGGTGCAAGGATCCACCCTCAGTTGTCAACCCTCGCGTTTAGGTATCCACCTACCCTTTGTAATATCCTGATACTGCGAATGGGGTTGTTAATTTTGCATACGCCATTATCTCGCGCTCGATAACGATTCGAAAATCTCGTTATGTCTCTGAGATGGGAGGAAGGAGGAGGGGTTGTTCTTTGCGATCTGACAACCCTCCCCCTGTTTAAGCAAGAGATACTCAAGGCTGGCACGAGCGTCATTGTGTTGCGAGGGCTGCTTATCCGCGTTGCCTGGCGTTTGATGTCTCTCGTATACGCAGCGTCCGATTGTTGGAATCGCATGAAGCTTAAAGTACACTTAACTCACGAGAGATCCTGTTTACGTATTTATTTATACATTTATTTCTTCACCTAATGAACGTGCCGGATGGAAATCATTGGATACGGGATGGATCACTGATAGATCATTTTACGTGATACATATAAGATCCCGCAGGAATACGTCCAATAATATCAACTGGCACACTTCACTTTTATTAGAAGCATCCAAAACTTATCTGACAATGATCCTGCCCGTGTAATATAAATATATAATGATAAATACAGCTTGGATCAGAGACGGCTATGACGTCCTACGTAAACTAAGAAAGTAAAGCATCATGGATCATTGCATGGATCATTTTGGATCAATCAGTAATCAATACCGTACATAATAATTTGTACACGAGCGATCCACTTTATCTCCTATTACAAATATATACAACGTCTCATCTCTCGAAATTCTCTGTACATACCCTATACGTGTATATACATATATATATTTTCTTATATCTGACTGAAACGACGTTTTTCCAGGGTAACCATTCCGCGTCGCTTCATCGCGACCTTTTGTTTTGACGCGGGCGGAATTCGGTCGCCCGGACAATGCTCCTTTCAGTAAAAAAAAATTTGACAAAGGTATCAAAAGAATACGGCAGGATATCGCGAAACACGACGAAACGACAAAGAAAGGGAAAAAAGGGAAAGAATCGTTACCGGGAAAAATCTGGTCCGATACGAAACCGATAGAGTGAGTAGGGATGGGTGAGGGTTGGCTTGGCATGGCAAACTTTCCACCTAGTTTCTTAACGATATTGCAATTTCGCCTGGAGTAGTTGTTATGGTTATTCTTGAAAAAATACAAAATAAAAAGAACACTCAAGACCACAAAGTCGTTATTTCGGGATGCGGATAGCGCAGACCAGAAAGTTGCAACCTTTTTTTTTTCCCAGTTGAAAATTTCTACACTGTGCGCCTGGCTTTCGACGGATATTACGTCCGGGTAGCGGTGACTTCATCGAATCCATACAATATAGTCGCGCGCATTGTTTTACGATTTTTAGTTTTTAAACGAATGGCCAGTTATAGTCCGACAGATAAAGCGGAAATACGTACTGGATGAGCCTGATAAAAGTAATGATTTACACAGGGCCGCGGTGCTTTGCTTTTTCCGCATTGTCCATATACCCTTTTGCAAAGTCCGCCGAGAATTTATGAAACGCAGAAGCGACGGCTTTTCCCCGTGTGAATTATCGTACGAGATTTTAAATGATTTTCCTTAGCCCTTATGTCTTTATATAGAGAGACGTGATTGGGTATACATATAGCAGATACTCACCGTTGTTCTTCATAAGCATCGTATGTGATGTATGCACGTGAAGCCGCGAGGCGGTGATGGGAGGAGAGGGGGGGGGGGGGGTTATAGACACAACAGAAACAAAACGTGTACTACTCACCTGTAACAAAAAGGTTTTAACGAGTCAAGATTTATCTCGAATACGAATCTGTTCTAAAAGTAGATTCGAGGTTAACGAACGAGCTAGTTAGACTACTAATGACCTGCCGCAGACACTATTCTCGTCTGCGGGTCACATCCGAATCGATACCGAGTTCTCTTGCACACTTAACGAGACAAAAGGAAAAATTGCATCGAGTGGGCATAGTTGGTGATTCATTCGATACATAAAAAATAGTAATACGGATAATTCAACCGATACTATTGTCAGAGAAACATCAAAGGAATATATATATATATATATATATATAATCCCTCTTCCTATGAGTTTCCTGATTTCATGGGGGAAGGAAAGAGAATTCGATATTCCATCGTCGAAGTCGACCCAAAGTAACTCGATAACTTGAAATTGAATCGTAAATATGTCGTTACGCAGTGGCATAAAGACGAGTTGGGTGAATGCGCCTGTATGAATGGTACCAACAGATTCCAATTTGTGTATCGAATTTTATCATGTGACCCAAAGAGCATTACCTTCTGCTAATTGTGTTTGTACGTAACATCGACTCGGAGTGCAATTTGTGTTCAATGACGAAATACGCGGATTTACGTAATTGTCAAAAAAAAAGAATCGTATCCTTTATGAATGACCTTTCCGTAGCAACGTTAGTTGCGCTTGGTTACCACCTACGAACGTGTCTAATTCAGAGAGCCAGTCGTGAACATTGAGTGAATGAGAAAAGCAAGAAAATCAGAGAAAGCTGGTTGGCGCACTCGTCATTTACAAGCCAGCCGTTATACGAGAATAATTAAAATGTAAAAGGATAAGGAATAGTAAAGGCAAGGATAGTATAGTAATTGAATATTTGTGTTGCTCGAGTAATTTCTAGATTATAAAACCTTACCACAATACCGTGGTTTAATTTGAGGTATTCGCAGAGGTTCCTGCTGAGCAATATGCTCATCACGTTACAAGTATTTTCATAATTCCCGCATCAGTTTCAGCATACCTACTCGCCGTCTGTCTGCTATAAGCTCTGTTAATACAGCAAAGCGATTGCGTACAAAATGCACGACAGTTTCGCTTGTACGCTTGGACCCATACATACACTGTAAACGTCGGTCTATCTAGCAGTTAACCGACGGCTACACGTTTAGCGACTCCTCTTTTAATTAGCAACCCTGCAAAAGGACACGCGACCCGCCGCTCTGTGCGAATAACCGAGAATCCTCAGTTAGGGGTAGGTCGGTATAATAACTATAGGGAGAGAGAGGGGAAGGAGAGGTGTGAGCTGGTAGAGGAGGAAGGAGGGTGGGGGGGGGGTGTGAGAGAGGCGATAGAAGCGGAGGAGCAACATTGCGTGCCTGGAGACAGAGGTGGGTAAGAGTGCTCGTGGCTGCCACGTTGAAAAGAAAGAGAAAGGGATGAAAATAAGGGTAGGTCTTGGCAATACGCGATAGCGTCGTCGTTCTCTGAAGGGAAGAAACAGAGGAGCTCTGCACTCTGCGTCAAGGCTTTGTTACATTATTTATGCGTTTAATTAACTATACCGTATTTTCCAATAAACCTATCACGGTACGTACGGTGATCTGTGACTTAAGTGACACACGGTATGTGATATTGTGAATCAGATTGGTCCTGAAAAGGGTGCATTCGGACGTGGATAAAGATTCCCTAAACGAATGCGTGTACTGTAGAGCGTTATAGTGGAATTTGTAATTTTTGGAATTTGAGGTAAATTTAATACTCGTATATCTAGCCGCGCGTTGCGAGTAGAACGGAAACTGATAAAATCCATATTTGTTCATTCGACGCCAACCCACATCCGGAAACAGTATACGCACTCAGGTATACACACTGCGAAATCAATCCCGTTTGAATACGCCTAGGGCGAAGAACAGAATCCGGCTTGAATTAAAGTTTTCCTCCGGGTAGACGCGGTGGATGTTGAAAAGAAGAAAAGGAAGAGGAGGGAGGGTTGAAGCGAGACACAAGAGGGATGGAAAAGTTTAGTCTTGCCGAAGAAGCTCGGAGCACATGGACGTTATATAAGCGAGAGGATTCGGGGCCTATAAAGTTACGAGTAAATTCGGGCCGCCCTGGTTTGCCGCTATGCCCATGGAGCAGCCACCAGAGGCGGTGATTAACCCGGGGTAAACAATCTCCCAATAACATGCTAATGCGAACGGATTCCCGAATCCCGCGACGCCGCTACCGGGTCAGGTCGTCAAGGGTGGCGGGAGGGTCGGAATTTGATGGGAGCGAGACGAGCGATCTGTTCCAACCTAAATTCCGTCGCTATTAGTCACCGAATAGATTTCCAACGGGGATGTTCAATTCTTTCTGGTAGACGTCTCTCTCGACAGTTTCGATGAAATCGAAAATTCATCAGCATCCGCCAAGATTACCTGAGTCTGTTGTCACGAGCGAGAAGTTTTTACTGCCGGGTAAGTCGATCGTTCATAATTACGATACGCGAACGATATAACTGGCACCAGGGCGCAACTAGAAAACTTTTGGCACGATCCATCACGGCCCCTTGTACGCGGTCCAATTTGGACAGATGGGACGACGCTATTTAATTAACGTATCGTCATTCATCATCCTAATTATACGGTAGTGCACTATGAATATATAAGATCCTAGAATAAGTTACGTCAGTTATCCTATCAAATATACTGATATCCGCCTTCCAGACTATGTCATTGGCGATTATCTATTTTAAGAAGTTTCAAGCGGAATCTCCTAGCCCTGCATGCGAAATGAGTCAGCTCAACGGAAGCCATTATTTATTTGGCGAATGATAGTCAACATTTATGCCAGCTCCTTAGAATTACGTGACGGTGACTTGGTGGCGGAGAATGTAGCGCCGCGTCGCGACCCTCGGAAATCGTTCTAGAACGTACGAACCGCCGCGTTTTTGGCCCGACGCTGTTCATAGCTCGGCCATTCATTTTGCATCAAGCACACGAGAGGCGCCCACTGACGCATGATAAATAGCCACGGCGAAACTAGACTACTGTAATTTAAGTCCACTTCTACCCTCCTGAACACTCCAGTGCTTTGCTTTTTGGTCAGCGAGAAAACGCATGAGATGGTGCGCAGGTCTCATTAGGGTTCGACTCGCTTAATTACTATTAACCATTAGCTTCCCTATGGTCCAGAATAGAATTCCGTCAGTGAGATAAAAAGCTGACAGTTCAGATAAGGAAATGTCAAGTCGTACCCTTGGTCGAACTGGTTTCCTGAATATGAATCACGAAGGATTCGAAAAGCCCGCCAAAAGAAAAACTATTTGCTAAGATTAACATTATATCATTTTCTTGTTATACCTCTTCCTTTCTTTTAGATACTTCCCGGTTATGCGGCTACGTTCTTGTTTGTCTCAGGATCCGACCCGTGGCAGTAAACAACATCCTCCGACAAAGGAACTCCAGGAACAAACAAGATAGAACGAAGTGCTTCCTAGTTGGAGCTAACTTTTCTCTTGGCACCCAGTCAGCAGCACATCTCCTTATGACGCGTCGCGTCGGCAACGTACTCGGAGATGAGCAAAACGAGACGAGTAAGATTAAAGCTCACTCGCGTGAGATGTAACCGCATTGTCGGACTGTAAAAGACGACCAGTAATAAGAAATAATAGTGTTGGAAAATGAGAGGAAAATGGTCCAGGGGTAAAAATGGAGGACACAGTGGACGAGTAACACGAGATATTCTCGTGGTGGATGCTTTGGATGCGTGTGAAGCAAGTCTTCTGTTAGAACTTTTTTTTTTTTTTTTTCATTCTTACCCACGAGTCGTATTGTCCACGCAATGTCTAAGCACTCTGGTCTCCTACCAGACACTCCAATATATTAGAGAACCTGCGACGTGCGAATTTCTCATGGGAGACTCGTACAGATGCTGGGCTACTCTGTCCTGAGGTCGGTATCGCGATAAATTGGCTGTACCAGGGTGTCGGATTTAAGACAGAACTCTGAGCAATTAGGTGGGATCGACGGAGGATATTGCAGGATAGCCCCCTGTAGAGGTCTGAACCTTCTGGGAGTAGCCCGATTCGATTCGCAAGGATTTTCAGATGGATTTCCCGAGCAGAGAGAGAGAGAGAGAGAGAGGACGTAATTCCATAATACCTCCTACTATCCTTAGCAATAATATCTGTGGTGTCTCAGGCATTTTATGACTTAACGGTTAAACTGCCTGTAATTTTGGTAAAATCTAGCATTTTTCAAAATACAGAAATAATATACATTCAAGGAATTTACCCACCAGGAGATAAATAACGCAACCCATTCAACAAGATAGCCACAATAACAGTACACTGATATACTAATGGATATGAAAATCCAATAAAAAGCACGTATCGAATTTTCTTATAAAACTTCAGGCATCGCTCGTTAACCGAGTTAACCTGTTAGTCGTACGTCTAAACAATATAATATAATAAAATATCAAAATTTTATAGTAGCAATCATTTGAAATATATATAAAAAAATGTAATACCGTCCTATCCCGTAATCTATAGCGGATAGAAAAACCCAATGCGGCTCTTTTAAATTCAGAAAAAGGTTGACGTAGATTTTTCCGAAACGCTCGAGAAAACAGAATGCATTCGGTACGTTGTAGTAGAAGTCGCGCGATTCCAAGCATCAAGAGTGATCTACCGTCTGGTTCCCTTGGGATAACCGCGTCCACGATACAGAGAATGGTTCCCAAGAAAGTCACTATATCCCGAGCCACAATGGAGCTTGACAAAAGTGTGATCTATTCCGTTGTGTCCCATCGCGTAGAAGCGGACGCCGTAAATCTCATGAAGACTCGTGCGGATATCATCGACGTCACTTTATGGATTGCCATGCCGTTGTAAAAGCGATACTTTTCAACCTCAGTAGAAGAGTCTCTGCCGCGTGCGAGTAGAAAAGACGAACAAGGTATATACAGTCAAGCACGGGTACCGACTCTATCGAAAGACTACCGATACAACGATAATAGTCCGTCCGCGGTATATACGTTATACGATTATCTTCGTAAACTGAAAAAAAGTATCGTGTGATAAGACACAAAGCGAGTGATAACGATTCGGTGAAATTCAAGGAAATTCAAATCCACACCTATGCCTGCTTTCATTGGAATGACGTGAGGATACGATTTAGGCTTTACGTAAAGGATATCCCTTCTTCCCCTATGTACAGGGGATGTATAGAACCCACGTCACCGGCGGATGGTAGTATAGCAGGACTCTTACTAGAGGAGAAGCATAGCTAGGATAGGGTGGTTTTCGTATACGTAAAGGGAAGTGGAAGGATTCAGCAGGATCTTCAAGGCAGGATCATTCCCCCCGTCAGGGAATGTCGGTAAAGTTATTTTAGGCCTCCGACGGTTCACCGCATGCTTATGTGGCGTAACAAAATAATGAAGAAGGGCATCCTTAGTCTCAACCTTGTTCTCCTACGTGGCGGTACGATCTCTCCGCGACTTCAAAACGACACGGGAGATACGCCGTGGCGAGGTGAGGAGCAGCCGTTGTCAGTCTTCCGGAAAGGGAACGACGTGCTCTTCTGGAAAAAGACGACGTAGCCCGAGACGTCTTATGGCGTCTGCCCGAGGCTAAGATCTTGTAACGCGACACAATTTCTTTTTCCTGGTTACGTAAATTCCTCGTGCGTAAGAAAACGCCAGGGACATGAGGAAATTGAAAGTAAAAGCAAACCGTTTAAACGATACGGTTTAAAAGCGAGTAACAGTATTCTTAGTTATACGAAGGCAAACAGAAAAAAAAAGAAAAAGGAATTACGAATAACTTGAAAGAGAAAAATGTCCCAAGGCCATTGCAGGCACTTCCGAAATTCCTCGTTATCTCTGTCACTTTTCTTTTTATCCAAAAATCACGAAGCGTGGTTATTTTTTTTCACAGCAATCTTCCGCGTCTACGCTGCGTAAAAGCGATAAAGCTCCGTCTGCCTTTCTCTGACGCTACGGAGAGTATGGAAAGCAGAGAGTAAAAACACGATGGGAAAGAGGGTGCTAGAGGTGGGGAGGTTGACAATCTCTAGGGCGAGAAATTGCCTTAAAGTTAAAATTTCAACATCCTACAAGGCCGGCAACCAAGTCAGCTCTAGGAATCGCTTGAAGGTAGCTACAGGTAGTATAGTATGTACGGTCCGCTGCTACATACATATGTCAGTACAAGAAAGTTTGGTTTTGTTTCTGACAAGACCGTACACGGAGATTTACATATATTCATAGAGTTCCTTATGTATTTGGTTATACGGGACATGGTGGAAATTGATGACTAAATTTTATGACTTACGTATTCTCCTTTTGGTCGCCGTTGTTCGGCTGGGACGGTGGCCGCGACTGCTGCTTCGAGTACGGATGGGGATGATGCACCACGTTGTTGTTGTGCATATGCACTTTGTTCGCGTTGCTGTCCGTCGGTGAGCCTGGCGAGATTTTACTCGCCAGAGCAGTCAGGGACTGGAGCATTTTCATGGGGGTCCTTCTGGCGACCGGTTCTCGGTGCCTGCACTCCTCAACGTTAACTATCCTTACAGAAGACAGGATTCCTGTCTTGGGTTTGAAGGTATCAAAACCCCCAAACGTAACTTGATTTAGTGACAAAGTGACGGACCGAGTCCCACGTTAACGAAACAACCTATGGATGCACTGACCGTTTCGATTTCACTGAGACGTATGTGTTACTTGAGCAGACGAAAATAATGTATCTTCTTATCAGTTCGTAATCGAGTCGCGACAAAACCCACACGGTACGTACGTATGGGTATAAAACACGAAAAAGCACACCGGATATGTCCTGATCTTAATTACGTAAGATATAGGCAGTCCTCGTTAGAAAAATTCTTTAACTCGTGTCGAACTGTATATTTGGTCTAATATTTTTGGCTGTTTACGTATATACGCAATTTATAAGCGCCGACTAAGTTTTCGTTGTACTGCAGTTACAGGTCGATGACTAAATCAATATGGCTTCCTTTCACTGTAAGAAAATCACACTCGATAAGATAATCTAGTGAGTTCTAAGAGTTTGATCGATAACACGCACTGGTTTATCTCTGCGCTAATCTATATATCTAAACACGTACTATGTAGCTGAGTGGCTCTAGAATTCTCACTGAGACTCACTGTTCTTGCTCAATAGTTCTTTCCTCCTATTTTGTCTTCCTCTCTGAATCCTCGCTCTGTGTACTAACATCTCTAATAAGTAAATATCTCGTCCGTGCAGCAGCTCGGAACAGGAAGTCGAAACAGGCGCAGGTAGCTGACGAGCGAGCAAGCGAGCAGTCAAGGAGCTCGTATGTGAGGGATTCTACGAGGAACAGCTTTATAACGAGTCAATTAAAAGTTTAAGTTTAATTAGAAACTCAGTGCGTGTACGGATAGGGGCTCTGCCCTCATTCGCCCTCATTCGCCCTCACTCGTCCTCACTCGTCCTCTGCCTTGGCCGAAGTTTCCGTCGCGAATTCCTTTGTTCCTTGCAGCTCTCAAGATTGTGGACTCGACGTAGGAGCCACTCGAGAGAGAAGAGGAAGAGTATGAGAAGAAGAAAGAGAGAAAGCAAAAGCGAAGAGAAAAAGAGATGAAAAGAAAAGTGAAGAGAAGAATGAACCGACACCGCAGTCGAGTGAAAGGTGTCGGAAGCAGCCTCTGTTCGGTCCACTACGAATTTCGAGTAACGTAGTTAACGCGGCTTCCTCGTAACTTGGCAATACAGTTTCCGGAAGTAGCGCTGCCAAGTGTCGAAGAGCGCTCGAATAATTTAGCTCGTAGAGACCGTGTGCCGCCACAGTGGAAACTTGCCTCTTGGGACGCGTTGCAGCCCTTTGTCCTTGGCTTCCCTTTTTCCTCCTCCTTTCTCATCACGTTGGGCCTTCACGCTCGCTCTCTCTCTCTCTCCCTCGATCTCCCCAGTTCCTTCCTACCTGGACGCTAGCCACTTGGCGCTTAAAGTGTCAAATTAAAAACTCAAGAGGCGGCCGGCAGAACGATTAGTCGATTCAAAGAGTTTCCACGATTTTTCGTCATCCCCTTTCTTCCCCTCTTAGTCATTCGCTCTCTTTCTCCCTCTCTCTCTCCTCTTTTCTCTTCTCGTCTGTCTCTTACTTTCCTTCCTCCTCTCTCTCTCTCTCTCTCTCTCTCTCTTTCTCTCTCGCCGTCTTAACTGCTCCTTCCTCGCACTCTGCACACCTATTGACGTCACCACCGATGAATCACGATGCTCCCTGTCGAGCGTATCAAACACGAGCTGAAGGTACTTGTCCCCGTAGACGTGCCGAAAAGGAACGTCGCTCCCGCCTCTGCCACCTGAACTCTACAACTGAATCCAAAGCCCCAGTCGACCATCGTACCTCCAGATAAGCGTTATCAATGCGACGCCCCTCCCTCCCGCGACGTCTCTCATCGTCCCGCTTGTACCCCTTCTCCACCACGTAATTACAAAGAATACCTCGCGTAACGCGCACCACGCGAAACCACTTTCCTTCCTAGTGTCCGTCCCGACGCTATTTCCAGGGCCCGTTCATCGTCCCCTGGGTCGCGCCGCGGTCGCACGACGTCACCTCGTGGGTTATCTGGAAGTAAAGGCTAGACTTAGACACCACATTATCTCCTCCTTTTCAGCTCTATCAATTATTCTACGTATCTACGTACAGCTCTTCATCATGCACTGACATATATCAATATGCTCCCCATACTCAAGGAAGCCAAAGTCATACGATTACATGGAGACGGTGGCTTTCGCGTTTTCCAACCTCCGTCATATGTATTCTTTTAAGTTAAAAAAATATAAGATAGGGGAATCTTTTCTCCTTCCCCAAGGATCCCGCCTTAATCGCTGTTTGAACTTCACAAAGCATCTTCGCGCTTTTCCATTTGAGACTGTACCGGGAAGATCGCGAGACCCTTTAGGTTCGTTTTCTTTATCCTCCCTCTACCCCAACCCCTTAATCCACCTACACGACTAACTCACCAATCTCACTCAATCTCTTCCTCATAGAGTAGCAATGTAAATGGAGGATATCGTTATTGCATAGCTAAGCGTACCACTTGTTTGCCAGGACGGAACAACCGTTTGCAACTCGACAAAGAGGCATTGTTCGGCAGGTTCCACCTAGCCGCCCGACTCTATTTACACGGCCTAACTCAACATTATACAAACGGTAAGCTCCTCGACACGGTCGAGACGAAGCAAATTCGTTCTCAGATCAAACACGCTTGCCACGTCGAACGACGCGAGATGCAGGAAGCTGGATGCTGGACGAGGAAGAGGACACTCGGTTGCGGATACGTGTATACGGCGTATGAGTTATGCTAAAGAGACTATGTATACCATGAGAATGTAATCAACTATTGCGTTTTAATTGATTTAAGAAAAATCATTCGCCTTCGGTTACATCTATTTGATATTAGTCCAGGGTTGATTGGGTATAGGTAGAAGCATGGTAATCTAAGATCAGCTAAGTAAATCGACTATCTTACTACGTGGATTCGCAGTTAGCCAAGTTCACTGTTTGACAAGACATTCGGCGTAAGACCGACTTCCGGTTGTCACTTGGTAATTAGTTTCTACTTCTCGTGCTTGCCACTATAATTTTACGGATAGATATCAGCACTGTGGCAGCTGCGCGGCTATTACCACATTCTTGTGTTCTATAGCGACCGCGAAAGGGTAGCACGCTATTGCACTATCCCCTGGTTGCGGGCAATACGACGAAACTTTGCTCTGGGGTAGAAACGGGTAAGACTAAACCGTACGCCATCCCTTGGATAATTGACGGATCTTAACTTTGTCTTCTGACTTGGTCCAGAAATTCATGCTGGTATATTTTATGGATTATACTACTAAGGGTTGTGCGTTAAGGCGCGACGTACTTTGCCACCCTCAAACTACCCCCTAACCTTTTCAAACTATAATTGTGGCACGGATCACTGATTGATCATTTTACATGGTCCATATTAGATCCCACGTAGGTACGCCTAGTGAGACTATCTCGTACTTCACTCTGATTACGAAGGATAACTTCAGACTACGCTAGATCTTTAGATACGATAGATCCAAGACAGATCTGAGAATGATCTTTCCCGTACATTTAATACGACTTGGACCCGAAATGGATCTACGTATGATCTCCGCACATTAAGAAAATAGAACATTACAGATCATGTATGGATCATTAATAGATCATAGATTCAAAGTATATTCACTGTACGAAAAAGATCATTCTCAGATAGGTGTTGGGTCCATCTCGTTGCCTCAAGTTATCCATTTATAAATTTAAGCGTGATCTGCTGGGAAACATAAATAAATTGAAGTACAGTTCAATCTCACTAGATGTACCTGTGCTGGATCTTATATGGACCAAGTGAAATGATCAATCAGTCATCCGTCCCGTACCTAAAATTTGTACCCGTATTAGCAGTTAGAATTAAGGGTAGGAAAGTGAATGCTCGATCGATGCTGGTCTCTGTTAGAAAAACTGTTCCCGGTTTCATCGCGTCTTCCAGCATCCCTTAAGCGCCAGGACGTCCTCGAGATAAGGTGCGCTCCAGGATACACAGAGCACTGACTAGGAAACTTACGAGAGGGTTATTGCCGCCATGTGTTACCGGAAGTGATCATGCATACTGGCCTAGGCAACCCTCATTCTACCACCCCTCTTCACTTCGTACAATACCCTTGTGACTCCCAAGAATCCTATGACAGAATTATTTCGCGATTGTTCTAGATGCACGTACCCTGCCACCCTTACTATAAGGGATGTATTTTGTCGAATAAAATTTAATTAAATCGCTTGACCTTCTACGCAGGATAATTCGATATTGTTAATCGAATTTATTTGTACGAGGAAAAACATGGCGCGCGTTATTAATCAACAGATAAACACGCGATATTTTTATAACCTGATTCCAACACGCTAGAACTGTTTGCCAAGCAAATAAAATGTATCGCGAACTAGTCGCTAGACTCGAAAATCGAATGCAGTAACGAAAAAAATAGTATATATATAAAAATAGATCGATAAACGTTCGAAGTCACCTAATTATCAAAAAATTAGGAAATATCAAACTATATCGAATTTTTACCGGAACACCCATAGCTCCCATATATTACCATAGCTACCATGTACCTACTGAATTTTGTTATAACCCAACAACCAGTGATTGGACCAATCCCCGAAATTCCGAGAAATGATCGATCGGTGCCAATTACAGGGCGACCCTGTTTGCAACAATACCGATAATTGGCACAGAGCTAGTAATCGATAATTATTAGTAATGTAAACCTCGACTGTATATATTTCCCTCTCGTTAACTGGTACTCATTTTCTGCTGACAATTTAACGATTCTCTTCTACAATTATTTCCTCCCGAAATATCAAATCGCCGTCGAATGAATTCAGCTGAATTCGCATTAATGCGTTTGACAGGTTTACGTGGGCTAGAACTACGGAACGTGATCGGCCCAGCGTATTCACACGTGAGGATAGGAGACGCCAAGTTTACCGATACAATAGCAATTACATTGCGAGCTATAATTGAAGTACAGCCGATGAATGATCGTCGCTCGGTGAGAGTTCGTCACTCGCTGATTCTGCGGCAGGTGCGCTCGTTGCCATTCGGTGTGTTGGTTATTAGCAAAATTGCGTGAGCTAATTGACTAATTAGTGATTAGTTACGGAAGCCCGTCTGATCCCCGGATGTATTGATGGATTACTGTTTTCCGTCTGTTTTGGCCATGCGTAATACCCGGCGTCGCGACGCTGGACCACCGGATTCATCGATTACTCTTGGTCCGTAAAACCATTTCGCTCAAACATTCTCGCTGTATATTTATGCAAGATAAAATTTTCACAGTAAAAAAAATTTATTTTTGAGTGGTCGATTTTTGTTAAAAAAAAAAGGGTTCAGGGGAGAAAGCGTCGCGACGCTGTCAACTAACTCGAATGATATTCACAAAGCGGGGTAACTTTGAGTGGACGTGGAATAATGCAAATGCGCTGGGAATAATAAAAGTAAGGGTGGCTGAGCGGAGATACGAAACAATTCGAAAGCGTTAAATTTTTCGCAAATGCAATATATATATATACACACACACAGATATATATAACCGATTTCACGAATAGCAATCGTGGATGTAGCAGCAGTTGCGAAATCCAAAGGAATTCTTTGCAGGACGTATATAGCCTTGGCTGCACAAGGCAATCCACCAACAAGCACCATCGTGGTATCGGAGAATTGTATTCAACTTTAAATTAAATTCAACGAAAGGCAAGAAATATTGCCGATAATCCAAAGAAGTTGCGAACCATTTTCTCAGGCGGTTTTGTATTATTGGGAAATTCCAATTCTCCCAGTAGCAGCCGCGATCGAATTCAGCCATTCGGATAACGTTGAATTTCAACGTTATTATTTGCATTATCGAGCGTGACTATTGCCATTAATATAACGAGACGTAAACGAGCAATACGAATATAAGGCTTATGAGACCGAAATGCATCAGTAACAATGAAATAAATCCAGGCAAGTAAAAATTGTCCAAGTGAAAATTAGATTAATTAATTGTTCAATTGACAGAAAAATCACTGCAATATAAAGAATGATTGCTTCGATCTTGCAATCAAATTTATATCCAAAAAATAACTTACTGTTAGTCCACATAGACGCACCTATATAAGTTTCCGGATATTCCCTCACTCTTATATACACGATATATCCATTACTTTTGATTCTCTATTCAAACGAATAAAATTGTATAGTACAATTAGAGGAGCGTAAAAGAAAAACCCGCACAGTTTCTGCTTCCAATAAATGCGAGGCTGTACTTTATCGCTATCGATTTTCGCAATAGAAAGCCTCGACGGTCGTGGATGTAAATCGGGCAGGACTAATGTAACTGATTAATCGAACGGAAGAAGGTATAAGGAAGAAGGGGCATAAAATTGCAGGCAGTTAACGAGTTGCGCTAAACTTAAAGCTGCAATTAGTGCGATTGCGATAATTATTCTCATGGAAGCGTAATTCCCCGGTAGATAAGTCGACAGGACCCTTTCGATTTCCGTATATAGGTAAAGGAAGAAGATATAAAGAAAAGTCCTAGAGGCCGCTTGGGCAATCGACTTAATAAGTTCGGAGGTTAGTTTTTCCTTGATTTTTTCACCCTCGATCCCCTCCCTTCCGCTATGTCCTACCCTCGCGGACTACGTCGAGAATGCATTTTTCTTCAACGAAACGGAACCATGGCTTTGCGCCATAAAGGTTTATGCAAAGTCACTACAAATTCTTAGCATATCAAAAGACCTTTGCTATGCGGAGCTTGTTCCGTCGAGTTTCCTTCGTTTGTACCTTACGTTCGTTACTACATAAAATAGTCGGTAAGGTTTGACCCGATAGACCAGAGTTTGGGTGATCCAGTGACTATATACAGTAATACAGACTAACCTAAAAATTCGGTTTGACAGATTATTACAAAAGGACAACCGTAGTAGAAATTTTCCTCTGTTAGTCGAAGGCTGGCCTATGGGTCCCCACTGAGTTAGCACAGGCCTAACTACGATCCCGACGGACCCACAATTTTCACGGTGCAATCTCTACTGGGAAAGAACCTTTAATACAGAAACAAAGCAAAAAAAATATAGTAAAAAATAACAAAGGTATTGAAAGACCCTGAAGTTTCATCTGAAAAAATTGCTCCAAGAAATCTTGAAATCAACGTCGAACACCGGTGTAATACTCATTCTGCGTTGATAACAGAAGCTTCCAACCGTCGAGGGACAAAGAAGCAATTATTATTCAGTTATTTGTCTCACGGCTCGTAGCAGAGGTAAGAAGTTCGCCTGGTACAGAAATACTCTGAACCTACCTTAAAATCTAGGTAGTGAGAGAAGGCATCGTTCCAAAGCGTAGCGATAGCAGAGGTTAGGTACAGTCTGAGAGAATTTGCATTTATTGCAGCTACGCCGTCATGCCGGAATATAGGATTCTTGTATAATAAAAAAGGGACGTAAGAATCGGTAGGATGTTCGTAACTCTCTCATTCCCATTTCTCCTGTTAACATCTCTCCTCCTCCCACTGCCGTTCCCATTTCTCTCTATGGTAACGAGGAACGTCCATTTTCCTTTTGTAATCGTCGCATTGGCTCGGCCGAGTCCTTACTCCACAATGGCCAGAGACTTGCCAGTTGAATACGAGCTTTTCCGAATTCCACCGAATGCTCGTTCCTTCTATCGATACTGTATCTACCGTAGCTTCCGCCACTGTCAGACTCGTAGACAGGAGTCTCATCGAGAATCGAGCGACATCCTCTATCTCGTGCTGTTCCAGTACGCTTGGTGATTTTAAAGAAGGACAGAGATACCCCGAGCAGTGGCTGCTCGCCGTAGGAATGCCGGGAGGAGAAAAAGAGAGGAAAAACAAACTGTAGAGAACGAAAAGTATTTCCATCAGGAACGAGAGAACTCTGGAGATATAATTGAGCAATCTTGTGATTGAAGATCCCTACTGCGACCCCGGTGCGTGCGTTCGAGTCCACTTCCAGTCTGTTTACCGTCTTGCCAGAATGTCCCTAGGGAACCCAAAGGACACATTTCTTATTTATATACTGCTTCTTCCTCGATTTCAAGATTTCACGTTTCCACGATTCTCACGTATTTACTGTATACTTATGCGATCTTACGTTTTCTCCTCACGCGACTCTGCTCCCTGCTTTACGAGCAATACTTAATTAATAAATGGCTCCACGTGCGTTTACACGAATATGTTGAGATACGATTTACCAAACATTACCCAACGACGTATCTTACATCCTTTATGAATTCCTCTTACTCATAGGATTATTCCGTGGAGTCAATATATCCTTGGCTATATTTTATAACGAATGTATATTCACAGTACACAGTTTCCACTGTACCCAAAGTTTCTGTGTACCTTCGCACTGGGCTCTTTCTTCGAAATGGTCCCAGGGAGTCGCGGGTCGAATTTGAAAAGTTTTAAACAAATCCAATAACACACATTGCACGAGGCACGAAACGCGAGGTAATGCAGCGGCGGTACATTGTAAATTTGAAGGTGTAAGAAGTCGCGTACGTACATATATATGTATGTACGTTCTACCGTATGCTGGTACACGGTATAGATATACATACATACGTATATATACTACAACAAAGTACCTTATATGCACTTTCTGCAAGACTTTCCATGAGGTTCTTATTCAACGGGTTCTAACACAGTTCGGCAATGTCTGTTTCACGATTCTCAACGGTGCCTTCTTATATATGTATGTTAGGTGGCATAGCTAGAGAATGAGGTTTTCTGTAAATATACTGCACGTGCACGTATAAGGACGTTTTGTACTATGCTTTGCGTGCGATCGGTAACCAAGCTTTACCTGTGACTGAAAAGTATCAGAATCGCTAGAAACTCTTGTAATTAATTTTTGTGTCACTAATACGATTTCGGAATCCCCTAGCAAGAGAGCAATACTGTAGAACCATTGCCCGACAAAGCAGACCAATTTGGGATACGATGACCGTGAAATTGTCATCTTCTACTTTACAGATTCCGACAATTCGATTCTATCTCCCGTGGTACATGATCTTCTAAATGAGTTATTCTGACGTATCGTGCATTACGTACGTGTACTTACGTTGAATCGTAACAAAGTTCAGACTGTCAAAACTATTCGTCTTTTATTCCAATATCCTAACGTATCTTTGAATTTCTATTTCGGTAAGTCGTCTATTCTATTTTCAACCGACTCCCTGCAGCTGCTAAAGTCTATACCAACCGAACGAAAGGTATGGACGAAGGAATCAGCCGAGCTTCCGACGTATACTTATTTTTGACTCTATTTTCTTGCCATGGTTTCTCCATCGAGTTTCGATGTTATTGCTTTCTCACGCAATACGAGCGAGCATTAAACGCTCTAAAGCAAAATATGCTTTCCTCTCTTAGCACATAATAAACAGAATGACAAAAGGTTTACTCGAATACAGAATAAAGTGTTTTTCGATAACATGAAATTGTGTTGGACATACGTGAAATTCTTGTGACATGCTGAATAAGAATCATTAATCATTCTCACCGATGTGTCAAACAATTCATAAAACATATTCCAAATGAATATTCATTAACATTGTCACACCTAGTACAAAGTATCCTATATGCTCGTTTCTTTACTTCACTCTTTTTTCTCAACTACCATCTCCAAGTTATACGACTATTCAAGCTCTTGAATATCTGTAATATTTACGCCAATTTCAGATCACCAATAAATGTGCAGAACGGTAAAAGAAATATTCTAACCATTTTCGTAATAAGCGAGATATATGGTTGTTGGCCTTTCGTATGAGGGTTGTAGAACGATACGTCAATGCACGTTACCGAGGGGATTAATATTTAAACATCAGACGCCTATCGACACGAAACACGCAAGCTCTTGTGGAACAATGGAATTAGAGGCAGCTAACAATTATTTTCTTTGTTATCCGCTTACAGAGCCAGCGAGAGAACAACATGGATATTTAGAATCGAGCGATACATCAGACTACGTTAAAACGAATAGAAGATGAGCAAATGTGATACATAGTATCGATCAAATAACTAACAAAAATATTACAGCCTCCCAAAGAGCACCGCTCTTTGATTCTGATAACGAATCAATACCAAGAGGCAATAACGATCGCGTGCTACATTGTCCGCGCGAATAACTAAATAAATCGAAAATCAATGTTAAAAAGAACGCTGGAGGAAAGGAAACGTGAAAGATCAAAAATTCAAATGATAAAAAAAAACCAACAGATATTCCGATATATCAACTGCCGTAATACAGACATCGAATATATTAAAATATAAAAAAAAAACGACTAGAACATTATATTTTTTATATTTTTATTCACGATTCCTGACAAACTCGCCGCTGCAGCACGTGGTACATACAGTAACGATATTTAATATAGAACATAAATATAAATTTATAGGTTCAGGGTGATAAAGCAAGTTCGCGCATTAATGGAAGGATATCGACTGCAGTTCACGTTCTGAGAATTAAAGCTCGTGATTACGGAATTCACAGTTGACACGAGGGCCAACCAAACGATTACTCGAACCCCAGTGCCTACAGGGAGTTTCACGAATGGTCCGACGTTTAGAATAAAATGTCAATAGGAGGTAATCACAACGTTGGTTTAATTCCCGTCTAAAGTTTTCCACCCCACGGTTCTATACGCGTGTGCATAACAGCCAGGATGACAGCAAGAAGCATAATAGAGCGGAGGTTTTATGCGCGTGAAGTCATCTGAATATTAAGCGAGGAGAGAGAGAGAGAGAGAGGGGCGCGCGTGGCAGATTACATAACGTAAGGGTTGTTCCCATTCAGTCGTAACAAGCAGTTTCATTCATTGCATACAATTAACCAAACGACTAGAATTTCCATAATACTTTGAATAATACTTCCCCCGGCCTTTCTGAACTCATAGTTACGTAGTAACACGCACCGCGTATAGTCGCAACGGACGCAAGGCTAACGCCCACGCGTTACGCGGGAAAATTTGAAAACGCAGTTACAACGACGACAGCACCCATAGAAAAATCCCATGCGAATAACAGCTACACAAATTTTCCCACGTGCACCGTGGTAAAAATACAGATGCAACTAATTCCTAGCATGCAAAATGTCGTGCCTCGATGTCAACCCCGTTATATTTCCTTACTTAATATCCTTTTGCTTTCGTCTCCATGTTGTATCCCCCACTTCGTCCTATTACGTAATTTCACATACGTACAGACTGATGCACCTTCGGCGCGCGCATCTTCAACGCTCGCTAAGGGTAATGCGAATGAGAATGCGTGTCCCCTGGAAATCAGCCTCGAGATTACCCCGAGAACGACTCCCCGTCGGAAAGGTCTTAGCCAGGCAGCCTGAAGTTTCACAGGGTTCCGTTTGCTCGGTCCTAGTCCTATGATCCCCTTTGGGTTTCAGATAGTTTTTCTGTGTCGGTTCATCTAGGATTCTTCTTACCGGCACGCTCACCTCAAATCGAATCTCACGGGTCTCACGCGGGATAAACAGCTACAGCGCGTCGCTGCGCTCGACTATGCAAAATGACAGTAGTAGTCGAGTGTATCGATTCCCGCGCGGAGTCGGCGTACGTTTTACGCGTGCCAGTCACGCTAAGGTCGCGTGGTGCAGCAAGCATGGCAATTAAATGCTAGCCTCGAGGAAGCCAACACTTTGGAATCTAAGTAAGCTAGAAAAGCCAGACGGTCACGGACAGTCGTGGACGACCGTTCATTAAGTCTTGCGGATATCGAAGCGCACCGGGTGGTTGTTTACTGTACGATACGTATATATGTATAGACAGTATATATATATATATATATATATATAAAGCTTAGCGAATAGCAAACCGTACCGATGCATTACTGTGATTGCCAGAGCAGGAAACGTTAATTCACTAATGCCTTACTGCTGTGGACTCACAGCGAGTATCAGTATTGTACAAATATTTTGCAGGATTTAGTAATGTGCATTTAATTGATTTCATCATATGGCTAACGTAACGCAGTACAGGAATCATCGTGAAACTAGTACCGTCCGCTGTGGTGTAATTAGTAATGAAGGATAATGAAAATAATTCGAGTACTTTGGCACCGACAGAACTGCACCGTTGTGCCACTTTCAATTCTTATTGTAAAATTATTAGAAAGGGTGCTTTTGTGTGGTGGGACTGGTAAACGATCCCTTAAAGACTGATGGGTGTTTTCCCTTCGCTTCCAGAGAGGAATTTCACCCTTCGTTCCTGGCGATTCTCGTTAAACGACTCCAGAGACTCTCCCAGTGCGCAACCCCTTGGACTTTCCATTAGGTTTTGTGGATTTCTCAGGGGGAAAGAAAGCGCTGGGGTTGGATGGACTCAAATCGGATCTATGCGAAAGGACAGATTGCATTAACACTCGAGGACTCGTTCTCAATGAAATGCATTGTCCCGTATACAATAAGTGGCAGTGATGTGCGGGGAGGGAGGAGAGGGGGTCAAAATTAAAAATACACGTATTTTGGGTAAAACTTGTGTAATCATTAGAATGCGACGTGACGCTGAAACACTATTGTAAACTAGTAATGGTAAAAATGTACTGCGTTCGGCACGCGGATAAGCGTAATTAAATGGCTGACACAGCTGGGACAGCAGATATAACTTAATCAACATTACCCCAGAATTCGATGCGGATCTGGCAGCATGTTCACTCTCAGTACTTGATCGCCAGCTAGTGAACCAACCAGCCAGTCACCCATACAAACTGCCTACCAGCCAGCCAACCGCGCTAGCCAGCCATCCCGCGGCCGTGTCCCCCGCGAAGCACAAAATGTACAGCTCGGCAAATTAAACATAAATACTAGAGTGTTTAAATTGACCAGCCGACAATGGATGCAAATCTGCCGAGCTGCCACCTATGCTGCGATAGCTCGCGAATAGAAATTGCTACCGATAATGCGAGATGCAGAGATCGTAGTTAAGCTGATTTACATAAATCGAATCGAGTCGCGTACTAATCATGATTAAATTTCGCAATCGACTTTTTACCGCGAGCATCCATTACGCAATTCTACAACGTTCCATAACGTATATTTGTACTGTTAGGTTACAGAGAAAATTAATATTATTAGCAAAGATTAACTTATTACCGCAATTTCTCCATGTCTGCGATCGTAAATATTTATGGATGAATCATACAAACGTTGTGTATAATATTAAGATATTTTCTGAGAATCCTCGCTGTTTGCGTATCTGCATTGCTGTGTGTTTCTGTGGCCGCAGTCAGTAACAGCCAATAGTGACATCTGTTACCTGGCGGGTGAGAATAGTCGAACGAATTGAAATTATAGTGCGAGTAACGACAGCAAACGTTGGGAGTAACGAAAATGTCGAGTAAATGGTAAATTTCATAGTATTAAATGTTACCTTATAGATTTATCGAAATATTCACCAATACGTAACGTACCGACCTTCCATAGTGATATGCATAACGGCGCCACCACAAATGCGTCAATTATGAAACAATGAAATAGTTAGAGACGCTGTTTCGTGTTCTACCCGTGGCACGGCTGGTGCCAACTGGCGCTAACTTCACGCGCTAACTTAGTACCGTTGTTTCGTCGAGTTAACCAGCTAACTTTATAGCAATCCACTCTCTCCTCTTCTCTATCCTTCCTTCCTTCCTTCCTTCCTTCCTTCCTTCCTCGTTCCCATTCTATACTAACTTACTCACTATCCTTTCAACCTAACCTCCTGCCTGCTAGAGCCACTCGTATTTCTGCACACTCTTACCAACTGTGCATCGTTGTAGTCCAGATCGTGAAATACATACCACAAGCAGAGAAGCTGCAGGGCTGTCACAAGAGAAACGACAAGACGGCAATATCGTGTACAAGATCGTGGGTGGTGAAGTTTCCGAGCAGATTTCACCAAACGTATCAGGCCTCCACAGGAAATCTTATTTTTCCGTATTTATATATTTCCTTTTGCTTCTTGGTTCTTTCACACTTTTTTCCGGAGCCTCGCGTCCCACGAGAATCCACAGGAATAAGCCGAACCGGAAAGAATGCTCGATAACACTCCCGCACTTTTTCCCCCAACCGCGCGTGGCACCCACCCTTTATAAAAATTTACGTCCCTATTTGTAAGCAATGTATTTCGCCGACATATGAGAAGAGGGCGTGCAGCCCATAATGGTGTCGAGTAGTACGGTAAGGCCGGCGTGTGATAATCTACGAAGCTATACAATCCGCCCATAGAGATAAGGCGCCCCATGTTCTGCTGCATTGCGTAACGTAAACGCCCCTGACAGTAAACACACTTCACGCACCGTTGATAGTTTATGTTTATGATCGCATCGTCGCCTTGGGACGTTATTTATCGATACTGTATCCGTCGCGGCGATCTCAACCACTCTCGTTTCGTTTCGCATCCTCCTTCGTTGACTGCCCGTTAGAGCGCCACTGTAGCGCGCATGCGCACGAGCGAGACGGATAATTCAAACGCGCTTAAAAACCTGTGATTGAATCTGCGAGACGCAATACATCAATAGAACGAAGCTAAAAAAGAGGAAAATCTGCTACAGAGAAAATTTCATTGCGAAAAAGTGAATTTTACCATGATTTTTCGCGTGGCTCGAGGCACCGATCAATTTCCGCACGGTTGCCGGTTCTAACTGAGCACGAGAGATTCGTTTAACGAAAAATGCTTGGCTTTACGGATCGTGCAAATTCCTGCGGTAGTTCGAACGATATACCTGCGGCTCTTCTTTCTACAGTTTAGTGCAGAGATGGTTTTTCTGCTAGAACTACTTCGACTTTCAGACTGTTTTTTCGCCATAACGTCAATGGTTTACGGACGCTGCGTTAATACGCAGGCTTTTTATTTTAACCCGTCAGCACTATGTGATTTTCCCTCACATTTATTTTCAAAATCCTGTTTCATGCAAATTTCAAATGACATGAATAATTAAAATGCGTTCTACTTCGTGCAATGTATTATTTTTCATTATTTAGTCGCTTGCACACTTTTTCGAAACTTGTTGGACAGACAAAAACTGTTATTAATTATGTGACGCACAAAACGGCATATTCACAAGTATGCACTAACAACATGGCCAGCTGCTACCATGAAAACGTGTCAAAAAGACTTCAATAATTCATAACATGACTATTTCGATAATGGAAACTCGTTTATAAACGTCTCGTGGTACGTCACGAACCATATGGACAAGAACTCAAATTTTATCATGAAGAATCGATCGTAGTGCATAATGGTAACTATTTTAATACACTACCCAAGGTAAGACTCAGTAACCAGGTTTCGGTATAACGGATATGTCCTCAATAAGCGAGTAGCCAGCACTATCGATCATTTGACCTGTCTACATCATAACGTGACTATAATTTTCTCTTCCACCCATCACGTGAATAACCAGCATTAGGTACAACAAAAGCATCAATGTGCACGAATAAAAACTGCATCGTATACAACTTGAATTCACCAATAGTTTACCACTGTCAGCATACTAAGCTTTTTATACATACATAACATATAACATTGTCGGTATCACAAGAAATCCTCGACAGAAAAGTAGATTCTGTTTCAGGCAAGATCCACATTTCTTACAGTCTCAAAGGACATTAACAAGCACCCACACGCCGTCGCAACGAAATCCGACGCTTCTGGCATTTCCGGTGGTCTTGGTCGTTTCCTCAGACGCACGTGTACAACCTCCATCACGTGAGTTCTACTCCTGGCACTAGACACACGACGCTTGCAGCCCGAAAACAAACGAACACATACGTAACATGGCCCCGGTACAAATAAACGAGCGTCTGCGTTTACATTGCGGATTGCGTAATAATGCAGAAGAAATGCAAGACCAGAGAATAGGAATGCTGTATATTCACCAGAGATCTAATAGGAAGTGTTTGGCATTCGTACGTTCTGGTTCCGACTTATTGCCAGAACTCTTATTCGACTGTTCCCGCGCATCCAAGCTCTTGCATCGTAGCAGAAATTACAATACGAAATCCACGTTCCACTAGACGGAAGGTACTGGCGCGATTGGTTCGAAAACATGCAGCCGTCATAAATTCGCCGTTTTGGACGCTGAGGAAAGTTGACTCGCTTCGTTTCCCTCGACATAAGCAGAGCAGAAATGGATTCTAGGATTCCAGGAAAATAAAACGGTACTAAGATAAAGAAACTGACTGATCTGTAGCAAGCAGCTCTTGGACCGATAAGTTTCGTACGGATTCCGTTTTGCTTGTGGTCAAGCTACTTGTTGAGAGAGCAGATCAGCGACCGCAAATATTACATATACGGGCGCATTTGCAATTCATATCGCGTCTCATGCAAGCATGATGGAGAGACTGTGGTACCTTGCAAATCTACGGGGTGGCGCTGCGACACGTATTCCTAGATAAACAATGCTTGAGGAACGGAGAGTCATTCGCATCTATTCGGAACGAACCGCAGCTCTTGTACAGCTTCTATAAAACGCATGAAACCTTATCGAAAATATACACTATAAAAAAAGTAAATGTATTGAAACAAATCAAAATTAATTATTTCACCGAACAAAGCCGTGCAGTTGTACATTAAATATGAATTCATGAATGATTCTTAAAGGAAATAAAATATTCATATATAAATATCATTAAAGGCTGTTTCGATTAAAATTGCTTGATAAAAAATATACTTCAAATATATTCTTCGATAGTCCACTAAACATTGTCCCTTTAGATCGGACGAGCCGTATATCCCGAAGTCACAGGAGCGAAGAAAACGGCAATTTCCTTATGGCCATCCACATATCGGTATATCAACGTGAGCTATTTATAAAAAAGGAGAATATACCGGTACCCGTACCTATATAGATATATCTGACTATTGGCGAGCATAGAATGGATATTGGAAAGCCTCTTCTCGAATTCATGTAACAGTATAGCAGGGTCAAAGTTCACTCGTGTCCAGCAACGACACACGGACCTTGCGGTTTCCGTAGGCAGTAAAAATTTCGGGTATTCGTTTAACGTTATGGCTCTCGTTTGGTTATACAATATCGATAAGGAACTAGATAGTTCGTAGAGAAATAATATGTATAGAATCCACGTCAAAACATACGTGCATATACATATAGCTTGTTGCGGATTATGTAGACCTGCGTCGGAACATGTGTTCGTTATATCGCTCCGACGGAGTTAGCAACTCTTGGTTAAGGCTTCCCGCTCCTACGTAGAGGATACCTACAACTTCTCTCTATACCTACACGGTAAATATTTCATGCAGCTGCATAGGGATTAAGCAGCTTAAATGGATTAAGCCAGACAACCACCTATAGAGCTCTGTTATTTTCATCTCATCGAGCATGCGAGTCCAACAGTCATCGGTACGGATGGCGAATAGTAATTTTCAAAAATGCCAAGTGTTTCGATCAAAATGAATATACCTAGTGTTATATTATTATTATATCGAATGAATAATATCACTTGTCATTATTATGAATGTCGTTTACATTTTTCGTATGATAACCAGTATAATAAATATGGACCAGATCGTGACGTATGTTGACCGCAGTAGAAATTATTCAATGAAATGTTGTGATATTAGAAATAAGATTGTTAAGAGCGAACAGGTGGGTTTTGGCAGTTCTAGTAAACTTGGCAGACATAATATACAAGATGTGTCATATAAATGATTAGGCGGACAGAATCCTAGGAGTAATTTGGTGCTTTAATAGCGAGTCTTTCGTCGTCCCTAAATAACCCCAGAGGTATAGAAGTGACAAATATATTACAAATGATAATTGCAATGTACAATATTTTCGTTCGATTTCCCTTTTAGGTTAAGTTTTACGATAAACGACAAAAAACCTGCTGCACAGTAATACCGTTGGATATTCTTCGATAACGTTCACGAGCTCGATGATAAGGGAGAGTCAGGGTGAGTTCAGGTAAACAGCCGATAATAATTAACATTAAGGTAAGCCGTGACTGTGCGCAGAGTGTAGACGATACATTCTGCAGCTACCCTGTACGAGAGACTTTGCCTTGCTGACCTGCCAATAATTATTCCCGTTATTCGACGTACGTACATACATGCGTGAGTATACGTGGATTAAATTGCCAACCCTCTTTGAGCTGCTTGCACGTGTATTTATATGAAACACAACAAGGGGTACCTAGCAACTAACCTAACTCGTAAGTGCTTATTGTAACACGGGGATAGACGAGTGCTTATTCACTCACTAGTTCACTCTTGCTTCCACGCTAAAGAGTATTTTATTACTGGGCACTAGATAATGCTGAAAGCTAGACTTCTCTGGGTAGGTTTCCACGTATACAGAGGTAACTCCAGGGTACGCTCAATAGCATTACAAACAGTCGTATACACAAGCGTGTAAGGGTAGATGCACTAAGGTATGCAGATTCGTATATACACAGATGCATATACACACAGTAGAAACGTCACAGGGAGTGGTAGATGGTTTCCGTGTCATCTGTTTATCGTGCCGTATTACCGACATTACAGCGACCTAGTCTTCGCATAAATTGCAATAAACTTGCCGCGTCGTTGATTTTGACAGTCATTTCGCTCGTTCGCCGCCGTGGCGCTGGTATCGCTTTCGCCGAGAAAAATCAGAGAGTGTTTTTATGTTTCAGGTGCGAATTCATGGCGACGGTAAAATTTCGCGGAGCAGATTCCCCCGTTAAAACGCAATCCTCACGCATATATTCGCACATGCGCAACCCGTGTTGTTATCCCTTGTTAGATATAATGAGGCACAAGCTCGTACATGCTGTGTTCGTTACACGCGTACAAATTAGCCGTGTATGGGAGAGGGGCTGGTTCATGGCGAAGGGGAGTGCAGAGTGAAGAGGTGAGGAGAGAGAGAGAGAGAGAGAGAGAGAGAGGAGACTAGAGAGAGATGAGAGGTCGTATGCGGGAAATCTCGTTCTGCCTTGCTTCTCGGATAAGTGCTCCCCCGCCTCAAATATTTCTGCCGAAGCGGAGAAGCGCTTTAGACCTCCCGTGACTTTTCATTCTCTGTATTTACCGTCCCACGGATTTTCGCGGGAATAAATGAGCAGTGACTTTGCAAGCCCTCAATTGGACAATTTACTACCCTCGGGATATATATACAGTGACGTACGAGATGCGCACCCTTGTATAACGTTAATCCGACGAAGAAGTTTCTTTCGTAACGTCGAGTGCTACAAAATTGGATGTAACCGTGTCGCGCGCCATTTTGAATTACAAGTCTAGTCTCTTTTTATATTCACGTGAAGTCGAGCGAGTTATGATTCATTCGCGATAGAATGCCTGAGGTTGTTTCTCTTACATTGAAAATACGTGCCTCCTCTAAAAGCTGGTTTTATTCGATTTTAGGTTAATCCTAATTGCCGTTGAGTTACAAACGACAAACGTCGTTTGGCAACGTGCTAGTGGATTGGTGAAAATTGCGAAATTCAATGTGCCAAATTGTTATTATTTTTATGCTTATGATTATACCTCCCTCCTTGTCTACCTCGTACCCGAGGACACGATGAAAGTAACAGTACAACACCACTCCGAGACGCAAACTATGCTCCTCGCGTATTTCCAACTAGATCAGAGACCTGCGCTCCTCGTTCTCGCAAAAGGGTCTAGTTTGCTTAATGAAATTTTTATGTCCCGTTTGAGATATTTTCTTTCGCGGGACCAGCCATTGCATTACCATCTAAAAGCGCTTTAACGTTTCACCTTTGACTCTATTTTTACCTCGTTCCAAACCACTAGGACTATTCGGTTTGTCCTGGTGTAAACTTAGCAAGCATTATCGACCCTGGTGATGCAATTTTAAGACCCTTCGGTATCTTTACCGTTTCTTTCCTTCTACTGCGCTCGGAATAATTATCAGATTTTTCTACTTTTCTGTTTTCAGGCACCAAGTTTTCCCACACGTCGGATTCTCGCATTTACATAGCAATGTCGCCGACCGTGTACATGTGCACATATATACCCTCCTGCTTAAACATACATATACGACAGAGCGTCGCGTGCAAAGAAGAAAAATCTGCAACCTCGGTCGCTATCTACTCGACCGAAGCAACGTAAGCATTTTTGCGTGGGAAGCGAAGTGCTCCACTCTCTACGTATAGTCAGACGTCGTCCACGGTATCCGCATCTACTTCCACTTACTCGCCTAGAATCCTGCGACAGTAGGCGCTGCATTTTCAGCACTTTCTCCCTCTTTCTCACCGTCACTCTCAATACCAACCCTTTGCAATGTTTTTGCGAGTCATACAAAAATCCATAATCCGTCGATCATTACTCGAAAGACATAATTTTCCTAAAGATACCAATTTTGGATTTTATTATAAAGATTAGGGTTAGGGGTAAAACGGCAGTGCAGGTGGTGAAATTTTACAATGTTACAGTTAGGGTTGAATGACGATCGCTTATCTCGAGAAATATGTAGGCTATAGAATTAAAACAGTTGGACCCATTTCCTGGTTTGCTTAGCTCCTATAATATCCTTGGTAATAGCTACAGGGTGTTTCAAGGGAGAAGAAATTCTCTCGGTGTGATAATCATCCTTTGCCAAACGATCTACGAGGGTTAACACTCGTTATGGCCAATAAAGGCCCGTCTGATATATTCTTGGATCGTGAGCCGAAAGAGAATTGAACATTTTCATATTTCTCGCGGTTTAGCTCGGCTTATGAGGACTTTAAGTTTTGCCTGTGCACTTTGCAGGTTAGCGGCGACCGGTATACATTCTTTACATGGCTTTGTAAGGACACGTCTCCACGTAACCCCGTGTCGCATACACACGCTACCCTTAGATTTAACAATAAGTTGTAAATAGCTGTACAGTATTTGTTTCCTACATTCTTCCTCCCTTCTCTTCTCCTATTATTGCATCCTTGTTTCTTTCCAGCCTAAAAATTCCCATATTTTATACAGCCACAAATCCTACCGCTCCCAGGGCAATATAAAACCTGGTCGCCAGACCAAGCTACCTGGGCGATCGTCACTTCTGTCCACGGTCGGGTTCTAATTACTCTTTTTGCCTACATGGAACATCTATCTTTCCTAAATCTATTTCTCTCTCTTTTATAAAAGTGCCATCCGGTACGCACCCTCATGTACCAAGGCTCAGGTAAATAGGCTTCTCTCTTCTTGCAACGACTTCACTCTGACTTTCCGCCTCGTGCGGAACACATCGCCTTCGAGCTCCAGACGAACGAATAAAGTTAAACCGTACAGCCAACCAAGGTGGTAGTTGTTTCTCACTCTACACGCCTCCTCAAAGTGATCTAACGTGAACAGGAGTGAACGGTGTGGTGAATTTGTGTCACTTTTGGACGCTTCCTGTAGTATTATTTAGTGGAACAAAATGACGACCAACGATCGGCTGCAGACCCTACCACCTCATACGCAGGGAACTTCGCGAATGGACTGGAGAACGGGTCCTCGATTAACAACGTTGGTGTACGCATACAGCCATTCAGTGCGCTAGATCCTGAACTCTGGTTTCCCATGGCAGAGTCTAGTTTCAGAACCTCTGGCATCACCACCGACAGCACCAAGTTCAGCTACGTGGTGAACGCGATGGACCCGATAACGCTGCGGATTTCGTCCAAGGACTGCGTCAACACCTACGGGCTCTACGTCCCTCAGACGTCGCTCGTCACGGGGATCGAAGAGTTTTCGTCTTCAAGGATTTGGCCACCACCGGCCACGTATTCGTTCGCCATGATGGCTCCAATTTGACCCCTTCTACAACCTTAGAATGGCCCGTACAAGGGCATCAGCCGATCTGACCAAAGTTTTGTCGTCGACGACCAGGGTCGAAACGCTACGGCCTCTGTCGACAGGCTGAAATCAGCCTTCGTCAGGACCGATGACGGCAACGTGAAGGAAATTCAGCCATCCAGAGGCATCATTCAGAATGAAGCCAACAGTTTTACCGGGTGGATCTGCTAATCAATCATTCAATATCTACTCAAGAAGAACCTTGGGTATAATAGAGTAGATACCCAGTAGCTTGTAAATATAAATTTTTTGTAAATTTCCATAACAAGATCCACCCTCGTAGGAACGTCCACCAACGGAACGGTACGTCGTCCCGGGCAAAACTAATTAACTAATTTGCCACCCTCGCCGTCACTCTAAACAAGGTTTAAACTAGGTTTTTGCCAGTTAATGGCGACCAGCAAGAGTTTACTCTCTCCGGACCGGAAGGCACCATTAAACTCTAGTTAGGTGCGCCAGTAAGAGAGACCATGGTCCGAGACTCGAATTGGAATTAGATTTGCCACGTAAATGAGACTTTAGTGATTTCGTGTCTGCGAGAAACGTCTATCTCTGAATATACACGATGATAACCCGCACGCGGCATCCACGATGATCCCCAGCACTCCAGCTGTGCTTCTTCCGCAATTAATCGATTCCACGCGATCCTCCTGTCAAGAGCGTAATTTAACGCGAGACCGACGACTTCGGACAGACTTCGAGTCTCTGCCAAGTTTACAACTTGCCGCGAGATATTTATAAAGAATGTAAACCAATGATATGTTTTTCTAGCTTCTTTTATTTTTCTTCTATCCTTCTCACTCCAAGCAGTCATCAGCTACACTTCTATTCCCGTCACTCTCTTTCTCTCACCGTCTTTAGTCTCAGAGAAAATCGTCAAAAGCTACCAAATGACGGCTACCTTCTGTCCTCGCTTACCCACCAGTGACGAGATCATCGTCATTCCAACGTTCGAGTCACCCGGTATAGTAACTAGAACAACCCGCGAACGTATCCTAGTTAAAAGATCTATCAACACAGCCAACAGGGTCATAAAGAAGAGCGATAGTTATTTCGGGGAAGTGACTGGAATCCTTTTTTCTTTTTCTTTATCTCCAACACATTTTTCCCTTTGATTCTCCTCTCTTTTTTCCTTGGCTTTTCTAATTATAGAACCACCGCCAGCACAGGCCGTGAACCTCTGGATGCAGTGCCGTGCCGTATCAGAAATACTCCATGAATCGTGGCGCTTTGAAATTTCAATTTCCGAGTCGTCGTCGCCGTTCAGGTTATTGATGCAGTTACGGGACTGCCGGCCCAGTATGTATATACAGTGTTCAACGTGTCTCTAACTACATACGTATCCAGTCGTACGTGCACACGACTGAGTCAGCCAATGAAGAAAAAGTCTCCCTGCCAACTCTTATACACTTGGAAGTCCAAGCAAAAACCTCAAACATTCTTACGCTCGACAATGACTTGGATAACAACAACTTTTCCACAGACCGAAAACGGACGCGGAAATGCCTGGGCGAAGGTACCAACCGCGTTTATGTTGGCCCCTTTTACATAACAGTGATAAACGACAGCCGTGAGCATAAACGCGGTCTTGCCGAAAAGCAGCGACATTTTGAAAAAGTAACCTACGGGCTTTCCATACGGCTCAGTACGTTCTGTCATCTGTAACGTCAGTAGACGGTAACATTGCTGGCACATATGTGCAAGTACATTCACGCGCTATATACTTGTCTATATACAGATATATAAGCCCTATATGTACGTAAAGAAAGACATTCATATTTTTATTCCAGAGTAACGCACTCTGCTGCTACCACGTTCAATCCCATAAGAGAAATAAGTCCAGGGCTATCGCAACGAGCGTTTCTTCCATCTCCTCACTCTCGTCCGATTGATACACAAGCACTAACAGCAATACGCACGTAGCGAGCGACCAGCATTATTTTGTCAAACTCGCAAAGACTCGTTAGTGGTTCCACGTTCGATTCACGTCATTTGCCAAGGGTTTTCAAGTACACGCAACGGGAAAATGTCCGCTCGTAAACCTGAGACTTACATTAAAAGGACCGTCGAATCGTAAACTTCGGTTCTCTACTTATTTTCGTACTCTCTCGTTTAAGCTCAGGCACCAGTCTATGTTTACCTATACCATTTGGTATCTTTTACGTTTCAACAAGAAAATACTGTCTTTCGTCGAAACTTGAGAAAATATATCTAAATATATATATATATATAGTACACGTAGTATATATACATATATATGTATATCTGTAAACGATGACAACTCACCAAATGGTAGGTCATCCATAATGGCAGACTAGCAGTGAGCTCAGACCGCTTTTCTCATTCGTTTCTCCGTATAGCAAAATATGACGATCTAAATGCCACGTGCTCTAATGGGATTTTACGGAGAGTCGTGACCAGCTGTGTCAACGGTTCGTAATTTCTCGCAATGTAGCATATCAAGTACTGATATTACCTTACGGCCAAGAATGGATAACGTTGTACTCGGTTTGTTCAATGACGACTATAGAACCAGAGAGACTCGTTTCGTGAAGAGTACTTGTATGTATTTATTTTCAAGGAAGGTGCCGGAACGTGTTGATATGTATATTTCGTTAGTTATAAAGTAACATCGATTCTTAGAAGGAAACAAACGTTTTTCTTATAGCTGTTACAACGGTAGACTCTGCTGCGTGCATTATATAAAGACAAAGAATACACCTCGTGACAAGTCTTGCAAAACCGTCCAATGAATATGGCACCTCGCATAACCGTGGTTCATGACAAACGTCTTTCTTACTCGACCGAAGGCTAAAATACACTACGCAAGTCGATCGTACGGCTAATTGTATACGTAATAGCGTCTCTATATGACGAAATACGATTTCTTATTGACTGCGACGGTAAACAACAAAAAAAAAAAAAAAAACTCGTAGCACTGCAGAAGCGATAAGTCCGAGCGAAAGGCAAGAAGTCAAAGTACGTTGATGGAGAATTTAGTATCTAAGAATTCGTATAATTATCGCAAAACTCATTTGCCATGTGAGATTCTGTATTTTATTTTCTACAAGATCACGTTCTCTCGCGCACAAGCATTCGGACTGTTACGTAGATAACATTTTTCACTGACAACCAGTATAGTAAAACACTCTTAAGCAAATCGCATGACTTGAGCCTCCTTGTTTAACGTACCAAGCAAAACGTTAAAAAAAAAGTACCTACCCAAAAATCATAATCCAATATGTCATATGATCGCACAAAACAATACACCAGTCCTTCACTCCTTCCCACCTCGTTGAACTTTTAGCACACGCAGTACCAGTGGCAGTGACGTGCGGTACCTTTACCTCGATGCACTGTCAGTGTCTAATCGTCATGACCGTAGCGTTCTCGTACTTGGAATCATCCTTGAGAAAGCATTAATAAAATAATCCAAATAGCACGACGAAGTCACGACGTCGAACAGTCGAACTAATGCAACGATGCGACGTGACGTTAAGCGTACGAAGGTTATCGCGGTTTCCGCATTTATTAGCGTAACGTCCGACCGCACCGTAAGTGTAATATATTTAACGTATAGTCCGTAATGTTTAGAATGTTTCAATTATGTTGAAACCTAACACATTCCTGGTATTCCAGCACAAAGGTAGTTTAACCAACTGAAAGCACAATGTCGCGAACAGGTGGTGGGCACGCTCGGCTGGCGTTCGAAACACGCGATATCGAAGGCTTTAGAGTATGCGACAATGTGAATAGGTAGACGTCGCGACGGCTTGACGTCGACTGAGGAGCGGAATCGGCGCCGAGCGCCTGTCCGCCCCCGCTGGCTTTAACCGTCCCCACCACCAAGTTCCGCGCCACCCCCGTGGCTCGTGGCTCGTAGCTCGTGGTCCATGGCGCAACGCAAGGCAACGCAGAGGCAACGCAGAGACGCAACCGACGCGCACGCTGAGGATGTTCCTGAGGGACGCCTAGCTTTACTGAACAGGAAATGTTGCCAGTTTCCCCCGAAGTCTCGTCGACGTCGGATGACGATCAGATATCAGCTCGCAGACTGTCGACATGTATCGTACTGACCACGAAGGAGAATATCTATGGGGTTGGGGATGATGAGGAGAGGGCGGAAAATGAAAGGCGGGTGAGTCGGTACATGGGACGGAGTACAGGGTACAGAGGGTGCTGGAGAGAAAGAGAGTAAAAGAGATGCAGGTACGGAGGAAGTAGGAACTACAAGAGCGAGGAGGAAACCGAGAACGTCCCGTCCTGGAATGTTTTTCGTACGTTCTAATTACGCCAGGAGTGCCTCTCCCTTCGACGACACGCTTTGATCCAATGACTGCTTCGACTGGCACCAAAGTTCGACTCGTCGTGACGTTAATTAACTCAGCTATGAGCGCACGGCAAAGGGACGCTGAAGTTACCTTAGCATAGGAGATAGTTCAGCCTTTCATTTCGTACGAAAAGCTACTCATGTTAGATAGTACACAAGCTATATCCACGTAAGTGCGTGATACGTATATGGGCTACATATATAATATGTAGTCATCAGACAGTCATGATTTTTCTTCCAGCGCAGAATCGTTCATTTTGAACTTTTTTAACTTGTACTTTGGCAGAAACGACGTGATGAATTTTCAAGGCGATATTCCAACGGAGTGTAGATGCTGCGAAGGAAAACGCGAACTAGCTCAGCGTAGATATAACGAGGTAGAAGTTGGTCGTTTTATGGGAATCAATTTCGCGGTGGCATATCCGTCGTACCAGGCAGCATCTCGTATCCTCTTAATATTCATAACATCTTTTCCTCTTGCGCAGTCGCAAACAGTCTCCCTATGGCGTTGACGCTGTTTCAAATACATTTTAATAAAGTTTCTTTTGCTGCTATTTTTTTGCGCTCTCTTCCTTTCACGTCACCCAACGGAACAGCTCAAAAGCCATAAAACTCATTGGCTTTCTATAGCAAAGGCCAACTCGTACTTTGTTCTACGTCCCGATTAAATATTCTATCGGTTAATCGAAACTGCCGGGACGTCGACGTCCTGACGTCCCCACATCGTTGTTGTCGCAAAGTATCGGTCGGAAAGCTCGCAATGGCTTGAGGATTAGGAAAACCAAAGAAACTCACAATGTAAAAGGCAACGAGCAGGTATCGCATACGAAGACAAGCCAAGACGTTGTCGGGAAATATGTGTTTTCCCAAACACCACCATTATCCCTGGGAGAAAAAAGGCCGTAAGGAATGAAGGCAGGCAGGCAAGCAGACACGCGAGTTTCTAGGGGTTAGAAAGGTAAGTTCACAACAGGACGAATATACAAGCGAGTTAGAACGGATGGATTCGTATACTATAGTATAGCCTAGTATACGTATAAACAGAATCTATAGTCGAAAAATGGATACGTCGTGTTTCCTATACATTCAAATAAGGATTTTCTTCAGCTGTTGTCATAGGCTTCTATCGGAAAGAGATAATCCATGGCCTGGGGCATGGATTTCGACGATATCGTACGCCATCTTCAGTGACGTGTCGTATCTTTGTGCCATCGAGGATTGGGAAATTTAATAAGCCGACAAAATTTCATTGGGAAATTGATCGTTGGATTTTGAAGATTTTCTTTTTTTTTTTTTTTCTTCTCATTTTAGTCAAACGACGGTAAAACAAAATTACATAGAAGCAAGAGGAAAAGACAAAAGAATATTTCATATATGGAAAATGACACTTCAATAAAGAAATGGTTTTTCCCGTAAGAAAGTTACGAGATACCATGTTCCGTTTCAGAATTGGAATTTCCTTTGTAAGGTTCATTCGCCATCGACCATACGATACCTTCGTGGAAGCGCACTCTTCTCGTAATAAAGATATCGATTTGAACGTGCCGTGACCAATCCCCATCGAGGGTGTCCGTCAATAACGGAAGGGTTGGACAGTATACCTAGCATCCCCTATCGGTATAGTAGTCTAGCTATATCGTAACACCACGTGGAAAGAAAGGGTCGATATTTATTGCGTAAACCCAAGCGACCGTCTGACTTCATCCCCTATTTGCAGGAAATATCCCTAACGCGTGGCAGCTGCGTGCATCGAATTGATTGCAATGATTGCTCGGTGATCTTATAACGTTGGCGAGTCCGCGTTAATGACTTTGCGTGAGACATAGGAAAAAAATAATTGCGAAAAAAAAATCTCTTGGCGAAAAGACAAGAAAAAATATAGAACCAGCTGATTTGCACGGATTAGGGAAGACTCAGGTAACACTTTTAGAAACGTAATAGAGCATCGACTACGTCTATCGATCTATTAGCAGATTGGTAACAATGCGAGAGTAATTACTGGTATCTGAACCCTGAGATCAATGAGGTCCACGGGGAACAGAGAGGCAGGAAGGGATTGGATCTAGGGCTTGGGCGTCTACCATTCCGGGCAAATCCCAATACCCGAGAGAATCTTGGCCAAATTAGTATTTAATAGTGAAACTTTTGTTCCAGAAGAAGGTCTCCCTTTCCTAAGGTATGATCCGTCACGAACTCGAGGGTAAGCCCAAAAATATCCCTAAGGTTTCACGAATTTTATTACATAACCTCAATAATAAATATAATCAGCGAAAAAGCATTAACTCAATATTGATTATAAAAAACAAGATCAATCATAAGCTAATGACTTTTCGAATAATGATTTCTGCGCTTGGCCCTGTATTACATTTAATTGTCCATTCGTATTCAGCTGTACTAATATCTATATGATACAAAGTACCATTAGTCCTAATTCATCAGATATCCTGGGTCGATATAACCTATAGGTACATACGAGACAGTAAATATTTCTAGTGACTCGCCAGTGCAACGTATATACGTGTCTACGACAAATTCAAGTCCAGTCCAACAAAATAAAAGTACAAGGTACTCGTCGAAAAGCGGGTGCAGATTCCGCGGGTAGCTGGCAGCAATAATACGCACACCTGTTCGGCCCCGGTAATGGATGGAGTGTGGGTGTAGGAGCGTCGGCAGTTGCTGCCAAGATTCGCGTCACGCTTATATTTACTCGGTGCATTGCTGCTACGGAAAGAGAGTCAGTAAGCCCCTGTGGTCTCCGTCTATAATATATACCTATAGATACCCATCCCATAAGAGTGCCTGTTCTCGGGAGAGATCCGCAACGACGAAGTTTAATAAGCCTCAGCGGTGTCCCGGATTCGTGATCGATCGACCTCATCCGTTTGCAGAGTGACCGAAGGTGCCAGAGGAAGGTGAATCCGCCTCGTCAGCGATCCTCTTGCATATATATATATATATAGAGAGAGAGAGAGAGAGAGGTCGTCGGTCCTCGTGTCTCCTGAAAAGATGCTGCGAGAGGGCACGAGATTAAAAAATAGTCCCCCGATCGAAAAAGCATCCCTTGGGGAGGGAAGTGGAAGAAAAAAAAAAAAAAAAATCCGTGAGAAAATTGCGTTCGCATTGACACGGGTTCATGATGGCGTAACGCACCGACCGAGACGAATAGAGCTCACAGGTGCTCACTATTTCCGCCCGGTTCGTACAATCCTTAGATAATGCATCGTTTGTAACTGTCACCAGGAGTGCTTACACGTAGGTATAGGTAGGTGGGATAGGTATGGAAAAGGTATGTATAGTAGGTATAGGGCGATTCGAAGGTAGAGCAGGACGTCACGGGGTGGCTTGAATTTCTATAGCCGTCCTGAAGTCTGGCTGGTCCGCCACCCCCTTAGCTACACCCAGAGTATCTACTACGAGAAGAGCGGAGTGACTAATGTTACCTGAAGGGGATTTGTATACTAGGCGAAATCGATAAGGGAACTTTCGAAAGAACGGGTAATGGAGAGGGAGGGTCTCTGCGATAGATTCTAGCAGGAACACGATGGCGGCTTGCATTCGCTATTACCGAATGTGCATTCCACTTGGTAGTTTGTTGTGCTATTCGCGAGAATATCTATGCCGCATGGGTGAACTACTAGAGTCCTGTAAGTGAGTTCATTGTGGGACCATGCACCATGTCCTTCTTAAGCTCAGGATGAAAGTTGAACTATCCATGTCGTGAGCATTAAGTTTGCCTGTATAGCCACGTGGAAATATCCCGTAGTGTACGTACATAGCTGGACTATGTATAGTTGGTACAGTACATGATGTATATATCCTCTGTAACACAGTACGGATAAAACCAGCGGCAGGAACTAAAGGACGTATCGAGCACTGCTTGACATTTATTCATTTTTATAGCGGTTAAAAGTGAATCGAACCAACGTCACTCGCCCTGGCGACACTACGCAGGTGGAACAGAGCATCCTGGGAGATCAGTTCAGGCTGGGATACGAGAGTTCAGAGAGTCTGATAATCGTTCCAGGTTATACAAAAAGTGTATAAATAGTGCACGACTATATAGTAATGACACGAACTACGAGATAAAATAAATATATCTAGATCTCTGAGCGAGCTTGCAGGCTACTGTGACGACGTCAGACAGATATAAAATATCTAAGACGATATCAGAAGGAACTCATTGGTTCGTCATTGCTTAAAAAAAATTGTTCGAACATACTTCGTTGTAGCCATTCAATATTCTTTGATATTCCCAACAAAAGCATGGACGCTAGAATCCGCAGGACCGATGAATTTCGAGAAGTGTATCAAAAGTCGTCGGGATGAAATCGAATGACGCTACAGGCTAAAGGAGGATCATGAAGTGAAAACGACCCTCTACGTATTGGGCAGTCGGCCAGAATGCTGTTGATATCATCCGGTATAAGCTCCTCCCGTATGTTCCGTCGGCTCCTTTATCCAGTTGAAACTCCAGCATGGTCGTCGTCCACCAGGTTGTATCCTTACCAAGAATAGTAGACGCTCGAGTCCGACTTGCAAGGGCTTAACGTTCCTTCTATTCCATGAACGCGCACGACGACATTGCATTCGAGTATACTGATAAGGAACCCACTGCAAGGAGACTTTCTACGGCACTGAAACATTTCCACTGACTATACTGGACACGAGAACAGCCCCTATTCTCTATAGTTCACGATCTTTCCGTGTTATACTAGTGCTTGCGATAAATGTACTTTTGTCGGGCTGCAGTTACGCAATACCTATGTTGGATGCGACACGAAAGTAACGGACTCGACAAAAGTTATGTCTGGTCAAGATAAGACGCGATTAACGTACCCTTGCTTGGTAGAAAATTGTATGTTGCCTAAGTACACCAGTAGGATTCTTTCACGTGGATATATTGTTTTTGTCGTATTTATACAACAATAGTTTTGTACAGCAGTAGGATGGAGTTTAGTAAAAAGAAGTTTAAGGTTACAGTCTAATACTTAAAGGTCTCAGTGTGAGAAGGTGAAAGCGATTTCAGGAGAAAGAGAAGAAATATTCGCTAGTACTTCAAGCTGGTATCGAAATTCAAAGCCGAAGCACAATAAAATACGGAACCAATATCAATCTTATTTCTCTGTATCTATATAGGTATGTATGTGAGCTAGACGCATAAACCATAAAAGCACAGTGTATTCCTGTGCTGCTACTTTGTGCTCGTGTCTATGCCCGGTCTACGCTCCTGGCAAAGAGCCTTTGCTCTTCTTCCTACAGTCGTGCCGGCCTGTTGCCCTAGGGAATTTTTTTCTCCCTCTGGCCAAAGCTAGGAGTTACCTACTCATCGTATCGACGCATGTAGCTCCCCTTTTATTTTCACGTTTACTAATGAATACGAGATCGTGGGAACTTTCAAGTGGGTTCCTATTTAACATATATGTATATCTATACCCAGAGGATACTGATAACGAGCACTGTGAGAATTTTCGATAACAATCATAAAGTGGTCAAAGGTCATAGAGTGATTCGGCATATTAGTACTTTGGACAGAGCGGATAATAATTTTATGATGGAACAGAGATCCTCGTACTAAGATTGGCTATTATTTTAATAAGGAATAATCGATTATGTACATAGTTAAGTAGAAAATTTGATCACGTATCTTACTACAGGTATAAGGCGAGAGGCCTGTTGCTTATATATTTGGGTATCGATGACGTATCAATTTTATCAACATTTAGCCACGTAGATAGATACATTTTGGTTAATTATGAAATTTGAGCAGATTGGAGTTTAGGATTTTATAGGTAATAGATTTGATGTCGGTTTAGGTAAACCGATTTGTTATCCATTTATTTGGATGATAAAAGAGGTTTACTTTATTCGTTAGTATTCTTTGATCTTAGGTATTAAGGTCCTTGACTATATCGGTATACTGATTAATATTTATTAAACACTAACGAATACCGGCCGGGCAATAACGAGTATGGAGGTACGAGTTGACGTTGAAAAATCAACAGTTTCGAATACCTGTAATTTACAGTGGTACAAAATTATTGTCCTGTCTTCTCTTTAGACGTTTTAACATACGACGTCCTCTGAAGCAAGCCTTGAGTAATTATCCCAGTTTTACGCCTTGTTAATTTCAAGGTTGACTCAGTCAACAATCGATTCGCCCGAAGCTCCGATGGATCCACTCCCGAGGCGTAGGACAATAAAAACGTACAATCCGCAAAGTCTTTTCGCGATGATAACGTCGCGACGGCTTTCACTCTTGTAGACACTAAGCCCAGATCGATATACGAGAGCCAGTAGCCGGCTTTCAAATTTAAACTTGCTCAGTTTTGTAACTTTATCATTTCCCTCCACGCTTTGACGCAGATTGGATAGACTGCCGAAATGCATTACCGAAATTGCAAGGTACGCGTGTACGCAGATGATATTTTCGTAAAATGTCCAAAGCGGTGTTTCAGCCTTTTTGAATTTTATAGAAAGCATATATATGGAACGGCCGACTATTATTCACGGTGTTTTGATCGCGAGAACATGAACAGGAGAGAAACGTAGTATTTCCATTTACTTTATCGTTACCGAGCGACTTCATCACCCCTGATGACAATTTACTTCACAAACGATATCAACTGCAACTTAACGCAATTGCCTTACGATACTTATATAGGTTAGGTTGTATCTGTACGAAGCAACTTTTGCTCAGAAAGTACATATACATACATAGCGACGAAGAAAGCACAGCAAGGGCTGTGCTGGCAATTATAAGATTGCTAGGGCGTCGTAAGAGAAGAACCGTGTAACAGGGCATTAAGGGGTCTACGTTTATTCCCAAAAGGTGTTTCGTCATGCCGAGGGGCGAACGAGGGTAGAAAGTAACTGTCCATTGTACTTTACCACGCCGATCAGCAATCTCCGTAGAAAGCCGCTTCCCAATAATACCCAGTGCCTCTCGAATCTCATCCAAAGACCAAGTGGTGCTTCGTGAAAAAGCTTGTACGCTTTGCTACTGTTTCGCCAGTCGAAACAAATAGTCGCTCATGGTACAGCAGAAAAATAGTTGAAAATAAATAATACATCAGCGATATATATTACAGGAAAAATATTTGTTCGGTGCTGTAAATTTTCTAGAAACAATCTTTGTATAGACTCTTTTGTATTATTTCGTTAATTCTAGGCACCAAGTGAAATACGCGTATATCATAGTTCAAGATTGATACCAAAGTGTTGATGACTGGACCATTTATTATTACACCTTAGCTATACCTATTCTCAGTCAGCGAATCTTTCCTAGACGATGACGAGTGGGAATTCCAGAAGTGTTATTGTGACAGTGGCAAACGAGCCGTCGTGACGACGTTTAGTAATATAGTAAATTACACGGGATAATAATTATAATAATGGAGTAGCAGGTGCTCGGTCTACTTTGTGAGGTACGTTTTAAGCAAATGAGTTTCGCGTTCAATTTCTTGGTTCCGCATGCATCGATGACAGTATGTGATATAGAGGTTGATATTGAAATACAATAGGAAATAGGATGGTCGATTAATAATTTCTTTTATCATCAAATACAAAATCGTGAACCATCCCTAATAATTCAAATTAAAATGAAATTCACCGTTCGCCGTTTTAATGCAATATAAAATAATTTGGGTAGTACGTAGTATTGATTTCGAGCTTTAAATATTGTTATATAACAATATATGTAACCAATGGAAATTTATCATTGGATTCAATTCGCATATCACGTTTACTCATTTTTGATCACAACCCCTTTATGCTACCATTATGCTTCTCCCATTAAGTACGCTCTGAAATAATTAGGGGTAGCATGGTACATGCGATCTGTAGGCTCGTTTGGTCCACGATACGTTGCTACAGTAGGGTGCAGAATGTAACGAGCGTGGCTAACGAGGAGCGGCCGATTTTATGGGCAGATGGAGATGATGCGATACTCGCGATTGATGCGAACTGCGTAGACGTGCGTCTGTAATAATATGGATTTGTTCGACATAGCGTATATAATGAATACTGTATGATAGTACATGCGGCAGGCTAGGGTATGATGATACAATCTGAACTATGTACTAATATAATTATTTAATCGTTAAGAAATTTCTAGTCTGTCATCTTAGCCGTTGGAAATAAAGAAATTAGATTTCATGTGCTCAACATTTGTGTATACAGCTGTAGATAGAAAATGTGAGTGACAATTAAGTGAAATACATGAAAGTAATATTGTGGCTGGATTAAGACCATATAGAAAACCGCTAATCTCACCTGCACGCGGCATATCAACCTGCAGCAATATCTTGACGTTGAAAACGCGAAAAGCTGTCGTTCAGAGCCACTCGGAAATGTGCAATGTCCGCCTGGGCGTAAGGTTATGGGGGTTTTTATGGTAGCATTCGTCCCGCCACGCACTGCGTCATCGGATTTTACTGCCTGACCAGAAAACGCACTCGGTGACGGCACGCCAGCCATCCGCGCGTACATTCTGGGACATTTCAGTCGAGTTACACGTTATAGAGTTTTGCTATAGCCACTGGAAAGGGCGAGTAACGGGCCATTACCGCAGGCAAATGCAACTGCAGCAAATCTGTCGGCTGCTCACTCGTTGCACAAAACAGGAACGACGGTTCTCACAGTTTAGCTCACAGTCTCACTTATCCTTTACGATACGGCGTCCTTTTAAATCGTTCGTAATTAACTATAACTATATGAATTCCTTACTGAAAGTACAAACGACTGATATGCAAATTTACATAGAGGTCAAAGGTCATGGGGTTCTTGATTATTGACGCACGACAATGCGTCGTAGGAGGACAATCTTGAGGTTATTTTATATTTCGTAGAATACATACGTCGAAGGAAATACTTGGGGATGTTAATCATCAAAACTCCCTTTAAATCAACCTCCTAGTTGATCCTTCGAGACGGGCTGGCTGCGTCGCTCGACTCATCCTCATTTGTTGGCCCATTCATTCGTCGTACCCCGTAGCGTCTATCAGATGTACAGAAACAATGCTTGGAAGAACCGCTCTTGAGTTCCAGTAGCATTCGCATCAAAGGGATGAAGATTTTATCCGTCGCGTCATCACTGTGCGCCGGACACTTTTCATTAGGTTCTTCTTTGTCCTATGGATATTACTTTTATGGGGTGGGTACTTTCATTTGGCGCATTGGAAGGAAATGTGACTGCAGCTATAATCGCGTGTGACGAAACGCATCCCTCATTTAAGCTTCTTAAGATATATGTTAGTATAAGGGTAGTATAGGGGATACATATAATATTTAGTTGAAAATTGACGAAAGGCTAATGTCTGAGGATATTTTGAGAATTAAGGTCCCGTTCAATAATCGCAAGTAGATCGCGCGATGCTTCGTTACCCCATATAGGCACGCTAAAGGAAAAAGGCTTGACAAACCACCCCGTAGGTAAATTCTATTTGCTCAAAGCATAATGGACTTTTTTTTAACACTGTGTACTCCTACAAAGGGCTCTTCACTCGGCGGCGTACTGATGTTCCGCCTCGTTGGGGAGGCTCTCGATCAATCATATTTTTTAGAAGACAACGCTGGAGTTAAGTAAGTACAGCGACACGTTGGCACGGGATGAGAAAAAGGGGAACGTCGCGTCCCATCTGCTCCGAGTGCGCCTCTTTGACGGAAGAAAGATTGGAACATTTTCCAGCATGCGCACCTACCACTTTTCTAATACCTAAAAAAAGAATGCACATACGAGGCAAACGTCACTGGTGTATTTCATTTGTGCCATTGCCGTGATTACATATGAAAGTAACTGTGACAAATTCAAAGTTAGATATCTCATATAAAATCTAACACGTGACTAAAGTCAAATCCAGAAAGCTGGACAGGGTAGTCGATCCGTTATATGGAACCAGGATAAGACTAATTAAAAAATTGGTAAATATTTAACGCCGTTCAATAAAACCCCACTTGGTATAGTATAGATAGGAGAAACGCAATGACAACTTACCCCCATGTATCCCCGTGAGAGAACCAGTTCGGACGTTATCGATTTGTAAGAGGGTTCCATCCCTTACTATTCATAGTCTTCGATGTCACAAGTCCTTTCAGCCGACCGCACGTGTGGGCGCAGTCCCCATACGTGCATATAAAATGTCCACATATCCTCTATACGTACGAGTAACGAGACTGTGAGGTTCTGACGTATACAGAGAACCCAGTGAGCGCGTGCGAGTCGGGGGTGCGTAAAGGGACATAGCCAGTTGGTCTAATCTACATGCGGCACGTTCCGATGTTTCAATTTGCTTTACACGAAGGCGTGCTTTCTATAGGGTGGCTTTTTGTGTCTGGGCCTTTTTGATTTGTCAAGTGAAAAGACTCGCATTCGAACAATACTAAATCCCGCATTTGTGTCAGACAGCCAGCATGTAGCTGGTATTAATATATAAGGCTATAGGTATACCCACGTATAATATTGTTTAGCCAAACAACAAGGTAGACTTCGACGAGTGAAGTTTCTTTAAAGAAAATTGATTTCAAGAGTTCACGATTGATGTGACATCCATGGGTTTCACGTAGTTAAACGAGCATTGGAGAATCACTGACAAGGGCGCCTTCGCGAATGAGGGTTGACTCGTCTTATCTATCCCATGACAAACGTGCCCCAATGATATTCACTCCTACCCCTAAAATCTCACTGGCCCGAGGGTACCACCAGATCACTCCTGCCATCCCCCACAAGCAACACGATTCACGCACGCACCGTACGCACAAATTCAAGCGTATCGATAACCAGCTGCATCGTCGACCGCTCGATCATCCGTTCGAGCGACTAACTGTTTTAACCCCTCATTCAATGGGACCCCAAAGGGACTACGCTATCCCTACTTCGCACTTTGGACAAAATGTACCACGGAATTGCCCTCCCTTGGCTTCCATACAATACCGAAGGGTTGACGCTCCTAAGTTTTAGTTGAATCTTCCAGGCGCTTCCAATCCTATTCTACAGAATGCAAGTTGTCTGACTACTACTACCTATTCCTCACTGTTGCTCGTCCTATACCTAAAATCGTTTGCTACTGTCGTATACAGCGTTACGGTCGCTACTATGAGTATACGGTCGGAATCCACGATACAATTCGAACTACTGTCATGTCATCAAACGGACTCCAGGTGTGACAATATAAAATTAACTACCAAGCCTCGATAGATTCTTCGAGTTTCATTTGGACAAAGGAGAGGATCGCGCGATGAGAATCAGCAATTATTGAGTCCAATTCGTCAGCGACAATTTACTGCCAGTATTCTCGGATTGGATTTTAGGGTTTTTGCCTTCCTGGGCAGATAGCCTGAGTTACGATTTCTTTTTCCGATTCTTAGGCACCTGGACACATCCTCCTTTCGACAGCACCCCAAAAGGACACTTGCATCCCCCTTGTCATAAAACGCTTGGGAGTACCCTTACTCACGGACGTACCAAACACCTGGTTGTTCAAGGAGCCAATCAACCGAATAGAGATAAGACTGCCGATAATGGAAGTGAAAGTACATCGTAGTTCTCGTTCTATCCTTGTGCCACTCGAGGGGTTACCTTGGCAGCACGATGATGTCACGGCACATCAGGCTCAAGCTGGGCAACGAAGTGTAGGAGACCCCAAAATCCCAAAGATAACAGAAACGTAGTTGTTTGTTAGGTACAGTTTTCGGCGATGGCTTTTAATGGATTGGGCTTATGCAGCTACTCTCGTAGCGTCAAAAGCTCTCCTGTTCGATGACGTAACGAAACGCTTGGCATAGCAGATCCTGGAAAACTAGGTGACAGTACGTACAAGGGGACACTTGCGCTACAGTGGGAATGAAAATTGGTGAAAATATTTACTGAGGATTTTACATGGTGAAGTCGGATAATAATTGCCAATTTCTTTAATTTTCAAAATTTATACTTTACTCGTACTGATTAATTTATTCAAAGTCAATCAGACTAATCGTCCGCTTCAAACTCGAGACAGTCTTTAACTGTGTAACAATGACATGCTTAGTCATACTTTTTAATTAAGAATTAAAATTTCTTATCGCGTACTCCCTTTAATTTAGTACTTTAATCTCGACACCGAATTCTCTTGGAAAGTTCGCCGTTTCCCATCGATGTGTCTCGTTAGCTTCTAGGTAACAAGTCTGCGTGTTGGTATTGGGTCCCTAAGTCCAACAAGGTATTGAGACTCGGGGGTATAGCTGCTTCGTTCAACTTTGTCTGGTTAGGCTAAAGAAACGGAAGCAGTGGCAAACTATTCTGGAAAGTCAACCAAGTTCGAATGATAGTGTCACGGCAATGGAATTACAAAATTTAACCCATTCTTATTCCAGCTAATCAATCCTGTTGGTGTTGATACACTGAGATACGAAATTAACTTCTAAATCGTTATTTGTCATTATCGTTATCGTGATATGATTTTTATCATCTCTTCGTGAATCCTTTTCGCCAAGCACCTCCTGACGCGAAAGTAACTAAAAAAAGTCTTGCGTAAATGATCAAGTTTTTTAGGTCTGTCTGCAAATGCAAAAGTAACGAGAGAGAGGGTGATGGGGTGAATACCTTAAGTGTGAGTGAAAAGGGGAAATTTGAAAATCAGAAAGTCGTACTATCTAATTCGTATTTATTCTCATTGATTTCTGCCTCGTGGCGTTAACTCTAAAATCATTCGTAAGACGGACAAACAAACTGTCGTTTTAAATAATTTAAAGTCAAACCGAAAAGTCAAACCTCGGCGAGTTTAAACAAATTTATCTCATGGTGGACTCGAGCTAATTCGTTTCTGCTAAACGAGTGGAAGGTGGAAAGTTTTTTAAGTACATTTCCCACCCAACTTCAGTCCTGTGCCGGAGGAGTGCTCGCTCGAGTTTCCAAGAATAGTAGTTATCCACGATCTCTTATGTATACACAGTGTTCGAAAAAAACCGAGACTTGTTACTCGTAAGCGCTTGAGTGAAAGTCGATAAACCAGAACTTCAATTTTTTTCTGAAACGATAATACTAAATATTATACTTGTAGTTGACGAGAGATAAAATAATTCATCCGGTTTATCGATACTTTTAATATTACTCAATAAAACGTGTAAGTACTTTTATGTCGGTACACACTCTATAAAGGTAGAAGAAAAAAAAACCATTATTCCATGTTCGTGTTAAAAATATTTTCAAAGCGACAAAAAGCAGTAAAAAAAAATGTAGGATCCTGCGAATGTTACATCGTGTACAATTCTTGTCTCGAATTATACCAAGAGTAAATGGTGTATTTCGAAATTCAACCAATCGCGTGCGAGCATCGTGAAAACCGACGATTTTTCATTAAACTGATAAGTATTCTTGACTATTGTGCTGGGACTGTATTATCGTGAAATACAATGAAATGTGGAGGGGAAATGTCATAGGAAAGCAATTTATATTACTCTCGTCTAAAAGAAAATGAAGTTGTTTCTTATTTATCGAAATATTATATTACTTACCGTCAATATTCTCGTTATTTAAATTTCCCAATGTTGTACTCGAGCGAAAGCTTATAATACATTTAAGTAACCTTTACACTGCTAATATATAATAATAAAGCAATAAAGATCAATTATATTTTGATATTTGTATATAAACTCTCGAAATTTGAATCAGAAAAATTTCAGTGGTTCTGAAAAGCACGGCAAAATGATTCATGGTACCTGAAACAGTGGCGTCAGTGAATATTGACTGTCAATTAGTGTTATCCACTGCTTAATTTCTCAGACGGTACGATCAGTGATACGTAGGAAAACTTCAATGATTGTTATTATAAAATAATAATATTAATTAACATACCAATAAAAAAAAAACATAACATTCTATCCTGCCTTTTTTAAATTTTTCATTTTACTCACTCCCTTTTCTTTCTTCTTTCCCCAAAGGCTCAAAGAACATATTCCAAACCGTCTTCTCTTATTTCCTGAAAAAGCGCGACATTGTTTGCCATTTTTCCTCCCCAAGGCTTTCCGGTTTTGAGTTTTCGAGTGCCTCGACGAAAATGTACTAATACGTAAGTGTCACGTTGACGTGTTTCCAAATCGTCTTAGAAAAACTTTCAAGAAGACAAACGCCAGTACACATTGTGGTACATGCATATCCAACAAGGAGTGAGACCAAAATACATTCATGTCGCATTATACCTCTTACACGAAAAAGATCTCTAGATTCCATAAGAGTAATGTTAAATATTTAATTCAAATAATTATTCTCGTCTTACACGTCCCACTTTTGTATGATGTAAACCTAATTGCTAATCGCGTTCGACCGTCGCTTAATTCCCTCTGAATAATTACGTAAAATTGAAATAATAATGGGAAATACTATTATTCAATAATATCACCCAAAACGTTGATCCAATTTTCAGACGGAATGAGCCTGGAATGAAATAAGTTGTATAGAAGGAGGAGTAATATCTGCCACCGCCACTAGGAATCAGAGAAGATTCGTTAGCACCATAGCGTACCAATTCGATGAATGAGCCCCTCTAATATTCCGCAATTACACGCAGTCGTGCTGCACGTATAAATTAATTATACACAGTAAATAGCAAGCGCACCCCGCGGGGCGTGGCGCGAAGTTCGAAACAATTAACCAAGACTTGTTATCTTACGAGGAAAGATGGAGACAGCTATGGGGAAAGGTGCAAGGAGAATGGGGTGAAGTTTAGAATTAGATAATTTATGATCGAATTATCATAGTGGGTTTGAGGTAACCAGTCGGGGGTCTTGGATCTTCTTCGAGAAGCAAGATTAGCCAAGAATTCTTAGGTCGATCGGTATGTCAGAAGAGGATCGCTGGGTAATATCACAACTAGCCTGGACTACATTAAAATGCCGTGCTGTTTCCACGAACGAGGTTCTCCCAGAAATTAAGTTAGGGGCTCCAGTATCGTCACCCAGTCACCTAGTAGCGCTTGAAATCCACCTTAATCCTCTCACACTTGCCTCGTATCCATGAGCTGGTTCACCACCCGTAGAACTGCCGGAGAATTGCTGGAGAACGAGCACAAGACCGGGATGCTCCTGGCTGGCATGGCGCTAAGTCAGGGGCTAAGTCTCGGCTGGCTGCCTGGTCGGAATGATAACCAGTGCGGAAGGCAACTTATCCGCTCCACGGCATTTACGTAGTAACCAAAACTCCTGCCGGAGACTCGACCTAAGGCAAGACCGTAACATGACGATAAAACTGAACGTCGCGCAGTTGGTTACCACTTTCGGTCTGGGTTTAACTTTGTTTCAAATTGACTGTTGGACTTTGAATCGAGTTATGAGTTTGGTCATCGTTTTTTCTCACGGTTAATACAAATCAAGGAAACATTTAATGGTAAGAGAAATGAACGGCTGAATGATGATCTACTGGGCTAGACCAGCTGGCTGATCTGGGTGGGAAGCATATATAGGGTTTTTTTTTCATAGGAAAAAGTGAATATTTGTCAAATTGTTAATTTAGTAAATCTCGATGGGATTTTTGGTCTGGAAATTTTCAAGAACTTACTTTTGACAGGTCCAAGTTTATCGAACGGTAATGTAATTATACGATTCTGTAGCTGAGAGGTAGGCAATGAGGAGTCATTGAAAGAAAAAAAGGCACAAGAAGTGAAATCCTCTTCAGGCGCAAATCTTGGTTTCTGTAGTCTTGACTCTTGTTCTTTAAGTAAAAGTTTGACAGTGCTGCTGAATCTTTACCATGGAAACTGGGCTTTAGACGCCTACGTTGTTTTTTAACCCGCGGCTCTTCTATCCTCGTATTTTATTCTACCAAAGTCCGCGGAAAGTTTCGTTTGTTAGCTCGTGAAGCTCGGGCAATGCAAACGTGGTCATCCGCTTCGGGCGGTATTCAATTTCCGGGTTGCAGGCACGCCTTGCTAGGCAGCGTCGCGACGCTGTCACTTTGCAGACAATAGACAGCTTTGATAGATGGAGAGATGGATAGCTCATCCTGGCAACTCCATTCCCTTTATTCCATACCACTACGGTAAACCATAGCCCTTGGTATACTAACCAGAAATTCAATCGGCGACAAAGCTAACCCCTCACAAAAAAAAAATGTTGATGACATACGTCACCGGACCAAAAATGCTAAAGATTGAATGGACGTAGCTCTGTGCATTCTATGCGCCGGTGAAAATCATGCGAGACACTTTCAGTCACCTTATATAAAAATGTACACTAAAAGATATGTCATTCTTTCATCGGTTTGGTATCACGAGGAAACCGAGCGTAACTCGCAAGGATCATAAATATCCGGGAACGCTTTTGAAAAGGATATAGGCGGCCATGAAATTATATTTCGTGAAATTCACGAGAGAAAAAGCTTCTTCGTCGCACGGACCGATATCTCGGAAAACTTTCCAATTTCCCGGCAATAATAAAGGTGGCTGGGTGAGTCATGTATAATACATATACATACAGATATATATACGCATAGAGATATATCAGTATTATATCCCTAGGGTAAGCGCAACCAGAGTCGCAGCCTCTCTCTATATCTATCCCAATGCCCACCCGTAACTTGCCGGCATTTATTTCACCTTTGTTTCCGTTAAAATGTCAGTTTCGGCATAGACCGGCTCGCACGTTAATTTATTAAATGCCGCCGTTCTCGAATAATGAGAGTCCCCTTGAAAAGCCCCAGTCGCTTTCTGTTCGCTTCGCAATGGCAGCCCCATTTTTAGCAAAAGCCACCATCCATCCCAGCGGCGCTGGCCGTTTCCGCAATCTCGCCTCGCGCTTTCTATCGCCGTCACATTCTCTGCCGTTATCATTCCGTCCTATAGACGAATAGTTGCCAGTATTGTGCAATTCTGACGATTTTAATATAATCCGTGAAGGATTTCCAGAATTGCAAAATATATTTGACACAAAACTCGGATAGCGTTGACGGTCGATGAATTCTCCGAGTGATTTTCTACAGATATTTTTTATCTGCCCGTCTTTCTTTAGCCTCGACAAGTGGCTACCCCTGTTGGCTTTTCATTCGTTGAATACCTTTACCAACCCCTAGGATCCGGTATACACGAACCCTCGCTGTATCTCGAAGATCGTGAGTACTAATCGCATTCCCCACACAATTTACATTTAATTAAAGTGAACGCCCATTGGCCAAGCTCACTCGCGATTGCCCCTCGCCATTTAAATCTCACCCGTTTCCAAAGAATGGCGCTCGTGCTGCGTGTGGAATACTTAAATCGCAGTCAGTATATACGTATACCTATATATAGACAAGCATACGAAAGCTTGTGAGATCCTTGGCATTCGGTAGGGATTGTTTTCAATGTCGGTGGTCTTTCAGGAACGTTCGACGTGCTCGCGAACTCCGAAGCTGTCAGAATTCGAATTAAGGTAAAGTCGAGTAGTCTTTTGATTTTTTTTCTTTATTTGACAATTCCAATTCATTAGACGCTTCGTACTTGTGTTGCAACGGAAGGTTAATTAATCTAACTTTGATTTTTTGAAGGACTATTTAATTTTATCGATGATACCGTAGAATCGTGATAAGGGATGATTTGATCTTGAACTCTGTCCCTTTGGATTCTATGATTTACGTTGTCTCTTACATGGATCTTATAGAGTGTAAAATCTTATAATACAGCAAATGGACCATCGACTAATCCTCTCTAGGTAAAACAGCGCCGCGGAGCAACCAGAGAGATTTCAGTGAGTGCGATTGATTGACGCAACGCCGCCGACGCCGACGCCGACGCCACAGCCGCCGCGACTGGTTGATTAGAATGGAGCAACACGGAATCCCTCTCTAACCGGCTAATGGCACGCCGCAACCTGTGTTTACTGTGATCTCGCACTTCGCTGTATGTTACTCGCGATTTGCCATCAGCAATGCCAATGAAATCGCCATAGCGTGAATGGCGAAAATTCGTCTCGCGTCACGGTTTACATTGGGTTCATGGAATTTTGAACGGACACTTTGGACGGCGCGCTACTGTCCAAGAGACATTCGGCATTTTCGCTTCGTTTTACTAAAGAATTCGATGAATTTGAGAGAGTAGGTTAAGGGTGGTTAGGAAATAGCCAGGGGTTATACCCAACGCTCGGACTACCTGGGAGGATTGATCGTGGTCTTCCCAGATGTCGAATCAATGGCGATCCTCTAAGAATAATTCAACGGGTGAATCTTGCATGAACCGGAGCCACTCCATTCGGCTTTCTGTGAACAAACGTTCGTTCAAGATTTATCGCTCCGAGCATAAAATGAGGGCCGCTTAAAAGGTGAGACCTCTACTAAATGTGGGATTTATAGCCGGAAGTGGGAGGAGCGGCTACCGGTAAGGGACAGAGAGACTCCATGGAAACTAATTATCGAATTCGATTCTCCCTTTCTCTGAGGGAACGAAGGGAGAAAGGGACTAAGGGTTCAAAGAAGATTTTCATCCATGATCTCTATCTACTGTATATATATATATATATATATATACGTACGCGTTCTTTAAACTTCTTCCACTCCGTAACACCCTAGCGCGTGGAAGACGTACACCTAGGCATTAAATAGAATTATCAAGCTCTCAGCTATTTCCTATTCCCTCCAGTACCAACCAAACATCCAACCCTCGGCTCAATCTCAATAACAATTATTTCCGTTATTAGAAATTTAATAAAGGGCCTGCGAGACGCCGGATCGTAGACCTTTGACGGGGTTCCCTGAATAGCGCACTCCATAATGCGTGATGGCCATGGGCACTGCGGTGGGAACGGGGACAGGAGGACGGAGAATCGAGAGCAGCGAAGGAGGATGTCAGAAGGATGTACAGAGGGGTGGGGAACGTGTGGGGTATCAGTTCTGGGAGAAGGGCGAAAAGGGGCAAAGGGATGTAAATGAGGTGGAGAAGGTTGGGAGCTTTGGAGAAGGTCGAGCTGTGCTGTACTGAAAGAGGGTGGGTTGGGTTACCAGAGCAGGGATCGCTCAGGAACTGGAAGAGGGTCTCTCCTGGTAGGTACATTGCTGAGGGCTACGATGCTGATGCCTGGCATGGGCACTGTAGTGGCACGGGGAAAGAGCAGTGCTCTGAATTGAGAGGGTCGCAAGGCGAGATTCCATGTAGAGTCAGTGTATAAGGCAGAGCTAAGTGAAAGCATGATAGATTCATCTGTATTCCGCAAGGTGAAATCTTGAGATTATCTCTGGCTGGGGTGCACGTGACGAACCCACCAAAGATTTACGTCGAAACTCTCGACACCTAAACTTTCGGAAGACAGTTGCCAGAGTGCGAAGTGAGACAGGACTAGGGGTTGACTTTTTAATTTTTTAAGCCCCAACCTTAAGTTCGGCATCTTTGCCTTTGCTGCTGTTTCATAACCCTTGTACATATATATAAGGTACGTGCTCTCCTCCCCATAAATACCAATTTCACCCTTTTGCCCCTGAGTTCACGTAACTATACGCACCTCCAGGCACAACTGGCTAAGGGTTGTAAATTACGTATAATGCGTGCTAAGGGATTAATCTAGGCACGTGACCGAAATAATCGCCTCACAATGACACCCTTGACCACCTAAACTCATGGGCACTACGCTCTTATTGTTTACAGTATTTGGTATATGGATTACGTATAATCTCTATCTTCACGTTTATAATTCCGAACTACTCGGTCATAGCTGTGTATCGTGCATCTACTGACCCCGTTGATAGACTTTATGCTTCCTTGGAAAAATTTCACCAATCGGAGGCATGTCGAAGTCGAATTGTTCTTTTCCAAGGAGTAAAGTGTCGTGGCAAGTGGTAACCCTGCCTCACTACCCTTCCGATAGTCATTGCATTCCCTCGGCAATAGTAGAGGCCGTCCAGGGTGGGTTTGTTCTCTCAGAATGGATGGCCCAGTTAATTTTTCCAATAATGACCCTCGCTGAGCAAAGGATCGGCTGTTTATCAAGACCAGAATCGGCAGACCGCAATCCTCGTTCTCGGACACGAGCACCTTGTACCTTGAACCTCTTTTCCCAGGAGGAAGAGATCAGCAACCAAGAAAAGGATAAAGACTAATAATCGCACAAAGCAAAAATAGATAGACCACCTCCTTTCCCCACAAAAATTATATGTACAAGTAAATCTACGGCCTTCTAGATTTGACCTACAACCTCACGCATCCTCAGCTACCTTCAAGTAGCAAATCGAGCCATCTTAAGCTTAACCACGCAACAGAGTACAGTCCCTATTCCACCTATCGTATAGTATCCAGCAAAATCAACTTAACCACAACAGCAAACAGTCAGATGGGTTTGAAATTGATAACGAGCCGTAATATTACATAACAATATCACACGTGATGCTCTATGTAGATGCTGCACCAGAGAAGCGAACCAGACGAGATCGGCGAAGAGTTAGCGTTTACGTTATCATTAGCACAGCATCTAGCAATAGATTTAATCTGAAACTCCACTCGACATCCAAATCCACATACGTGGGAAGGTGTGTGTGTGTGTATATATATATATACATCGTATATATATACATATGCCGCGAGACGTAATAATCCTCTTATAACATTGTGACTTCATTAGGGATTCAGCATTTAGGCTTGTGTCTGAGTGCGTACTGGGATACCCACCCTGAGCATAGGAAAGGGTAAGATCAGGGAGTAAATGATATAAGCAGCTTAGTCTATGACATAATATATAGTTTAGCATATAGTCTATAGTGTACTACGATGACGTATATCATAGACGAAACCATCCCCCTTTTACCACGTGAACATGAAACTAGTCCCGAACTCCTCTAGTTTCTGTATTTGTCTATGCACTAGATACTTCAAACCATATACGTATCGTTGCATAATTAATGCAAGGGTGGTACTTTGCTGTAGGGGTTGATGTCGATGCATCTACCTATCGTCAAGGGTTAGGACTATGTTGCTGGTGGCTATTCGCAAAGGGCCTTACCGTAATACCTCCATCTCATTCGTCCTGTGCAAACGATCAAGGTTTCATCCCTAATATTCTACCCCAGCCCCTATTTCCTAGCTGATTCGTAGAGAAAATATTACGGAACCCTCTTTGAATCTTTTCTGACTGTCTACCCTCTCGTTATGTTTGATTTGATAAGTACCAAGCCACAGGGTGATAGTTCAAAGGAGCCAGTAGAAGCTACGTTATACTGTGGTTTGTTGCTTTAGCATTAACCATGCAAACGAAATATGTTTGCGACGTAGTTTGCGCCCTGTCAGATTGGCAACTTGTGTCAATCGATTGGATACTTCCGTTCCTATTAAAGGCCGAATGAAGATCGTCAGCTTTATCTTCTCCGTTGGTTATTATCGATTCTGGCACCCTTCACGACCCAGACGTATCTAAATAGACGATGATAATAAAAATTGACACAGCTTCCGCCAAGCTGGAAGATATAGTAAAAGTGTCGAGTGATTTTATTTTTTAATAAAGTTGATGCACTAACTCAATTAAAATCATACGCTCTGTGTCAGCCTGCTAAATCAGAATTTACTTATCGAGTGGATACATTTTTTTTCTACGGTTAAAAAAAATTATCCAAGAATTGACATTAATTTCATTCACGAAAATTCAAACCTGTCATATTTTCGTGTACTATGCAAACTTTAGTTACCATAGGTGTGGTACCGTGGTATGGTACACGTAACAAGAGATACACGCGTATACTCGATCCATTGAAACTACGGCACGAGAGCAGTCGTTCTGTACATAGGCGGGTACCAACTGCCGTCGGGATGTTAAGACTCAAATTAAATATTGTATCAGCGGTTTCGAATTACTCTGTGCTCGGTCTGCAATTGCTTTAAATGTGTTTTCCTTTCGACTTTCCTAATTGCAAGTGGTTTTAGTACAGCGGCGCGCACTTCCGGTATCCCTGAAAGCGGTACTAGATACTTTGCACGATCCATATATACGCGGAAGCTAACCTAGAAATGTCTTTCTCTTAATATTGTTCGTGACCGTCATTTTTTTCCGACTTCTATTGGTGGCCTTGCTTTTGTTTCTCTTTTTCCTTCCTACGAGCATTATTGCGCCAGAGCCTGCATACGTGTGTACGAAGTCGATGGCGAAGCCAAGAACAATATTGCCAATATCGTGGTGCGTTACGTTTCCAGATTTTTCCTTTCCACTCTCAAACATCCAAACCAGTGGCAACTTACCTAAACCCAACCACTTGAAAGCAGGAGGCGCGCGCGATACGATGAAAAATAATACGGAACGTTTTCACTGAAAAAATTGTGCCTTTTGACAACTTCTCTAAGTTACCATTAAACCAATGTAAACTTTCTACGCCACCATGAAATACTTTATATCGGAGCTCCTTGGCTACATGGTTACACATTGCATAGATCTGATAACGGATATTTCAATGATTTTATATTCTTGAGATTTTCTCTTTGAAATTTCTTTATCTTCTCTACGAGTTCTTCTGACGTACTAACCATTGATATACACTGGAAAGTACTATTGTACGTACTTGGTTCAAGTTTTTATTCAAGCCTATTATTTTCAAGTCGATTTAGTAATAAGTCTTCATTGTCAGATGAGTGAATTTCAATAATCGTAACTGTAATACGTAAGTGTACTGTTGATGGATCGATTTACAATTGGCAGGAACGAAAAACGAATCAAAGTGATAGCACATTGGGAATATGTGATGAATCTATCTACAGGGTGTATTATATACAGTGCGAGGGTGACTATGTACGTTAAAAGTTCGATGGTGGTAGGAGATACATAAAGCACGTAAATAGAGGATAGATAGGCTAGTGTTACAGTGCATATTTAGCATATAGGTATCTGCTACACGGCTACTGTAACGTTCTGAAAATTCGCGCGGTCGCTGAAGGATGGCGAGCAGTTTCGTTAATCCAAATTATGCACGCTGCGTCGGTGGCAGCTGGTGCGATATATTGATTCGGATGGTTCTGGCTAAAATTTATCGTAAAGCTCTTTTATTTGGTAGTTTTACCAGGTTTTACCCAAGGCCACCTGATAGATATTTAATGACGCGCGGCAGCCAGCCTTTTTGCGGTTGGTTTTATCGATCGTCGATATATCGATTTTACGTGAAGTCACTTGCATTTTTTTTTGGTACCCGGTAACGTTAAAATTGTCACTAAATATCATAGGTGTGAGCGTTATTAGCTTTTATATAATATCAAGAGCGAAATTCACGTACCGTGTGTCCCTATCGAATATTTACTTCCTACGTGCACCCGCTCTTCGCGTTTGTGATTTCGGATTATAGATCGGTATAGTAGCTAATTCTGTAGTGACATTAAAACGAAAAAGTATTCCGCATCACACTTACGTATGCTCGTTCGGAAATGACCATTTAACATGTCCGCATATATGATGCATCGTAAAGTGCATTCGACACCGTAGCAAACTAATAGCCATGTAAAATGATATAACGACACATAACCTCCAAAATGATGAAATGCTTTGAAAATTACATAACTTTATATACGTCTACATACGTTGATGCATAACGAATAGATATAGATTATGGGTACAAAGGTTGAAAATAGGTGAAGACAGCATTTATCCAATCTTGATAGTCACAAAGCAGTCGTTAAAGATGCTAATTCTCGGTTACCGACAGAGGAGATGATATATAAAAAAGGGAGAAAGAGAGAGCGGGGTGGGGGGGGGGGGAGGGTGGAAGAAGTAAAAGGACGCCATTAAAGCCCAGTATACGAGACGCCCCCGACGTTCAGAAACGTTTCAGGCTCTTTGCACAAAGCGATGTTAAAACGTGGAAATCTACGTGAAAAATGACAGCTTAATTCTATGGCGAAACTCGAATATTTTTCACCAGCTCTTCTCTGCAATAGTGTACGAAGCAGTGAAATATGTACGGTCGAGCTCTCGACCTGCGCGAGGGTTTAGTTCCTCTACTGGCCCTCATTATAACAGTAATGCAACATGGCGTACGGGTACGTTAGTAATGCACGCGAACTCCAGTTCATATTACGTTGTAGTGCATTATTTTTATGAATACACTTTGAAAAGTTTTGCCCACCATGAAAAATCTTACTAACGAGTCTGCTTTTCGCAATACTGAAAATTGCACGATACATAAGGCGTAATATGCGTTCGTTAAAAAATGAGAATACATTATTAGCCTATGGGAGCGTCGCGACGTCCTACGTCGCCGAATTAACAAATCCGATACTCGAAACGTCTTAGAAGCCAACCGCTCGCGACGATATGAATAATGCATGAGAATAATGGATTCTCGTTCATTCGTCTCGAAGCGACGGGAAACGTTAAATTTGGCCACTACGAAATTCGAAACAGTCCAACGGGCGACGTTGCGTCTTCTATCACGCATGTGATTTGATCGATGATGGCTAATATTACTCCTCGTTATCGCAATCATATTATAATGTAGGTTCATGAATCACGAACACCCGGTGAACAATCCTGAAACCTGTTACGAGGATGTGTTCGTATATGTCGACATCAGCCACATATTCGGCTACGTTGAGAAGGTCAAAAGGGGGTGTGAGAAGGGTGATGGGTTTAAAATTCCGTTCAAAAAGGATGAAACGCTCAACATGCAAATCGCATTTCAGACTATCCATTTTGTTAATACAAATATGCAAATATATCCCGGGTGGACTTTGTTTACCTCACTTATATTTTCAAAGCTATTAGAAAAATCGTTAAATAATTCTGTTTTACCGACGAAAATTTGATGATTCGTCAAAATCTGTATATCATTGCATTAGTTATCTATCGAGTATTTACATGGGTCGGTAAAAATATAGTAGCTATCTCTCCGATATTTAAAAGGTCTTTTCACTCGATTATATCGAGTGAGAAAGAAAGTTTGAAAATTTATCCTTTTTCCGTATTTTTTTATTTACGCTTCGCGCGCGACCAACTCTATAACGATTTCTAATAACTTTGCACTCACGACTTTCATACCGTCTTTGCCCTCCTCTCCTGGAATTTTTATAACCCCGTGATATCCCCACGGTTTAGACGACTCTCTCTCTCTCTCTCTCGCAAGAAAAGTTGCCAAGATTCAGTATAAGAGAAGAGACTTTCTTGCTCGACACGCTCGAAAGTACACTTGTTATTGTGCTCGCGCCTGGCGAATAGTATTGAAATGGCTTGGCACGCCTCGAACTTTACAGATGGATTTACTATCCAGGGCGCAACCCGCTTTATCGAATCGCGCGGCAGGAACTTTTCATAGAAGTCGCCAAGGATTGATTTTCGCGCCAGGTGAAATTTCCGGTAGCTCCTTTCACGTAAAGATGAAATTATTTAAATTCGTGAAAATCGCAGACCATCGGCATAACAAAGCACTGCCAGCATCGTGTCATTCCTAACAACATATCCATGTGTAAGGAACGCAAGAAAAATATACATAAAATCCTAGGGAATTCTAAAGTCTTGACCAAGCTTATGGTATGTTTTCATATGCATTTGACGTTCCTTTTGAAAATTCTCAAGATTATCTAACGCAGTTTCGAATTAACATTAAACAACGTTACGTGACATCGAGAAGCCTCTAGTCGAATCCTCAAGGCCTCTTTATAATTTTCACCGAGCGTCGCGACGCCGACGCCTATTTCCGTCCACGGATTTTGCCAGCTACTGGACGGACTATAAACCGGGTCACATCACTCATCTTCTCAGCATCCTTCCACGCCGCAGTCGTCGTACCTTCTCACATAGGTCCATAGGTACATGCCAGTGCAGCAGCGGCAGTAGCAACACTGCCCTGGCATGTACTCGTCATCGTAACGTAATCGCATACGTTACGTGCGCCTTGGCTACGTGAGTCTTAGACACGTGGCTTGGTGAATGATAAGACGGCTTCTTCGGCATTCCAGCCGAATATCCAGACTCCCCGAATGATGCAAAGTACCACGTAGAGTTGGCACGTAGGGTACGCGTCTTCGCTCTTCGTCTTCTTCGTGTAGTCGTCGTATTTTTTCCTCCTTCTTTTACTTTCATCGTACCGCGACTGACAACCATGGCAAAGGTGATTTTTATGATGAAAAATATCACGTAGTCGCCAACGTGAATTTTTGTCGCTGCATACATATATCTATACTCATATGTATACAAAGGGAATAAGATTAAATTCCTATAGCTTGTAAGGGATGGTCGTTCTGGTCACTCATTACTTAGTTGCTTACTATAACCGGGTCGAAAGGGTAGTCTAATATAGAATTGGGGTAGAGAGCTGTTAATGGAATTAATATGGTCATTAGTGTAGCCTGACTGAGACTCCAGAATTATTAATTAACTATCACTAAATTCGTAACGCTTACGGACATTGAGATCTTGTACAATGTTCCGGTTTAGTTGAGTCGAGGCTACGTTGACTTGTATGTCGATATTAATAGGGTCCTGGTGTTGGCAATCGTGGACGTGGAAGAGGGAATAGTTGGAAGTTGGTAGAACTGCCAGTTGGAAGTTCGATGCTTGGTAGGTTACGTGGTATTCAATGAAAAGTTGAGTGCGATCGATTCTGCGAGCTAAAACGTTACTGTATCCTGTACACTTGTGCATTGTTAATGCATTGAAATGTAGGGGATTTAAAATGCACCGGTTAAAAAAATCAGTATTATATTTACTATCTTAGAAATGCACCGCCATTTTGTATCGAACGAATCATCCCCTCGCTGTACGTCTTGGAGTAATTATAATATCTTAGGCTAAGTTCGGTATCGGGTACCAAGATTACATATAAAATCAAATAATATTGGATAATAAAACGTTATAGTTAATTTTATCGAATTGGGCATAAGTCAAATTTAATTCATCCTTGATACTCTTCTATGACTCTTGCTTTCGCTAAGAGGACAGAACCCGTTTACAGCTATATGGATTTTCCCAATATGTCCCCTTTATCCTTTCATATTAATACACAACCCCTTATGAGTCCAATTAACTCGAATAATATTATTCGAGCTTGAAATTCCCGCTAAACGCTAAGTCAATAGCAACGGGGTCCTGCCCTTTAACCTCGTGAACTGTCTGCCACGTGAAAATGCTCAACTGGCTAAAGATATTACGAAGTGATTTTAAGCAATGCTCTTTATTTCTAATGGCAATACGAGAAAACGTTAAAGTATCGAGCAGAGTTTATTTAGAAGCTTTGTACGTATCCGTCAACTTTAATACTTTGTGTTTCTACCACAGTCGGTAAAGTAGGTCGTCGATCTCATCGGTTTTTCAGGTGGAAAAAGTTAGAGCTTCCAAACACGAGCTTACCCATCATTTAGGCGTCTATGTTATAGCCAAGTTCTGGGCAAATAGACAGGGAAATGTTAGGAGGACAAAGTTCAGAATATGCCGTCCCATGAGAGTATCCAAGAGCCGTTAAGACGATCCTTCGTAAGTGGGCACTTTCGGGTACGTAACCTTCTGCGAGGTCAGCATAACTCTGGTCACTTTAGTATACTCGCAGGGCACCAAAGCGTCGCCATTATCGGCCACCAAGGTACCATTTCTGGACAGTGGTGATAAGTACGTAAGTCAGGTTCCTTATGAGAACAATGATCCAAGGCAGAGACCACGTCTTGGGAAGGCGAAGAACCAAATGTGAGGCCTGATGATTAGATGCGAATTCAAATGACGGGATACTAATTTTGCCTAACGACAACCCTTGCGTAGAACCTTGTTACTTAGACCTTGGGGCAGTTCCCTTTAAATCGTTGGATCCGCGGCTAGGGGGTTGTGATAATTTAAACTTGATATAAGAAGGTGTGGCTGAATGGTACCATATATACCAGACGCTTATATCTGCCTGATCGCCTATACACGTCTTATGTACTTCGCCTAGGGTGTTTTCAGAAGGAATTTGTTACTTTGAGGTTAAGGGTTAATTTTGGATGACGTAATACGTTGCAAATGGATTGCTTAGCTGTATGATAAAAAATTAATATGTGCTTTTGATCTCTGTGTGTGTGTGTGTGTGTGTGTGTGTATATATATATAATGTATCTAAGTTTGATGTGACATTTTAATCTTTCTCTTCATTATTTCTCAATATCCTTACAGTAGGAAAGAAAAAGAGCTGTCGTATGTATTTTTATCTCGTCCTCGAACGAGACCCTGGCACAAATTAATCTTCTAAAAGCATCGACAACTTTTCTCGACGTCACCAGCTTGCTTTCTCTTTGTATACCTGTCTCTTACTCATGCTTAAGAACTTTCTCGTAGATTCTTGAAAAGGCTTCTCTTCCACGGTGGGGGTAACTTTGACGCGAGCTTCGAGCGGAAATAGGGGATGGAAGTGAAAGAAAACCAGGTACAAGGAAACGGCGAACTCCTATTATAGGAAGTGCGTCTTCTTGCTGGCTCTGATGACATTGTAACAGAGCTACTACTTGTCTAGTAGGAATTATGGATGAACCCTTACGCGTGTTCGTTCTGAGTTACTGTATATAACTTGTTTTTTTTTTTTTTTTAATATTACAAAATGTAACATTTGCGTCATCCGATATTGAATGTTACTTTGTAATCAGTGATAAAATATTTGTTTGTTCATATCCACCCTAAGATCTTTTGACAAGATGAAAGTAAATGGAAATAAAAATAGAACAGTCGGCATTCTTCAAACTCTCACACGTTTCTTGTAACGCGTACGCATCCAGCAAAATTTGCAGCGAGTCAGGTCGAGCTTCAAGCTCGATCTTCGATGTGATTCAATTTTCTCTGTGCTTTCTGATAGACACGATGGAAATATGCTGCGAATTCGAAATATTCTCGACTATGTAAAAAGGAAACTTAACCATGCTGAATTGTACAATTGAAAAGTCAAAAATACCCGAAGAACGTACTAGAGCTTTCTCCAGCGCCCACCGTCAGCATAAATGCACACGTTTGCATGGTTCTTAAGGAAATCATTTAAACTGGAAAAAAAAAAATAAAAGAAAGTTTCGTGGATACACAAAAAACTACACTTGTTTTAAAGAAGCTCAACTTGTCTCGGTTTTCAAAATTAGAATCTGGAGTGTTTACAGGGAGTGTATTATCCCAATGAGATATATTGGCTACTAACGAGTCGTGATTTGACCATAGGGAATAATTGTACCCTTGCAATATTCTCAATAAGCAAGTCCATTCGGTCACACGCATAGGGTAAGTAATCATGAAGCTTATGGATAAGATTTAAGTTAACGCTTGGTTTGTTCGTACCCATCCGGCTTGAGCAAACTAAATTTAATATCACGTAGATTACATTCCCCTGAATTATTTTGGTATGTACATGAAGAGGAAAAGGGTTGGTTATGTCCGGCAGTACCTCAGCAGGATGTGGCGACTCCGGACCGGAATAAACAGGTTTAAGAACACTGTTTGTATTACGGTTATCCCTGAACCATACGCGGGTCTTCGCATTGTAAATATTTGCCTGAGAAAATCCATTTGGCGAAATACCATAGTCGGAATTAATTTCGGAAGATTATGTCAATCAATGTATAATATAGACATTGAGCTCACGAGTGGATGACGTGACTATCCTAGAATATATTATTGTGCTTATAAAAGTACCGTAAGAAGAAGTTCAGTAAGTAAGGCTATACGAAAGGACTTAGTAAAAGAAAAGTCCATTTTGTGATTGGAGACAAGTTTCGTGAAATAGGCAAAAAATATTTTAGCTGAAATAACAAAAATGAAAGGGGAATCCCTACCGATTTTTTTTTCTTGGTTTTCCAGGTTCGGACCCGCCACGTCTCAATCGCTCATCTTCAATGCTATTCTAAATTCTTTTGCTTCGCAAAGTTTTTTTGTCCTTTTTCCCTTCGCTTTTTCATTCCCAGTGATTTGCTACTGAAATTAAGACTTCGTTCTAATGAAAACTTCTCACCGCTGCGATTCGCCCGTAAAACTTCGCTTTTGGGAAATAATCAGGTTTTGTTCAATCAGGTTGACGATATCTTTATAAGATTTTCGTTGGCTTTCTTATATATAGCAAAATCTTTCGAAGGCTTACAGTCTTACTATAAACGTTAAGTCGCTTAAGCGACATGCAATTATATGAGTACACAAGCTTTCTGTTTTGTTATAGCAAATATCCAGGTCCGATACGTTTTTGAATGAAGCAGTGAAAAGGACGAGTGAACGGATTATATTGGAGCTGAGAAATTTTCAAAGGATATCAAAGCCCGCTATTGTAATAGTTAAATGAGGCCTTATTCTGATTGATAACAATTAAATGATTTGAATGAGTGCCTATTCGATTCGTACAATGGGTGATGAATACGCGAGGGATTTGCGTTTAACAAACAGATAGTAGGCGTCATCGAGTAAAAGGGATTTTTACGTATTTATACAATTTCTCTCTCTCTCTCTCTCTATTACCCTCAACCAGATATTTTCTTTCGACAGAAATTCCAGATACCCTATGACGCGCAGCACCCGCGATATTCTATCCCATCTATACATAAATCACGAGTGCGTTGCTAATGCCCGTAGAAATTCAGTTGCTCGGTCCATGAAATAAACGGAAAAATTCACTGGCACTGGTCAAACCGCAGAACTCCAACGCTATAAAGTATCGAGTACCTAGCTCTCTCGTACATACAAGAGCGGAAGGTGAATATCAGAAGAGAGAAAGAAAGAGAGAGGAAGGGGAGGGAGGGAGAGAGAGAGAGAGAAAACTAGAGAGTGGTGTTGGGGCCGAGGGGGGAGGGGGTGGTCCCAGGGTGTCGGCAACAGCTGTGAAATGTTTATGAAGGCCCGACTAATTTATCACACTCACACAGAGTTGCCACGCGTGCTGACTTTATCACACTTGCGCCACGCTTGTACACGAGGGAGACGAATCGATACGCCGCTGAACGGAAACAATGCGATACGTATAAATCCGAGGAAAAAGACCAGCCGACCGACCCATTCGACAGGAAACTAACGCGTGAAGGTGGCCCTGGTCGTTCAGCACGTACGAAAAGCTTGCCGAGTTCAGCTAACGATTTAATCGTCCATTCTTGTGCGTCACTCCCATCCACCCCACTCGTCAGATTCTCTAGGATCTGAACTCAACCCCCAATTTTACTTCTTTATACTTCATTTTTCTATGACTAGGATGGGAAAAGGGAAAAAAGTTACACGTATGTATACGCACGCATGCGTCCTTGAAAATACATAGAGAGTATCCAAGTCCTTTATAGCCACGATATCTACCCGTTAATCCAGTAATATGTCCAGGGTCGCCCTCGAAGGTACAAACGTGTCCTGGTCCTGGAACGCATGGGTACGACACCAGCGCACGTCCTGCGGCTACGAAGACGACTAGGACGAGTCCCTCGGGTCGAGTTTACCCCGGATTAAAATGTTCGAGTTGCTACGATAAACCAAGAATAAGCAGGTTTAAGCTAGTTTCTGTAGTAACGCGTGGAAACAGCTTCCTTTCCTACTATTTTGTTGGCTTTTGAACAAAAGAAACGGGTTTTGTACTAATTAGTCACAAAATTATCATACCTGATTCTTTAATAGTTTTGATGTTACTTCATTGCTCTACGAAGACTTTGTATATTGTGCATGAAAATTGCGAGCTTTTTCTACCTCGTGGTTGTTTGGGCGCGTCCAACGTGCGTGAACCGGAAAACAAAATCCCGAGGATTATTTCTTCGTTTTGAACGTTCGTCGAAGACAGTTGTTCTTTTCCCACAAGTATCAAGGGATAGCGCGAAGAGTGACAAGGGACTAGAACAATAGGGCTGGTTTCGCTGGTTACGTATACGCATACGTTGATCCGAATGCATTTAGGAAGGTCAGTCTAGTTCGTCGACGGACTTTTAAACCCAGCGTGAGCTCTGGGTTTACATGGAAAACAAGAGAAGATGGAAATACAAAAAACGTGGAGCTTCCGCTGGTAGAGCTCGTCGGATCCGTCGGGGAGATAACCGCAGCGGATTTAAACTTGAAGAGAATGAGGACTCATAATGGTTAAATGTGAGGTCGTGCACTCATTTTCTATATCCTAAATAGGACTACTAGTACCAATCGAATAAGAAATTGAAGGGAAACCACAGTGATCGCTGAACTTGTAGACGATAGTGCTGCCGTGCATTGTAGCAAAGCGTGAAAACACGCGTGACGTATTTAATGATACTTCTTTACGCTATCACAGGCCGTAGAACTATTGTAGGACCCCGCGCTTCAGTAGTGCTCAATACATATTATGCGGAGTCGAACAATTTTCGTTTATACTATTCGTCCTGGAGCTTAAAATATGCATTAAATATTCAAGACACAACATAGTGGACTAGGGAGCGGAACGACTGAAGCAATTGTGCAATAATATGCAACTATTAGGTATCAACGCTGCCTGACTAAAAATGAATTGCGAAGAATGAGCATCGCTGACCGCAGCAGCGCACTTTGGACTTGGAGTGACGTCACGTACTTCCTACACTAGCGTTCGCTGCGGCAAAAAGTTTAAGTTCTAGGCGAGGAATGTCTCCTGGTAGACAGCTCGCTCTATTCGTATCCAAAAATCTTTCTATCAGCTTCATCCTGAGTGTTGACAGTGACATGGTGCGTTTCTGATTGATATTTTACAGTATAGACCTTTTTTTAGAGTCGTCTACAGTTTCGTTTGATAGTGTGATAAGTGCTACATCACGATAGACAAAGGCCATAGCGTCGACCATGACACCTCCACCAGCCTGTCAGTATACATATTTACCTCTTTTTTTATTAATTTTCTAAAAAGTGATCGAAAAATCGAGCTTCGCAGGAACCAAGATTCTTATGGACGGCTACGAACGAGTGAAATATGTTTAGTGATAGTGCTTTCTATGTTTTGATTTTTGAGTGTTAAATTTTCCGACTTCGAGTACTTATTCGTGTGTGTCAGTTACACGTAAAAAGTCAGTACGGTATAGAACATTCTGGATGCTAGGACTCTTTAATACAAAGCAATCTACAATGGTACTTAATTAATACATTAACGTATGTAAATCCATCAGCCAATCTTCTTTTCATTTTTTATATTCATTAGTAATAACGCACAATAGTATTATCCAGACTTTGCAATAGCGCATGTACAAAGGCTGCGACCGGTATTGTCCATTATGAGTTTGATGTTTTGTAAAGTAGATATCTGGACCAGTGATGTGAGAACGGTGGCTTAAAAGTTTATCCATCTTTCGTTCCCTCTCGTAGCTTGTTTAAGCACCTATGAGAAAAGTATGAGCTGTCGCTCTTATTCCAGTACGTAGTATCTATCACGAGCACCTTCTCTGAAGGAAGGTAAATTGAAGCTCGCTTAAGCGCGGAAATTGAAAAATGAACGGGAACTTTTCGATGAATATGCAAATGTACTTTAAGCCTCGCGATCTGCACATTTTTGAAAGGAGTTGATACAGGGTGGCCTCGGTGACGTCATTACGAATGCAAAAGAGTTTCTCTGTACAGAGAGTCACTTAATCTAAAAGCCCATGAAATAATTATCATTAATAACCTACATCGATGTCGCTTTGGTATCATCAATATTTCTTAAATTTATTTTTCTCTCTTTCTTTTCTAGCTTCTCCTCTTTCTCTATCCCACAATACCGTTTATCTGGGATCTTCTAAGCGCTCGCCAATTTTCCGTGTCATATTCTATGTATAAGATAATATGATAACCCTGACAATTGACGTGGAGTAAGAAGGCAGTGAAATAAACATTCGTTTCTTCTCGAGATCCTAATGTGAAAAAAGTCTATGGCAGATGATATTAGTAGAGTCTTGTTTCTGTCACTGACTTATGTCATAATCCTCTTTGGTCTTTCTTTGCCGGGTATTCTCTGACTCTTATCCTCCAACCTATATCCCCTATTAGCTATCCTTCATCCCATTCGCTGAGGATACGGCCAGACCTTCTACCTAGACGTAGGAGAGAGATTCTCTTTGGTCGGGTCGGAATCGCAGAGCCAAGCAATTCGTCAAGCAATGTTCTGCGCGCATTTTGGTCCCAGACCCGAGATTAAAGGTCAAGAATGTTATCGACAAGTCGCCGCGAAGGTGGACGCTTTTTAAGTACGATTCTTCAACGAGGCCCCTTGAGGAGTGGAAAAAGCGATATTCGCGGAGAGTTGAAAATACAAAGAGAACATATGCAATCTCAAGTTTCACATATGGTTTAATGGGGATTTATTGCGTGTGTCAAAGGATAGAAATAAATAATGATAAAATACCGGTGTGTGTCTGTTTGTTATATCTGACATCGAGCAGCCTGAGCTTGTATTGTTTTCACGTACAGGATGAACTCGTTATGCGTTCATCTAATTTTTGTAGCTCCAGAAATAAAGTGCGCCCTCCATCATCTAGCTTGTCTTCTCCCAGCTGATATTGGCTACGCATGCTGATGGCATGAAAAAAATGCTAATTTTGTTGCAAGCCAAGTTGGCTCGCCAATATTACGTCGCTCTTTACGGTGAAATATTTAACAAAATTTCAGGCTTTTACGCGGCATAAAAGACAGTTGGGCATTCTATAAATAAGGCGTGACGCCTTAATATGGGGAGCATCGGGTTCCTAAAACGGATAATAAAGTGTCATTTATGTTGGTCGCCACGCTATTGCGAATGAACGAACAGATCTACTCTGCCTTTCGGATCCTACGTGTATAACTGGATGTTATCTATAAAATTGTCCCGTTAAATTTTAAAAAAGTCCCTTCGATTTTACGCCGAGGGGGTGTAGAACCTTGCCACTACGCTGAAGAATTTTCCAACCCTCAGACATCTCTCGATGGAGCGTACCGTAATCGCGTTATTCTTTCGACCGTGCCCTCTTTCTCTGGCTGCCATTTACATGCATAAGGGTGGCGGGTAACTATAAAGTGGCACGTCAAGGTTAAACCAAAAACACGTGTTACCTTTAATCGTACACGATGTCAGATCGCCATTATAAACAGTAAAAAATCTCGTGGACCTAACGAACGGCAAAAAGTACTGGAAGAACCGTTGAGGTACGAAAGGGTGGGTTTTTGTGACAATGATGACCGCGTTAGACCCTTAGCCCGAAGGGATGCAAGAGAAAACTTTTGTTCCATCCACTGTTTTAGCAGCTTAACTCCAGTGAAATCACCCCAAAAATATACCCACAAGAGCAATCATACAAATCGTTAACCGCAATGAAAAAGGTAAAAGAAAAATCCTTAAAACCGCAAAAATCATCCCTTACACGCAATCCGAAAGTGCTTTTACCAGGGGCGCTTACGGTAAACGGTTCCATATATTAGTCCATAATTTTACTCCATTCTTTTATACTACCCTCAATACCAGACAGCATGCACTACCCCTTCACCAACACGTCATACGTTGAAACTTACGTGTGTCCCGTATGCTAAAGGGGGTAGCAGTAATCACTCTGCTAACCATACCGCGAGTATTGCCCCGTAAAGTCCCACCCTTAACTCTCACGGTATTTAAGCAAGTTTCGCAAGTTTTCCCATTACCAAAACTCAGTAAATTGACGATAGGAGTTGACTAAAAGCGTGTACGGGGATGCGATCGTTCTAAAAGGCAGGGTATATTACGATAAAAGTTGTATAAAAAAAAACTAAGTCGTCTCTAATAAAAGTCACGAGGAATCGAAAACTAATCAAATTCTTTATGATATCCCCATAAGATCTAAATCAAACTATTTATCGTTATATCTGAAAACACCCTTTTACTTACCTTATTGATTTTCTATCGTTTACGAAGTACAGCAATCGCGACGAACACAACGAGAGTCTTGATGTGGTTTAATGACGGTAGTGGCACTTCTCATGGAATTCTATGATACTTTCTTCCTTGCTATTTCTTTTTTCTTTTTTTCTTTTTCTTAACCTATCCAATACTTTCTTCTTGTTTTCTTACCGTGAATAGACCCACGGCGACAAGACGTATAGCTGTACTTTGTTGCGTGAATCGTATGTGTCGTACGCGGGGTGCACTATGCTTTGTATTAGATTTATAATGTGACCGTTTCAGGGAGAAAGTGGTGAAAAGATACACGAAACGTTGCGCTGCGAACGAGACACGCGGCACTGAAACAGAAAGACAGATCGACCAGTTAATCTGTGTTTGTTTGATACTGTTTAAGGTTTTCTTGAGATTCCTTATGGGGGATGATGAGATTTTTAAACTTAGGGGTAGCTGTTTTGGTATAGTTGAATAAATGGGATTATTGGTAAGATTGACTCGAACGTCAGTAGAATGTGAATAAATTGATAAAAGAATTAGGATTTTAAGAAATGAATGATTTTTCGAAATTCCATTTTTATGGTAAAATCTCAATTGGTGTAAAAATTGATGATCACGGGAGAAAGATTGAAAGATAGAAAATAGAGTTTTTGCGATACTATAGTAGAAATATAATATCCATTGGTGTATGCATAAATAACATAGGGGTGGATACACGTTAGAATTTTTAGGGAAGAAATAATACGTGGGTTCCAACAAGTAGTGAATTTTTTATTTCAGAAACAAAGATCTGACACCCCTATGACCACCCTCTAGGGTTTTAACTTTGCTCTTTTTTGCCTTTATTTCCTTTTCGTGTCCCAAACCCAGTTTCCTTTCTTTATTCGTTGTAGAATCTTGGTCTGTGTTTCTTGCTTTCGTGTCTTTCGCCGGCATCTTCTCGCGACACCTTTTAGCCCCGAACATTGACGTGTGTCGTTGTCGTACGGGGGAAAAAAAAGAAAAAGAAAAAAGAAAAAAAAAAAGGGAAGCGACATCGAAACCGTGAGGGTGAAGAAAAAAAGCTTTGAGAAACTAAAGTAAAATTCTCCAGTATATACGCGAATGGGGTTTGGGTGTAGGGAGTTTTTCAACCCTAAAGGAAGAAAAGTTATAACGCACATTTCGGTGCGAACTATAAAGAAAGAATTCATCTCTTAGAATTTGTCAGTTTTGCACTCGTTAATTTAATATGCTCAACTCCTACCTCTCCCCTTCTCGTTTTCTTACTCATTCTTTAATACTTCCCTCTTTTTTACTTCTTTCAGAAAAATCCGTATGTAAGCGGAGCTAACAAGAAGGTGCGTGGCAGCGGCCAAAGTAAAGGCAACGGCGTACAGCGGAAGACAAGGGCAAAGAATTGAAGGGAGGGCACGGTTTCTGAATATTTCAGAATAGGGAGAGGGTGTTTTTCGAGGCGCCTCGGTAATTGGCGAGTTGAATCATTGATTAGCCAGAAGGCACAGGCAGGCAGCCAAGCAACGAGGCAGCCAGACATCCTGGAAAGAAGGAAAGCTTAAACAAGGAAAGGAAGTAAGTAAAGTTGGTAAGGAACGCGAGGAGCTCATCTTCTGTGTCGGAGAGGGTAAGGCCTAATGTAGCCTAAGATATTACTTCGCCAGATTAAAACTCAACAAATGAGAGGAACGTCGAGCCATGCAATAATGTAGAAATTTAATTAGATCCTGCCTTAACACTTTACAGCCCGCGCTCACGAGCACACCGGAAATGATATTATCAAAAGTGCCGAACTGGCAGAGGCGCGGATGATTCCGCTTTATGAATTTGCATTGGGTAGCGGAAAGAGTGGTCCTAAAAATTATATTAATCTCCATGGGGCGTTCGGCCGACTGCTCCGATTGCCTCTGGTATGTCCGAGGCAAGGCGGGCGCGTAAAAGCGCGCGAAATTTGCCATTGCTTACAGCTCGCAGCTCATCCGGCTTTTTCCGGATACAACCCAGAACCGAATTCTTTTTCACGGCGCCGAAAATGAAACGCGCCTCAGGGAAATTGGTATTCCGCAAGTACCAAGATCCCCCCAGGGCGCTCTCCGGGCTAACTTTGAAGAGGCGACAGTTAACATTTCCAAACGCAACTTTAAATTGCATTCGCGGCTTACACGTTCTCTGCATCACTGTCCTACTATTATCTTTCCTCCTTCCCTTCTTCTCTCTTAAGTCCAACCTAACCTGACTCCTTCCTCGCGAAAGTCTTCGTCCTCTGCTCACTCCCCACCGCAAACTACCCTTATACACGGAGTCCACGGGACAAGCGTCTCAGCATATTTCCTTTTTCTTCCTTTAAGGTCTCCTCGTGCGTCCTCCCGCTCATCTTATGGCCTTGTCGGATCAGCAGAAACCTGTTGGGAAAACTGTTGAAAACTCACACGGGAGCTTCTTCGGCTGGCTGTGACGTTCAAACGAGTTCCTGCCAAGTTTGTCAAGGAACAGAAACTCTTGGCCGCTGAGTGGGTGCAGAACAGAACTCTCTAATACTTTTCCTGGACACGGTATGTATACCTATAGTATATTCGCTATAACTTCTATACTCTGTACCGCGATACTGTCAAGTACCACGAAATAAAAGTTATCTCAGGAATAAACTTCTCGACATATTTTTACTCGCCCCCACAGCTCAGACATTGCAGACTGAGTAATCGTTTCAAAAGTCACTAGTTACTAGTTCCCCAACGATAGATTATCTTTAAGCAAAGAACTATTTGTTCTCTTCGATTGTTTTCCTTTCCTTTACAGTCTCGGACGGTAAATCAATCACCGCTAACGAATTTCTTCCTGGCACCGATAGGTAACTTCCTTATTCTATCATTGAAAGGGGAAGCTATTCAATAGAGTTAAAGAATGATAACCACGTGACTTATCAACCCCGTCACAGAGACTTTTCATTCTGACATTTTTCATACAGTTCTTCATACAATTAATCCACTCGAATTACATACAAATTGTATACTTTCTAGCTGGACTGTTCTTCGCAATAAGTTTTTTCGCCTAGTGTAATACCATATGCCCGCCCGTCAATATTTGCGTGATATCAAATTAAACCGCCCTCGAAATATCAGAGGGGGGATGACTCGCAAAATATTTCAATAAATATCGGTTTGTCATGATTTAAAGTGCCCCTTTACGAGTTCTACTCTCAAACTGTGGGGAATGAGTCGACTTTTTCTCTCTCTCTCTGTCTCTCTCTTTCCAAGGACCTCACCCACCACCCCAACCACCGACTGTTACTGAGCTTTTCGAAGCCCACGCTTCTCTGGGCGTGATTCATGATTTATGATCCTGTCAGTGTCTACTCATTGGGACACTTAGAAAGCATCTGTGTCGCTTTTATCCTTCCTACAAAGGATGATACTATAACCTGAGTTAATTATTAGTTTGAGCTTCTAGGCCATACAGATTGTCCCTCGGCGTAGAAATTCTATTGCGGATGAAACATAACCTCAAATTTAGTCTCATGATGATGCGAGATTTGATCTTTGGTTTGATCCGATCTTATACGGTTATTCGAGAAAATATACATATGATTATACGGCGCGAGAGGTCTGACCTCTCTGTCAATATGTAATCACCGATTGGCTGTAGAATATCATCTATATATAGATAGATAATTGAGAAAGATATTCAATAGTACTAAGTAATTAGTGTTATCTTCGTGAACTTGTAATTTTGCACTAACGCGCTATAGGAGATTCTTTGTATAATAACAGACGACGAAACTGTGTTGGTACAGTAATTAGCGAATTTGATGCGTGGCTGGATGGAGAGAATTGATTAAGAGGAGTAATTTTTTTTTAAATAAATTATACAGCTTTGACCTCTTGCATCATTAGCTGGAGAAGCAATTAGCAAATTAGTTAATCGGAGTTATAGCGGAAGAATAATGAGATTAAATAATTGTCTGGTTGCCTGGATTCAATTTTTCTTTAAGTTCAACAAGGCTCGTTACATCTGTATTGGTATGCTTTGCCTTCTTAAAAATTTCAATGTTTCCTTTAATCGCATAAAAGCTAGCAAGACAACGTAATGTGAAATCTATGTTACGACTAAATGTCTCGACTGTCAAGTGTCAAATTAAGCAACGCCATCTGCCAAAGGTTGTAACGCGATGCTAATAGCACAGTAACGTAGCATGAATAATGCAAAGGGGGCGACTAATTTTATGGTAGCGACGATGTGCCAGTTAATCTAGAATTATTGCATGGAAAACTTGGAAGGAACTTATTGTACACAAGTTTTCTGGAAGTCAAGAGAAATTTCGAAAATTTCACATTAAATTACAGCCGTCTTTCTCCGAGCGTATCTACAGCTCGGTGTCGTTCAAATGAGCCGCTCAATGAAATTGGAAAACAACAGCTGAATGGATCCAGTTGGAATCTCAGAAGTGAACTTTCGTCCAATGGATGCTCATGCCGCGCTTCAACCACTACCCCCGGCCCTCTCTATCTTAAAAGCACTGCAGGTAGAGTAACAGTATTGGCAAGTAAGCGCGCTCGAGTGACTGGATGATAATGGGAAATAATTAATAAGGATTAGAAGAGCAGAAGAAGAAGACGACGAAGAAAAGGATGAGCGAAATAGAGTTCGACTGGAATAACGACAGTAAAATCAATAGTCTTCACCAGCTTCGTATAACTATAGGCACACTATCTTTGCAAGGCTACGAAAATAATCATTGAAATGACTATTTATTTAGAGATTTTTAAAATTTACTGCCGAACTTTGTTACATTAATTAATACTGCTTTTGAAATACTGTAGAAATCAGTCTGACCGAGAAATTTGAAGAAAAACTAGAGATGCTCTATCGAATTATATATAATTCAATTCTGATCCATGGGGAATCGTAAAAGTTGCAATTACCGTACTTTTCAGTCATTTACATTATGATATTATGAATCGGCGATTTAATCTTCTTCTCAGTGTCACTTGATAAACGTCCTCACTTAGGCGCGAAAGTTACAACCCAGTTGTACTGTTATATTCTCCACTACTTAGATGCTCCGTTACTTGCTTCTGGAAGCTAATTACTCCCAGTATCTCATTCAGCACCCAGCACTGAATAGGTATCTTAATATTACCCTTTCAAGAACACTTCAAGATGCACTTCCTTACTCGCAACTACCCCAGCCACCAATTCACGCGAGATAAAAACAGACATTCCTGAATGCAGAAACCGTAGTGTTTCATCCGAGATAAGGTTATCTTTGGCAGTTAGACACGAATTACGTAAAAAAAAAAAATATATATATATATCTATATTGAAAACGCACCTTGTTACAGAAAATGTGTGAATCCAGCCGTAGCAAATGGGCTATAGTTGCATCGAGCTTACTCGTTAATAATTTTGAGTCTTTATCAAAAGCGAATATAAAAGAGACTAATACATACAAAAAACACAAAATGTTATTTCACTTGAATTGATTTTGTCACATGGCTTGGCCATTAACGTCGAATACTATTTATCATGGGGTCCATGGTAACGCACTATCGATTTTATACGGCGAAAGTGCTACTCGACGATTTGCAAAACAATTTCCTGCGCCCACCTCGCTCTCTCTCTCTCTCTCTCTATCTCTAGCTCTCTTTCTCTTTTTGACCAGCCTATGTATCTGCATACATTAGTTATTATATCACGTGGTGTATTAATCTTTACGTATGTGTCTACAGGCACCACGTTATCTTCCAAGTATTGTCGGAACGAGCTGACGGAGAGACGAACGATTTTTCAAAGTTACGATTCCTGAATGGTGGCTAGAACGCGTGACAACCCTCTTAAACTGGTGCACGTAAATTCTCTCTCGACTTTTAGTGTATCTCCGGAGACTCGTAGAAGTGCAACTTTTGAATGGCTCGTGGAACATCTACAGGGATCTGCAGTTATCCCTGTATGCTGGTCTCATTCTCCGTGAGAAAACAAGATCAAAGGAATGCGGACGTAGATGACACTTGGGATTACAAGGAAATATTTGGCAAGGTTATAGGAATTTGATTAAAACTGTGTAAAGCTAGTATGAATGTTCAATTGATATTTTTTTTATATGCTGGCACAGAAGTATTGGATTCTTTAGTCTGTTTTTTTTTTTCTTCGTAAAATTCCACACGTTTTATTAGTTCAGCTGTAAAATATACGTTTGAAATATATTTCGGTGAATATTTTTTATAGATATTAAGAAATATACCTCACGCGCTACGGCAGTTAGTAATGTAAAATCCATGAGAGAGCGATCGACTCGAATGAAGGGCTTCGCGATTCGGCGGGTCAAAATACATGAGACAGGGGTCGAAAAATATGATCGGAAATGTTACGATTCCCCAAAGAGTTCTCTTGCCTAGCCAAAAATACACAAAAGTAAGACGCATAGCTGGGCTATACGTTGCCGAAAAACGTAACGGATTTGCAGATATACGTATGTATACGTTATCAAGACCGTAAAAAAAAGTTGTAGAACGCATTTTAATATCTTCCATCATCAAGATACCCTACCGGCCAAAGAAGATTGGAGGCAGCGAGGATCATAAGATTTTCATGAGACACGTAGCACCCTATCACGGTACCCCACCGTACAGCATTAAACCCATACCATTTTTACTAGCTTTTTACTACTTGACCTCTGGAAATACTGAATGACGTAGAATGTCACATCATGTACTATAGCCAGAACGAACATGCCGGACACATTACTCATATCTGCATACCTCTTTTAAAACACTACGTGAAAAAGTGAAGGTGACAATTTCACTTTAAACCTAATGCCACTTATTAGCAGAAGACGTAAATTAGCGCATCGGGCAAACTTAAGTAAGGAGCTAACGGTAGAAAGTAAGCGTTCGTAAAACATCGTATTAGCAAAGGGTATGACACTATTGCATGCTAACGGTGACGTAATTCGAAGCTCGCATAAGGTCGTAACCCTGCGAATGCTCCGCGTGCGTTTACGAGGTCTGCTTCGTTAGGACGTCCCCGAGCATAAAAGTCTCTCATTACAGTGGGGTAGCGCATAGTATAAGTAATATGGAAAGGCAATAAAAGCTCGATTTAATATGTCTTGGCACACGCGTATGCGCGGGGTACCATCCGAGTGTGTTACGTTACTGCAGATCGGAATGGATCGTTTTGATAAGATGTGATCTGGCTAATAGGATTTCTTTTGCAGTTTCCCATATGTATATGCTCGATATTTTCTGAACTATCAGTCTATAGGAGTTTTGATGTACCCAGAATGTTTCATCTGAAGATTATGGCAGAGAGTGACGTGGACCCCGCATTTCTCGAGTACGCTGATGAAGCCGTCGTCATTTTAACGAAAAAAGTACTGTAGGTACTTAGTTGATTGTCATCCGGTTGGATGATCCTCTTGTTCCTGACCGTTGAGGAATAACGAAAAACCGTCTGCATCCCAGCAGGTTTATGACGACATTCACCAAGAAGTTCGCTGCTGGGTAAAAGATGACTTTGGACAGAATAAAACCGGAAGTACCCTCCGACACTAGTGATAATGCTACCGAAAGGGAATTACTCGTTCCTCGAAAAAACCTTGAACTACTCTTTTTACGACCCTTAGGACCGTCCCTACTTGCAAGACCTTTTGCCCTTTCCCGGCTAGCCTTTTGATCTCCTTTAGATATTCGGTGTATACCGTTCATCCTCCTAAAACAAATCATATAAAACCATCAACTCAATCTTCATGGTTTGTACTATGACTGTATCAAGAAAAATTGGATGCACCGATCAAAGGAGGTACAGAGCCTAATTTCAAAGTCGTCCCTGATTGCATTAAAGGACGTTGGCCTAGAGTAACACATAGGGTTTCGTTTCCGTAGGGTTTTGAGTTAACGTGGAGCCTGCAGCGAGCGTTTTGCTAAGCATACGCTTTTGCATAACCCAAGATTGACTTTAAGTTGCCTAACCACTCAGCACCGGAACGAACTTGGGAGTGGCTGTGAGCGTATGTTAAGCCACGACTAAGCACCCACCTATAGCCACCCCCTAAACTATCCCTCGTGTCCCTAGCAAGCTCCAATACTGTCACACTACTCGCGTATACGCGCCCAGGCCTCAAAATACATATAGTGAAGCACATGGGTGAACTCGCGACTGTAGCAAGCAGGCCAAGGGGTTAGGCGCCCAGAACCCGTTAACTCAACATCCTTAGTAGTCACGTGGCACGTTTACGGTGTAACTTTTAGGATTAGGTCCGGCATGCCATCTACGTGCAGCCACACCTTTAAGCAGGCCAAAGTCACTCCTCTAAATGGACGAATGGAGCACGGACGGGAAGTAGAAGGAATAGCGAGATGCCTGTGTAGGGGTTGGTCAGGTACCTTCTGACAGGTATGGCTGCTCCGAATGAGGGACAGCATTGCCAACTTCTCCAAGGGGAAGTTTCGTTCGAGAAGCAAGGGAAGAGTTTGAGCTGAGAGCTTGCCGGACGTCAGGCACGAGGGTGAGAGGCAAAAAGCAGCGAACCAGTTAATATTTCAAGTGCTGGAGTACGAGTATCATTTCGACGGAGAACGCCCATAGAGGAGGAGCAACCCCATCGGTCGAGGGTGAAATAAGGATTAAATAAGTAAGTGGCAGCCCGCGCAGAGAGAAGGGCAGCGTAGGCACTCTTGGCTCGACGTGGTAAACCTCTCCAGGAACTCGCGTTTGCGATGAATTGACAGCCGGTCTGTATTATTGATAAGAATACTGTAACGTCGGAACTGGCGGCTCCAATGGTTGTTAAATAAGGTGGGAGCATAGGGATGCGCGATTTGAGATCTCTCTTGAATGTACATATTGTACTATATATGTCTATGCCGTCTATCTATTTATATGTCCAGTCACGTGGTCTCTCTACCCTTACACATTCTTCTACCCTTAGGGACCATGTTGCATATACGCCATTTTGAATGAATTCCGTGAAGGTTTCCGCAGTGCAGTTACACCTCGTATTTAACAGCATAGCACGCATAAAGAGCACAATTTTATTCATTTTATTTAATCGCTCTTCTCTAGCACCACGATGCTTCCACTGACCACAACGATGCGGTTGCAATTCGGTTTGCCATGCATTCTACATGGCACTCGAATTATCTGCTACGTTGCTACGTTCTTTTACCTCGTACGAACCTTCAAACGTCCCTTATTTTTATCTCGTTTGTTACTGCCTCGCATCTGACTTAAATCACCTTGCTAAGGACACTCTTCACATTCGGCGCGGTATACTCATTTTTTACATTTGCCATTCTCAAAGAGTCTGAACTCTGAAGTACTTGGTTCGGCAGGGATTTCCTTTTAGGCGGATTCATTATTGGTGATCCACCAAATTGGTACCGAAGTATACACTGATGTCTGTACAGTACCAAAGTACCTTATATCCATCATGGATATGCTATCCTCCCACACGTCCATCGACGTCACCCATATTCATATTAATAAAAGAAAAAATATAACGCATTTCTCGCATAAGAGAGACATAACTCGGGCTGACACGTGGGCTCCATTACCTTCTCTTGGAAGGAACAATACGTCTTCCTCCCACTGCTACCATCCTGACTCTCTTCCTACTCACTCCTCATCCATCACGTTTCCAACATCGGCAGGTAAGAGCATTTCATACTTTATTATTTGCCTTCTCTTAGCTCCTCGTTCCTTCTCTTTCTTTTCTTCTGCTTACGTCTCACGGAGTCTGACGTTGCTCCTATCCAACCCTCTACGTACATATAGTTATGTGCAGCGTGAAGTAAATAGATGCGAAGAAGAACGAAATCATTTTCTTTCGCTCTTCTAAGAGAAACAGTCGAGATGATCAGACTCCAAAGGAAAGGGACGCGTGCGATGAATTTTACGCTATCGTGCAATGTCTTCCGGAAACAGTTCTCGGAAGCTTTCACTTCCCGAAGAACTTCCGTTTGATCATGAGGAATTCGACAGTATGTATTCGGTGCATTTCTACTCCCGCAGGATGTAGCTGTGACCCAGGGACGTCACGTCACACACATGACTACGTGTACCTATTGCCCTCGCGATATTAGATCCTTTGCCACATACTTTCTGATAAAACGAAGCCAGTTCAAAGAGGATCCTTGGCAACAGAGTTATACCCACGGGGACACTGTTTCAAGAGTCTCATGACGTCGACGACGTTGGATCGTATATATACGTCGGAAACAAATATCTTCCTACCTAATTTCCTCGGCTGCAAAATCCACTGATAGACGATCTGCTGCTCAGACAAATTTTCGATTCTCTTTAACCAAAGTCTCTATATAGTAATACATTTTCATGCACATCTTTTTTAATGTACAACCTGCTGAATAAGGTCTCGTAATTATTCAATGGAGCCTTATATAGGGTTGTTCAGGATATACGCACCCGTTGAAGTTAAATTGTCCGTTTGATTTGTACGGTAGAACCAACTTCAATTGATACTTTTCTACTGCATAGCTCTGTATGTTCAGAGTGCTCGCACGTGATTGCACGATAATTTTCGATCGCACATATGCATACCTTACTTCAGGATTAAAGTCGCAGACCCCAGGTCTCCTGTCAAATGCAGCCTGCTTTCTATGCTAACCCAGCGAGAGTCTGTTGTTCTTGTGAAAACCAATTTAAAATAGGTGAACGCAATCCCGGTCCGCCATAAATTCGAACGGCGTCGCGCGCCGCGAGCCGTCGATTCAAATCGCGCTCACGTCTCGCAATACATTATAATGCATTTTCTACATTGCGGGCGTGACAGTTGTTACAGTTCGATTGATTTGTCGGCGAGCAGTACGCTACCGCTTGCCGAGCGTTATTCCGACGACGGAATAAATTCTGATAGCCATATAATATTCCGCCATATTTAATAACTTATACCGTATAGTATTATCCTTATGAGATTATCGATTACGCTGATCTGTATCCTTAATCGACAAAATGTCAATCCAATCTCTTACCGTTTTGTGGAAATAAACTAGCCAATCGGACACTGGAAATAATCCAGATGAATCAGAACGTTTTCATGAAAGGATAGGTGGACGCGAAACGTGCCGTTAAAGCGTACTTTTCTTTGTATCTTTGAAGTCTATGAAGGAGTCTCTTGCTAGAATTCTATAAAGCCCTGTGGCTGGATAAAGTAAAGAAACCGATGTTTTTATTCGGCCATAATATGTTTTCTTTGTATCGAGACGATACGTGGCTCCGCTTCTTTAGAGACGTTAAATTCGGACTGGAACGAACGAGACGGTTCCTTACGTTATTCTCTGGTAGAATTCTCAGGTTTTCATGTCTCTGAAAATCCCTAAAGCCAATGAAATGACAACGGTCGTACGACCAGTCAGTAACGTAAAATCGAGTGAATGATATAAAGGGTAAATTGGGAAGTATAAAACTGACCACAAAGATATTGTCAAAGGCACAGATTTTCCTTGTGAAGAAAACCAAGTCGGGTGAAAGAAAAATTCGTCCATTGAGAAGTGGACAAATTTTGGAAGTAATCAAGCAAATATTACAGGATGAACATAATATTGTTGGTTATATAAAAATCGACATATATCGTATTTTTTTAATTCCATTTTTCCAGTGTTCAACGGGTGAATAATGTGCGAGATATGTGTGTTTCTAAAACGAATATGATAAATACCCGTTGGCTCGTGACATACTCCTGTAGCGACGTACTTAAACATAATAGGGATAAGAGTGGTTATTGAAATTCTTTGAGATCAGGCATCCCTTGGATTTTCCATCCTCGTCGCCATTCTTCTGTCCAACCGCATCCCTCGGATTGAGCTGCTTAGGCATTCGCAAGTGAGTGACGTGAGAATGTCCTACCCACCCTTATACTTCTCTTTGCCATTCGCTTTCTACCCGTCAAATGTTCAAGCGTGGAGAAAGAAATTGAACATATTAAGAGTCGATCGTGAATTCCGACGAAAAAATAAGAAAAAATCTTAACACTAGATAATACGTGAAACGGAGAAATGCCAAGAAGTAAGTTCGGATATAATGCGAAAGATGAAAAATTTATAATACGTCATTCGATTGAATATCATTCGAAACGTTTAAGCAAAATATTTGTGTTTCCTTTCATGTCAAATGGAAATAGGCTTATTGTACCAGAATTTTCATTTAGAACAGGGACTAAAGTCGAGCGATTTTTTTTGCAGATTACAAAAGATCTCTTCGGTCCCCCTCATTCTGTGGAGAATACGAAAGAAATTGATGAAAAGCATCGCGAGGCACGCTGCGATATAATCCAGCAATTGTAATTCTGATTATTAATGATATTCTTCCTTTCGAGCACAGAGTATTTTGCAAGAATGCCATATTTCGCTTAATATCTCGCTGAGATTAATAACGCGAGAGGACCGGGGAAAACGATAAATTATTATACAGCAAAGTCCTGTGGTACGAAAAAGTTTGGTTAACCTGAAAAGTACTTTCTAAATTTACATTCGAAGCGACATACCGACTTTGTATATGCGTGATTATGTCTGAATATCAGTATCCGTTATCACGTGCAAATTGCATTACGCCAATCATCGCAGTCACTGTTAAAGCGAGCGATTTACATTTGATTAATATATAATATATGTATAGTATAACCATACTATACGTAGCTATATAATACAGTGTATATACACTCGATCACTGTCTCGTTTCAGTCATTCGTTTTTTCAACGTCAAGGGTCGTCGGTCCTCAATTTATGAAATGTAAACTTGACTGTTTTCCGCCCTAAAAAAGATTAGGTCGAGTCCACACTGCTTCTTCGATCGAACTTCGCCCTTCATAAATAAAGCAACACTCACGGCTCCTCTTCCTCTCGTTCTTGGTAAGTATATCGAATAATCCGCTCTTTCAAATTTTCGTCTTAACATAAAATAAACGTTACATCTGAAAACGAAGCCGAACTTTCAAACAGCGATTGAAATACAAGCATCGTCAAAAATATCGACAGCGATTACGTCGTAAAATCCATCAGCAATTTATACTAAAATAAATCGTCCCAAACTACATAACGGTTTAAATAAAACCTTGCGAGGTGTAATACTTTCGAATTAATCCCTAAACTGGTTAACACTTCCGGTTGGCGACACCTCGCGTGCAAACGAATCGACGGAATCAAGTAATGAATCGTCGAATTGAACCTTCGCTCTTTGTCGTAAAATCCAACGAAACGTTAATAAAGCTATTGATTTTCAAGTCGTATCGAATTGACTATTGGTAAAATCCACAAAAACGTTTAAGTAAAATTGAGTGCCTACAAGATGTAAGTCTGCATCATTTACAATTATTTCACGCGAATCACTCGCTCCATCAATTTCTACGCTCGACCCGTCTCGAATGACGTCGTAGCCTTTGTTTACTCTCACATATATTCCAGTGGCGTTATGGAAAGGATATCCAGCATCCTGACCGTTCCGCCCATATATGTTCTACTAGATAGACTCATAGACAGCCGCAGGGCACTATAGTGACACGAACAATATGCGCGTTAGGTTATATGCAATTTCACTAATTGGCAAGGATGATATTGCCTATCCGCATATGAAACAGGACTACGTTATTGGACCTCATCTCTCGATATATTCCACGTCGGATTATCTTGTTCCAAGCATGAGCTATATATACCTGCTACTCTTACATATGTTGGATGTAACGTCGAATGATAACAAAACTTAGCAACGTTTCTATTTTAGCCGATGGTATTATTGTTTATACTTGAACTTGCACAGGAAGTTCAAATCACCATACGTATCTAGCAGAAGTATGCACGGCGTAAATTTAAATATTTCTATTTTATTTATGATTTATGTGTTTTTTGACGATTCAGTACCATGCCACGGCGATATTAAAAGTTACTCGTATCCTGACGGTAATAAAAAGCGACAGCATCAGAACGGTACGTATGAACTCTAAAATTAAATGCAAACCTTGCAAACTGGAAGCATCGTTCGCGAAATATGTGTTACGCGCTCTCATGTTATATTTGCAAAATGGAGTGGCTATACGTTCACGTTACGATTCATCGTTCGGATATGGTTATTCAGGCTGTAGTTGATGCAAGGAAATAATACAGAATTATCATCTGCTATAACGCTATGTATTTTATATACATATATATATATATATATATATATATATACACATGCACAAGTACATACTTACATATCTATATATTACTTTCCTGGATAGTTTACTCGTTAACTGTATCAATTACACGTTAATCGATGGAATATCTCATTTTCATGAAATTTCCTCATACGATTATCACAGCCATGCTTTGAAAATGATACTTACGCTAATGAGTAAACACTAATGAGAATTATTTGCTACTAAAGTTCAATTATATTACTAGTTAGATAATGTTCGCCAAATCAACCCCCACCCCCTCCCCAATATAATCGTAAAGCGTAAAGAACTTTCATAGAGGATTTGCGTGTCCGCATTAAACTTGTTTCTGGAATGTCTGTGGTATGGGGTATGGCCAAACAGACAGGTTATGTAATTGGTAGCTTGCCTCGTCTCGGGCAGCTTCGCTGAAAGGGAACCTTCGAAGCTCGACTATACCATAAGCCCTTGTCTATCAAATCCAATCGAATCTGCCAATACCAGACGACCTGAATAGATCCGATGGTCAATTTGCAGTCGTTTCATTTGCTTGAAAAAGTAATTTTGCGTGGGATGTTTACCATGGTGACATTCTTGCTTATGGTGAAGGATGCATCGTTTAATTATTAGGAGTGTCTTTTTTTTTTTTTGAGAAAATATCGTTGGTTGGGTGTTACGAGAAAAAAATGTATTTCTCGTATTCTATCGTCAATGTTTTATTTATTATTTGTATTTTTTGAAAATATGATTTTCGATAATATTACTCGAGTAAGAATATCTTTCGACTATTTCACTTAAATTATTATACCTTTTTACGTTACATTATTTTTCACGTTTGCCTTTTTCCATCATCCTATTCTTTCCTCGTATTTACGCATTCAGCTAAAAGCAAACCAGCGTGTAATGCAATTCGTCTTTGACAGCATCCTCGCGTGAAAATGTCCCGGGAAGAGACATTCTAACCTACGTTTGCTCAGAGAGGGCTGAAAGGACCATATTACCAAACCATCGAACTTATCTTCGTGTTACAGGAACACCTTGGTAAGCCGGTCCTACATGACTACTGGTATAACAGTACATATAGATACAGAAGACAATTGAAAAGGGGATATAAAGAGGGAAGAGAATAAAAATAAATAAATAGATAAAAATACATGATGTGGATTTTAGAAGATTCGACGACGCGTGTAGGACTCTTATTATCTACGTTACCCCATATCCCAATGGAAAATTGTGGAGAATTGAAATTACAAAAAAAAAATGTGTTACAGATCCAAAATCTCATATTGGCTTTAAACTCTGTCTGGTTTACTCGGTTTTAGAGATTTTTGAGTTTGTCCCAATTTTCATTGACGTACAGTAGAATACACGGAATCCTTGATAACTCATATCGGCACAATACCGACAGAGTATGTATTAATATGTTGCAACGTTGGGACTCGGTTCTTTTCAATGCTGCAAATTTTTTAAATTCATATTCAGAAAAGTACTCTCGCTCTGATACCCTCCACTGCTGAGCTACTCTTTCTCTTTTGCCCGTCACACTCCAGCCACGGTATATTATGCGTAATTCATACCGCGACGTACCGTATCATTGTTCCGGGAAACAGAGGAATCCCATTACCGGTTGGCAACTGAACTCTGTTGAGGTTGCGTTTTAGTTGCGGTCGACGAAGCGGTTCCTACTCGTGGATCATTCCCCGTCAGCTACGTCAAATTCCGTCCAACTCGTCAAGTGTTACCCTATTATGAATACGTTGAGCATGACGCATTACGATTACCTATGTATGTACGAGGGTTCAAAGATGACATCACACATTGATCCATATTAGAACACAGTGAACTTCACCCTATTGACAAGATAAAATACAAATGAACGAAATTAGACAGAGATAAAGAAATCGTTAAAAAATCTCCAAACGTCGAGGATGACTTTATGGTTTTATTTTTTACATTCGCAAAACCGACGAAACTTTATAAACTTTCTCTGATAGAATACTTAGGGAATTTCGACTTCAAGAACCAAAAGCATTCCTCGACTGTTGCCCCATAGTTCCCTAGGAGCACGAATTTAGGAGGTGGGTAATAGTTTAATGAGCTTGCGGATTCTTATAGGCGAGTTCACGACCTGTTGCACCGTGGAAGCTATGGCATTTATGGAGTCTTAAATTTCTTGTACGTTCTAACAGCGCGGCAGCGTTAAATCAGTAATTTTCCGGCTTCCTCCGTCCGTACCCACTTCCGGGGTGAACTGTACCACCACCACTACTCCACTACTCTTATACTATGGCAAAGTGAGTCCACGTACCTCTGAGCATGCTTCATTTGCCTGGGAGAACTAGAATTTGTTCTCCTTCTCCAATACCCAATTAACGTTATTTCGTCGGAAGCTCGCCGCTTAAAAACAGACTATGAAAATCAACTGTAAATTTTCAACTGTCTCCGTTTGCCCTTTCACCTACAAATTTTTAATATCATCGCAGTGACATTCGTTTCTGGAACTAGGCGAGTGCTTTTACGTTTGTCTTTTATTTATTAAAAAACAAACCAAGCTAACGTCCCACAATGATACCTGGGACCATTTAGAAGCTACTCATACAGCATACCGATTGCGGTTGGCATCCAAAATTAGTTTGCTGAAATAACGTCCCACAAATCTTCTGCTGACTGACCAAACGATGGTAAGTCCGTCCGTTGCTTCCCATAGATCAAGCACTTTTACGCGGCTGAAATTTATCGCTTGTTCTAACCGGCGTTGACTCTCGAATACCACCGTACCGTAAACTAAAAGACACGACAAGCCCAGAAAGATGGAAAGTCGCTGAGAAAATAAGTGTGCTTACACGTCAGCGTTAAAGGTATAAATAAAAGTAACAAGGGCGAGAGAGGAGGCGAAGGAGTTTGATAAAAGAAGATTGAAGGAGAAGTTAAACGAGTATAATAATAAAGCAGTAATACAGTGAGTGGATATAATTATTATTACAAAACAAATGCCTTTCTAAGACTGTTGCAGCAAACTTCAGTTAGTCAACTTTCCATCAGCCAACTTTATCTGGCTTCGGGACTTTACCAAGAGACCAACGAAGTAAGGGAGTGATGGATCATTATAATCTCGTTTAAAGTTCAACAAGTGCGCATGCGCAATCGAAATTATATATAGGTATCGACTCAATAAGAAGATACGATGCTTGTATTAAAGGCGTAGAAATTATTGGATCAAAGTTAACGGAGCTTTTATTAAGAAGTCAAAAAAGAACTTACCTTCACTTTCCACCCTTTTTCCTTTTATTATAAAGATTCTATTTTACATAGTTCGCAGATGCATTTCGAGATGCATCCCAACAAAATGATTATTATTCTTCTTTCACGATTAGGTTAATCACACCTTTCCTTTGATATGCTCTCTAATGTTGGCCTTGAATTACGTAGCGCCCATAAAAGTAAGATAATGAAACTCTTTAACCCCCTCATCATACTCTTTTACCTACTTTTTTTGGTCTCTTCCCCTTCATCTTTTTCTACCCATTCTCAGTGGTTTATCTCCCATCTGTTCAGCCTCTATATAGTATAGCCCGTCATGGGCGCGGTATGTAAAACTCGTTTCTGATGTTTTGCTTTCACATTGAAGTATATATATATATATATTATTTTATAATTTCCCTGCTACGGTCCGAAAGACCTTTGTTAGCAATGAATGCATTGCTACACTTTTCTTTTCCTTTATGCACTTGCTAAAAGGTTTTATAGTAATTAGCCGGGAATCCATGGTGGTCCAGGCAGCAGACGGTTGGTTGGCAACAATCGGGATAGCAGTCCTGTATTCAATTATGGGATTTCATCAAAGCCAGGTTTAAGGTTAATATAACCTGGGACTGTTCAGAAATACCGTGGAAACAGATAGGAAATTGACGTCATGATTGAAAACAATTGTACATTTCTAGAAGCAAGCATTGACAAATGACACAGGGTCTATAGAAACTGACATTCCAAGTAAGCTGTCATTTCTAACCCGACTACAGTAAATACTCTGTTACGTAACATTATTAATGATCAAACATTGTCTGTACTAACGCATTTTGCTCAACCTATCGATCCTGTTGGTATTGCGATTCCGCGGTTGGGGCAATTCGCAACGTAGAAAATGAGCACGGTGTTATCTCATTGTAGAGTCCATGTCGACTGTCTACTTTGGAGAACTAGATTCGATTCTCGTAAAAATATTGCGTAAAAATATATAACTCCTAAGCTCTGTGCAATTCGATCGAAAATTTAAATTAAAAAAATCCAATGTAACTCGTCTAGTTTTTTTCTTTTTTCATTATCTCAATACACCCATAAGACCTTTCCATGTAGCCAGATAACGTATCGAGTATATTTACTATCCTCGGTGCTACTCGGTACAGCGACCTAACTCTTGTTTTACCGCAGCAAATATTTAATTCCGAGTCGTGGAAAAACAGGATATTGCCAATTTTCCCTTCGGCGGTTCTCAGGGTCTTCGAATCGCACGTACCGACTGGAAAAAAGTTGCCGTCGCCACGGCAGCCGCTGGGAAATCTTATTTCGACGAGGAGCTAATTCGATGTATTTTATTGACAGTAGGAAATAGTACCTATATTATTACAGAGCAGACGCTTCGTAGACGTCAGCGTCGTTTCAGTTTCCTCTATATATTTTACATTGCCGTATATACCAAAGGACGAATAATTTGATCGAGAAATTTACTACTGGAGGAATCAAAGAGGCGACAACGCATGTATTTAGACCGTGGAAACCACATCACACGTTAACTGCTTCGCTTACGTTCCCACGCAATTGCATTCTGCGGTTTTTCACCTAACCAATATTGCACGGCTTTTATTGTTTGATTTAACAAAACTTAAATACATCAACGACCTCGATGTTTCCCTGCGTCAATTAACCCAAACGGCAAACTACCAAGACGCTGATGGACGTTCAATTAAATAATAATAATCTCCTATTAGCAGCACTGTACTAGAGTATAATCTGATATTGATATTACGTAGACCGATATGCTCACGAATTAGAATGGTAACTGTGGATATTGATTTCCAATCGGGAAGTTAAAGATGGCGGAAGCAAAGTGCCTGTATAAAGAGCTATGGACTATAAGTATATAACAGCGTGTTCCAATTCCAGTAATGTATGTAAGTCATCCAAGTAGGCTACGACCTCTCAGTTCTGTCTTGTGGATTTTCGTATAAGGTTATGAAGACAATTTTATCAAGAGGTCATAACGTGATAGTAGGTACGACCTCCAGCTGTCGCTCAAGCACCGTCTGTACTTTATGGTCGAATCGTGGAAGCTCACGTGTCATCAGGGCCGTAGGAATTTTACTTTTTGGTAGGTTGCCTTACTCAAGTTTTAAGAAAGGATCGCATAACGATCCCAATGGAGTCGTCTTCGTTCTATCAAAGGTATACACGCGTCTGTTATCAAAACTAATAGATAAGTATAGAAAAATAATATTTAGATTAGAACTCCAACAAAAATTATTCCTTTTATTTTATTGAAACTTACTCAAATTTTTCTTCCATAAGTGCCAGGGTCTGTCTAAGACCTCATTGCGCTCGGTACAGACCTTAGTTAGGACCTGGACGGACCCTTAATTTTCATAATGAAATTCCTATCATGGTTCTTTAAAAAAATCGAAGTTTCTCGCACATGAGAAAGTTTGTCAAGTTCAATGTATTGCTATAGGTATATCTCAAGGGAAGAGCCCAAAGTTCACGGGGACGTAGAACTTTAAACCAATTAGACACGATTCTTCTTATTGCCGTACATTTTAGCTTCGACCGTCATCGTTAAACGCTGCCTGAGACACACTTAACGGCCGCTTTTAATGTAAATCGTTTCCCCTTACTGTTTATTGCCATTTTCATTGCGAATTACATTGGTTTACACGTTGCAAAATGAGCTATAACTTTGTCTCCCAACGACTTCCGGATTGTTCCTGTAATTTCCTTTTTCTTGATAGTTATATGCTACGTGTTTGCGCAGCTTTCCTTACACACACGCTGCACACCCAACAATCCCAACTCCATGCACTCTTTGTCGAGGCGTCTTCTTCGCATTTTCCATCTGTCGTCGCGACGCCTTTCTCATTTGACATCCACTTCCTCCTATTCATCTTTCTATCCAGCTATACCATCTATTATCCAATCACTCTCCTATCAAACTGCAAAAAGTCTGCGTACGCTCTAATATGATGAAACAGCAAATAAGGTTAGCAAATAAGGTAAACAGCAATCTCACCTATGCTTGTTCACTCAACTATCCTCATAATTTAATATTTTCTCAGGATCTAAATTCCCTCGAACGTATAAATGATAAGAGAGACACAACACAGGTCACGCTGTCTCGTAAAGAGGATGGAAGTTCAGCTCGAAACTGTATCTTATTTACAGGATCAAGCTTTGAACAAGCAGGGTGTCCATAATCAACGTTATCCATACCGACAATCTTGTTCTTTCAACAGTTTACTATGACTATTAAGATACCAAAAACTCATGCAAACTGGTATCTTAGATCCAGTCGGATCCAAAGAGCATATTATTTAAAATACACAGTAAAGTAACACGTACCTAACGTCTGAGCTTGCTTGACTGAACTTTTGATATCTCAAATGATTATGCAACTTATAAATGTCAAACGTACTTTGGTTTTATTCATACATATTTATCAATTGCTGTCTAGATTCATATTTCCATGGCATTCGTATGCTGTATACAAGGTGTGGACGTCCTGAATTCATCTAAAGGGATGGTTTACGGACAAGGGAACCAATTAGGGGTATTAAGCTGCAATTGTCGAGGATGGGTAGAGAAACCATCCACATAGGTACTAACTGACTAGCGCGTACCACTGCTTGGCAGTATGTAACGCGTCTCGGGAAACACGTCGTGAATGTGACACACGGGGCTTTCAAGCCACCTAAGGCAACAAGCTCGCTTGCATACTAATAAGCTTGTGGATAGCTGAATGCCCGGCTTTAGTTTGGGCATAATAGCAAGTCCATTTCGGGGGAAACCCTGAACCTCTCCCCTACTACCCTTCGCCTGATTCCTCTGGCCGCAAAACGTTTCCCAGCTTCTGCGCATCCCCTTGGTTGCCCACGTTCAACCCTTACCTTCTGTGCAACTTACGAGCCAGCCAGCCTATCCGACAAGTAGGCCACAGCTGGCACTCTATAATTTTATATCGTTCGATTGGGCTCAAAATTTCTGGTAATTTACGAAATTATTATGGAAAAGCTTATACTTGGCTTTTATCTCGGAAAAGCGCAGGTGAAGATAGTATCGATAATTTTGAGAGAGGTCAAGTTGGAAATTCGAAGATCAACAGGTGTTACATTTTACGTGTCTAGTAATTATTAATCTTATATATATGTATATACATATATATATTTTTTTTTTGAAAATTACAAATACTATGGTTCCGACATAGGGGAAACAATTTGACATAAACTCGCTCCCCCTTGTCGTAATGTGCTAACTGTATCAATAACTGAACTCCGAATGGCCAGAACAGACCGCGGAAATCGCTCAGAGTCCGTGTTAGGCCTAACGTTAACATTCTATCGTTGTATTATCCCTGCAGTTACGCGAGCACTTCTAGATACGCAGTATTGGCCCTTTAGGATGAGATGACAGGTGCACGAGTATTCACCAACCATGTTACTTCAGTTAGTAGCCTATATGTCCAAATGCTCTTTTTGTAAAGTTTCCATGATCGTATTACACAAAGCTGGCAAGAACCGCAAAACTCTTCCATTGTGTACAGACTGCCAATGAATCTTTAAGATATATGGAAACCGATAGAAGCAGCTAGATAAATTTTGGAAATGAATTGATTCGATTGGTCAAGCCGGTTGTAGAGCCGAGGATACGTTTAAATTTTCCTGGAAAAGTTTTATACGGAGGAAGGCGTAAGGTTACTCTCACTGGATATATATATATATATATATATATATATATATGCATTGTCGTTGCTCCAAAGTGCAGCCACTCGTATCTTAACTCCAAGAGTCGTTGCAGTAAATCCCTCGAAATCCAAGACTTTATTTATCGACACTTTAAGTCTGCTTTAACAATACTTTAACTCGGAACGTCAATTCGCCAAACGCAACCGGTACCTCTAGACCAGGGCAAATGTTCCCCTTATAAATTTTCCATGAGCCGAGGATACGCCGATCGGGAATATGATTCGGCATTTAAAAGAAGAATCTACGAGCGATGTAGATATACCGCCGTAATCTATATTCCATCGTAGATATACGTGCTATAAATATCTATCATCTATTTGCATTGTGATCGTTAAGCTAGAAAAATCCATCATCTACTCGCCCCGCGACAAAATAAATGCCGGTTGACAATGCACATCGAAAGCAGACGATTTTTATCCAGGATTTTCCCAGAGCGATAGCCGACCGAGAGAAACTTGTAACCTAAGAGTAGGGTACTGCCTGGGCGTAGGGAAAGGGCGTAGCGGTTAGGATAAACGAAGCTCCTTCCCAAAGGACAATATTTTAGTCCAGACAAAACCACGAGCTTTCCAGGGAGCATAGTAGAACAAACAAGAGGGAAAAGTCCCTATCCTCTGTTATACAGAAAGCCAAAGTTCTAGTAAAGGGGCTTTGGAAAGACCAGATACACAAGATTTAAAATCGTCCTCGAGAATCAGAAAGGAATAATTAAATTTCTAACTCGAATAAAATTCAATCTCTCTCGAGGGCCAGAGCGATCGTTCATTAGGACGCAATAAATTATATACGATTTGGTATACCCGGAGAAGAAAAAGAAAGAAGGCTCTTTCTTTCTTCTACCCTCTTATAAAACATTGATAAGCCTTATCGTATCCAGAATACTTAGGACGAATGGCATAATATTACAAGGGATGAGTCACTAGGAAGGGGGTACTACCGATGAGGGATACGAGGGTCTGGAAATAACATAAGGATCGGTCTTGCAGGAGAAAAATTGTTCCGTAGCCAGACTCAAGGGCTGCGCCCTTTTCCTTTTCTATTTCCGGATTTAATAAGCGGAACGAAAAGGCCACTTCTACGGTACTACTAACCGGCACAATGAGTCCGTGGCGTAACCATACATTTCACTCCCCGTTCTCATACCAACTACATATAAGCTGCCCCAGGGGTATCAACCCCCATATATTACCGGACGGGTTGTACGGGGACATTTATATGTCCAAGGTAGAAACCCACTAAACTGTGCGGAAGGAAAAATATATGACACTCGAACTCAAGTGGGTGCCCGTTAACATCCCTTCTGGAGCTGATTAAATTCGTGAAGACTTCAGCCCTCGTAGAATGATACGGGCTTGTAGATACATCATATATACAGCGTAGTGAGCGCGTGAGTGCGGTGTGAGATTTGAACAACAAAATGGTACAGAGGGAGTTTTAAATTAAATTCGTGTAATGAATAAGCGAGGAAGATCAACTTGTTTTAGACCTTTGTCTAAATCTTATGAACTGCAAACGGCAAAGGGTTAATAACACGTTCTTGGAAAAGGATTCTCTACAGTCTTGGAACGTGTCGCTGAGGAAGACCCCATTAACTCTACAACCGAAGAGGCAGAAAACGGCCCGGTAGAGGGCGTTGAGAAATATACAGAGAGTAAAATGAGGTTACGCCGGGACGTAAATAACAAAAAGGGGACCGCGCTGGTTATACGTTAACGGTACGAGGAGACGAAAGAGAAAAAATTCACCAGAAATATAATATTATGAAAAAAATATATAAATATACATTCATATACATATTGCGTATATCATGTACCGGAGAAAGTAGCAAACGAAAAAAGCAAAGTCTCCTTGGTATATCGATCCAGCGTTATAAGCGGCTCTCATAATTTTTGAGTTCTTTCCAAAAGCAAAGGGACCTAAGGAGAAGGCGAGGGGGAGCAGTCTGCGTTCTAAGTCGATAGAGATTTCGCAAGGAGGTGGCAGGGAAGGAGAGAGATGGATGGAGTAAAAAATAAGATGAGCACAAGGAACGAATGATATAGGGAGAGAAATTGCTCGGCGACTGAGGGCGAGCGACACGAAGAGAATCGAACAGAGTAACGTTTCCCTCGCGAAGATATGAAAACTTAAAAAATTCCCGCCTAATAAAGTTGTCTCCGGGGTGTGAGTAGATTATACGTAAGTTTGGGAGCCATGCTGTTGCTGGAGTGCGAGTGCTGGAAAAAGGGATAAGGGAGAAGACTCGAAAGGAGGGGAAAAAGTCAAAAGTTTCTTCCCCACCCAGAAACGGTAATTTAGCCTTGATTTATTTGAAAACTTTTCATAATAGTTAGCCAACGTATAGATATTTCTTGGTCGAGGTAGAATGCGTTAAATTGTTCTTGATTCCTTTTCAACTTATTTCCTTTTATTCCCTTCTATCTCTTTCATCTCTCTCTCTCTCTCTCTCTCACTCTCTCTCCCTGCCTCTCTCTCTTCCCTCGTACTCCACTCTCTCACTCTTTCAATTTCAACCATTTATTTCTTACTCGTTTTTTGCTTCATCCAATCAACAAAGGCATTCCTAAAACTTCTACGAATGTTTCCGATAGACTCTCGTTCAAAATTACACGCATGAATAACCCACCCAACCACCCCCACGATGTACACCACGCACATGTACGTTTACCATAACTCGTATGGTCGCAGCTGGTTCTTTGACCAACCTACTAAGCACTTGCAACGTATAATCGCCTGGCCATTCGTTTACACAAGTCGAATGAGCGAGCGAGTGAACTAGCAAGCGAATTGCTGGCTATTCGTTCGTTGCCAAGTAAACTGACGCAATCATACACCATGGATAACGTGTGATTAAGGCCTAGTGAGGGGATAGTAGAGGCTTATACGGTTGTTAGGTGTAATTAAATGCCAGGACAATATTAGTTCTCCTACCACACAGAGCACACGTGGCACATTGAATTCTTTAAAGAGCCACCAATGACGCTCGTACGATTCTACGTGTTTAGCGCTCGCACGGTATGTTTAACGTAGCAGGTATATACATGTTGTACAACGAGTACAGAATCGCTCGTTCAAAAACCATACGTGACGAACAAGCCAAATGGAACGTGGCGTCGCGTAAACATAACTTTAACTCCACTTTAATAATTCAACGTCCGATATTTTATTACGCAAGGACATAAGCTGCCTTTTATAATTTCCATCAAACTAACGTGACGATCATACATTGTTTATGAAACGATAAACGATATATTTCAAAATACGACGACAGCTCATACAGAGCTTAGATAAATGACGATTTTCGAAATATACAAATTGCATGTAATTTATATGTATATGTATCGTATATAATATTTATACACCATTCTGTGTATTATTTTCTATGCAAATTTTTCATATTCCGTCTAGACAAAGTTAATTGAAATTCTGCTTTAGATTCCCTTTCCTACCTTCATAACTCGCTCACTAATTTTCATTCATTAACATTGCTTTTGATGCTATTACATCGCTACTGAATTTATAAGTATAGTGATTAGAGAGCAGAGTAGACGTAGGAGTTACGACCGGCAGGTTAGGGATTCTCTGAAATATCGTGAAGATGGGGGGTGGATGAAAGCAGATAGGTACAACAGTCTTCGCAAAACTGAGGAATTACAATAACGTAATGATGAAGGAGATATACCCAGACATAACACGAGAGACAGATCTGTCTCCTCGAGTAGAAATACTCACTGGAAAACTTGTAACTCAATTACGTCATTAAACGCAACGTAGTGCAAAATAGTGAATAGTTATTAAGTTGCGGTATGTCGATATAGTAGGAAACTGCACGCAATCCTAACAAAGTCTCCATTATACTCCGTTATACTGTACGAGTTGTATCAGGTAAACCGTCCACTCTCGTGTTAACTATCCTATCTCTGGTTAAGCACGATAAAATTTCTTCAAAGTAAATTAACGCAAACGGATAGCCTCAAGCATTATATCATAATGAATTTTCAATATTTTGAATCAACTGGTAATTGTACTGTTTACATAATATAACCATTCGCAGTAGCTAATGTAATCTTGAAAATTACTTTTTAATAATTACTCAATTAATCGAAACCTTACCCGACTCGCAATTTGATTACTTGGTACACACGCAACAGGGGTAGCTGGATATATTTGATATTCATCTACATAAAATATTTGACACATCGTCAAAGTATAACGAAGACGAAGTAACACAAATTTCCAAGAAACCTGTCAACGCATTAAAGTGTCTATATATATTACGACGTTATTATTTACGTCTCAAATGCCGTAATGAATTACTGTCGGGGCGCGTTATCGTTTCTTTTTGAAAAATTCCCGTTGTTTACCAGCCAAGAACTTCAGGCTTCCGACAAACTTATCGATTAGGATTAGACGAATTTCATTATTAAAATTATTTCATGCGTTACGAATCTGACTACGACATTGAAAATCTTCACGTCATTGGAAGGAGGAATCACCTTAAGCTACACCAGGAATAGTGGAGGACGATCCAAACACTAGACGCCTCCACTCTACCATCGACAGCTCCCTAATGGAGTAGGGAGTCGGCATCGATGTAAACTTCTCTTTTCTCCTCTTTAGATTTTTCATTACAGTATATATATATATATATATATTTAAAGTCAAGTCACGGACGACGAAGCGTAATAAGGGTACATTCGATAATTGACACGTTGGATATCTATAGCGTCTAAACGTGAACGAGTTCCGAACATGTCTCAAGCACAGAGACATTTGTTCCTCCATCGATGGGCTGGAAGATAATGAGAGAGAAGGAACGATGGGAGAAAAATAAATAAAGAGAAAGAGGGAAAGTGAGAGTAAAAGACGTTGTAGAATGGTAGAAATAAGCAGTAGACTATACAAGGGCCCATGGAGAATGCTGAGAAGCATAGTGGACTCAAAGAGGGAGGGGGGCTTTGGCTTCTAACGTGTTACTTTGTATTTTATCACTCCCCCCCCCCCCCCATCCCGCACACACTCCCGCTATAACTATAACAGTGCGAATAGGTGTAAAGTGCTTTTAACGTAATTACTTCAGCCGCCGAACTGCAGAACTTTTGAAAGCGAGAGGTTATAGCGCGTGTCTGAGAGAACGCGGGTACTTACTACTGCGAGCAGTTATACACAGTAGAGAATGTCTGACCGACTCGACCTTTTTTCCCTTCGGCTACAGTCATAAAGATGGCGGCTGGAGGGAGAAACTCATTGAGTATCCAGTAACGCTGAAGCTAGAAGACGGTGTATGTGACGTCACGGTAGGGTTGCATGTAGCACCTTTAGTCTTAATGTAACGCAGATTGCATCTTATGAATATGAAGTTCCTATTAACGTATGTATATCTGTAACACGAAACGTATTTAAAAATTATGCCAAGTTATTCAATGTGTAATTGCGATATATTTTACAACTTGTCGATCTAAATCATAATTAATTTAATGTTAATTTATAAAATACATATTGCGACGTAGTAAGGTACAGATTTAGTGTCTATCGTTATATTGACTTATGGACAATTTTTAACAGATTCGTCTCTGTCGCTTCACCCTGACAGATTCTTCTTGTCCTGCACCCATCATGTATTCTCTCTTAGGTAGACGGTACACGTATAAAGGGTATATGGAAAAGGGTACGAAGAGGGATGGAGAGAGGGGTTTGCGGTATAACGCCAGAGAAAGTGGAGGCAAAGCAGAGCAGAGGCAGGAGGTTGGCGGCAAATTGAATCTCGTGGAAGACGTGACCGCCCTCGGGAGCAGCGACGTCTGTACGCTGAAAATCACGACATGACTCGTACTACAATACATATTATAGTTCAGAGAAGGCTGTGACATTAGCTCTTGAAATTCCACGGACGCTCTAACGGCTCACACTTGCCTGAAGGACCGTTCCAGAGATCTTGTTAAGGGAATCGGACGACACTTTGGGAATTGTCCATATTGCCTATCTAGCTAAGAGAGAGGATACGTGTGTGTGTGTGTGTGTTATTCCAAATAAAGCATCCGGTTAATTCACATAAACCGTTGTATTCTTCCAACGTGGGACAACGGGTTAAAATAAGCATGCTCGGGATTAAAATGGCATGCGGTCTCATATTTGTTCGCAACTCGCAAGTGCGGATTCCAACGACGCGAGCAGTTTTGTATATTTTATTCGAGTATTTTCTCTGTTTGTTTGAAAAATACGCGCGTTACCGTACAACGCGAATATATAGAGGGAGACGGGATGATGGGAAAAAAAGAGCCAACCATAATAGCCAGCCTACGTTTTTGTGGAATTTCACGTATTTTCATTCGCGTGTTATTCTTGCCTTTGGGTACTGGATTATGTCGTGAAGTGGGTCCCGCTACGCGAAACTGGAGTCATACGGAAGTTGGGTTCTAACGGATCTTCCCGAGTCAATGCTCCAGTAGCGAGGCTGTCTTTCTCGTGCGAAAACCTAGTTTAATCTTTCATCGTGACTGTCGTCAGAGAAAAATGGTGTCACATTCTTGTCGGCAGATCCGTCGCAGACTGTTGAGATCGCGGAATGCTGGTTTGCTATTTTCAATTCCTTTTTTGCTATTCCTGAGGAATTAAATGCCTAGCCATTCTATTCAACTGGACCATCCCAGAATTTGCACGTAAAACGGCACTGCTCGGTCCTCTGTACGGTAGGAATAGAAAATTAAAAACGCCAATCAGGCAGTCGGTTCCGGCCTCGGGCGCACCCGTTGGAAATGTCACTCAAAAATATGAAAATATTTCCTCTCCAGTTCTGATAATTGCAAATCCATTACCATTGTACATGAACGATGCGTTAACGTTATCCACTTCCAAAATCTTTTTACCCTCGGGTTCCATGCAACTACGAAACCCGCTTAAGGGCCGATATTTACTTTTCATGTATATCCCATACATCGAATATACATATATCTTTGGTACACGTATAAAATTGGATCTGAATTTGGTTTCTATTAATTTTTTCTTTGTTTTTATTATACTGTTACAGTATACGTATACGTTATGTAAAATTCGAACATCCTAAGACGGTTAATACACGTGTCTTCTTGTCAAAGACTCTGATAACTAGCTTAATGTAATTTAATCTGCTGTCCCCAAGTGTCTAAAAGTGTCGAAACTGCGAAGGCGTGCGTGTCTAACTTTCCAAGGACAGATTAGAAACCTGGAGAGAATCGGGAGAGTTAATTCACCGAGCGGAGAGAGTTTGTTGCCGCTTGTTACGTAAATTAGTTACTGCAATGTTCGTCGACTGAGCTGATTTACAAGAAACATCTTAATTGAACTGAGAGCCAGTTTGGAGTAGGAAACGATCTCCGCTTCTAGAATCACTCCTGTCTACCCTGAAACCCACTTAACATTCTCACACTGCATTTTAACTCATGCTTCTTCGATTTCTCCCCTTAGTGCAGCGATTGTACAGTCCAATGACTTATTCATACATCCCGTAGAACTTTATGTCACGGTATAGAAGCACAGAGATGCAACTAAGATCTCTAAACGATTACGTGATTTGCTAGAATCTAATTTACGCCTTAGTAATTGTTACTATCGAGCAACAATGATCTACACGTGTATCTACCTTTAGATTATATAGGCTTGTATTCTAATTAGGTTATAGGTAGGTGTTGCTCTGCATCGCGTGACGTGCTACTTGCATGTTTTAATTGGAAGGGTGGCTCCAGCATTTAGGCAAGTTTTAATAAGCGGGCGGGGCTGGGCGTTAGGCGCGATAATTGGGGTTGGGGGGTTGTAATGTGAAAACGGACGGGCCACCCCCGATGCACGTTGCTGACGAAAATATTGGTACCGATGCATAAACCGTTTGATGAAATATTGATTGGTTTTATAGTAATAGTAATTATCCGGCTGATATATTTCTCATTGAAAAATTGCAGGCGACAAATTGTCACTTCGCAATTTTTAACTGAGAGATTGGATTAAATAAAATTTTGTCGTTACTCCTTGAATCAGGGGATGATTTATTTTTTTTCAAGTCAATATCGTTTTCGCAAATCAAATATTATTATATTTATTTAACTCGTACAGCTCTCCTGGTTAAATAAATTGACGTAAATGGAATACGTTTTAAATTACCCATTATACCGTTGTGGTGTGTAGTTTATCTTTTACTGCCAACTTTTTTACAACCTTATATACTGGCTATCGGAACGATCGTTAAAATCAATAACCTCCATAAATACTTTATTACATGTTTCAATAGCGACACTGTATACCGAGTCTTGACAAAAGCCAAGGAAATTGGATGGAAACGTGTGCCTTATTCTAACGATATTATTTCACATGTCGAACATGTTTGTAGCACGGACATTTTTTTTTAGGTACATTTCGTAATAACGTATAACCATCCCCCTGTTCAGGTTTTATTATTATTATATGATATTACATATGATTTTCCAATAGTTGATCTATTACATTATTATTTTTTTTTTTTTCTAATCACGTTTTCATTCTTACCTTCAAATTTATTTTTGAAGGCGGTATTGAAAATGGTACTCAAGGCTACATCGATAGCAAATAATAGGCGATAGGCTCTTTGCCTTCCCGCATACCATCAGTCTCCATGCATTGTACACTGGATTGGATACCATACTGCGTCAGATTATTCTCCAGCCACCAAATCGATTTGTCACTTAGTCGACGTATTTGCGTTGGCTCCGATACTCGAGTAGGCTTATCTGTCAATCGCTAAATGACCACGGCGTAACGGCGTAACGTTATTTGCACGTACTACGAGCACGGAGCATGTGTGTATCTCATGCTTTCCAAGCATTATTCTATGGGCGATTGGCAATTATGACTAGGGCAGTGGAAATAACTAAAATGTTTACAGTAACTGACTGTCCGCCGTCCAATTACGACTGCTGGTACCGGTGTGTGAAATAGGATTTTTTTGTAAGTTTCTTTTTCTTATGTAAATTTCCAAGAATCCTGTTTTTGGCTATTCAATAAAAATAAGTCGAATTTCACTGACGCAAGGAAAATGAGCACTTTGTCATATTTCTTGGGGCTATCTATGATCTCGCGACAGCTATTTGTACGTCTGTCGTAACCTTATTTTTACATATAGGTCATTCACGCTCTTCTGGAAATCTGCCAAAAAGTTTTCTTGAAAACTCATCGTTAACTCACGACCGACTATCTTTGAGTATGAGACGCGTTGGCGCGGACGTTCCTTAACATGTGTTCCTAAGGTCAAGTTCGCATCGAGACTGTTTTACGAATCTGTCGTTGGAATGTGATTTCCTTAGATACGTCGTATTAACATTAATTAAATACAAAAATATAGTATCTGTTTCTGTATCCGATACTGTCTAATGAAAAATCGTAATTTTGTGATTTCATTTAATTTCACATTTGAAATCTAACGCTCAGCCGTATACAAAATGCAAACGCATAGGATAAAACTGACGTTTCCAGAAAATCTCCAATTAGATCGAACATCGTAAAAGAAATTTATCTCGAGTCGTTATGGAAATAGAGCCTGTAAAGCAAGAGTACTCGATTCTCCACAACTACTAGCAATAAGCATAAAATATTCCAATGGCGTACGGTTATCAATGTCGCAACTAAAAGATGTCGATACTATCCTCCGATAAGAGTATTAAAATATTTATCTTCCAAAGACTCCTCGTAGCTCGTAATAACAATCTGTAGTCTAATCTACGCAATCAAAGTATTCGAACGAGAAAAATACATATAATCGTATACCTAATACTCCAGCGATATTATGTGAATCTAAAGGCAGCAACATGGTGACTCTCGTGACCTGACTTTTGCTATCTGAATAGCAACGCTTTTAAACGGAGCGATCTAGCATACAGTGTATGGACCGATGATTCATGAAAACACGGCAATACAATGGCCGTCTATTGACCCACGTACCTTCAATGTGTCCCTAGCCGTGCAGCTATTCTCCATTGTCCACCAAGTTTCACGTATGCCTTTGCTAAAACTCATTGCCCGTATGACACCGATATACTCATGATTTTCCTCGAGTCATGACGTATGTATGGCAAACTAGAATAATTAATAATTTCAAGCAAATAATTGTAGTACGTCAAATATAGAATTCAAACAAGGAACATACAATTTTAAGATCAACGATCGATCTGGTCACGTATGCCATTCGTGATATTAGTACTTAGGAAAATTCTGTTGAAACACGTTGAAAATTGCAATCGACGAATCGATTTGCGTGCGATGAATTAATTACGCGTCCATTTCCTAGCGCGTATCGAATCATACCGTTTGCCATGCTATTTCCAAGCAGATCGATCCTTGGAAACGAAGTCACGGGAACAAGGCGAGTTCTGTTGCGAAGGACTCGCGAAGTCAATCCATAAGTCATTATACGTGGAAAGCGATCGTTTATATTTCTGTTAGTTTTCTCGTGTGGCCGATCAATAGACAGATGAATTTATGGTGCAGCAACGTGGAAGGTAATACAGGGTGTCCCGTGGGAAGTTGTTGAAACATATCAGCTGGTATTTTGAAACGCATGCAGGGCACGGGAATAAAAATAAAAATGTTTTAATATTTTTAACAACGTTTAATCTATATAAGAAAAATATTTTAAAAATTTCATCTATTCGAAGCTATCTTACTTTTTTCGTTACCTGCACGTGTTTCGAAATATCTGACTAGTCGTAGCAACTTCTTATGAGACACCCTGTATATGATGTCCGGATGTGAATACGAAACTCGATATAATCTCTTGATAATTCGAAACTGCGTAATACCTAAGCATAATACTGGTGATCCAGCGTCGGCAAAGTTTGCCGGCGTATATTATGAATGTATAGGAACAATAATAAACAAAAACAACAATTTCTCCTAACAAAACAAGAAATCGTATTTAGAAACAATGTATGATTTCGGTGACAGTTCTTTTTTTGATTGTGACTACAAAAAGTATAGGACGTGTGAAAATCCAATAAATCGTATTGGACATAGAAAATTCCTATATGATATAAAGCAATCAGTAGTATATCGTTATCGGCCATTCTCGTGAAAACACATTAAACGTACAATCGACAGATTAAAATAATGGAAAGAAGACGAAAAAAAGTTCCAAGTTTCTCCGAGAATTTTAATTTCACGTTGAGCAAACGAAGCACGAGTTATTGGCTGAGTGTCTGCCGATTTCAAACTATTTCAGATTTTCCATTAAACGTACTAATTGTTTTACCATTGGCAAATGAATGACGTTCCAATCGTTTTCTGAAGCGTTTCGAATGCCCAAGTGTCTATCAGTCATCGAAGCGATTATTTGCGCACTCGGACGTGCAATATCGTCGCACGAATTATTAACACCTTATTGCGATATTCCTATAAGCGAACGCATTGAAATCATACGAAACGAATTCCAGACGTCGACTACGACAATGGCGTCGAATTCTATGCTCAAGGCGTAGGAACTACGATAATTGGAAGCAACCCGACTAGAATGCGCGTTTCATTATAAAGTTACATATGCACTTTAAAACTGGTGTTATCAGCGCCTTCGTGTAAACCTTCAATGTCGTATATACAGAGTGCCCCAGCTGAAATGCACCTTGGCGTCTAGCGGCCAAACGATTCGATATATTGAAAATCTGTCATAGTAAACTTCGAATATTTGGAATTGTACAATTGAGCTGAAACAGCCTGTATAAGTTTACAATTGATAACAAGCATGTGTCGTAATCTCAAAGTCATAAGGCTAACTCGTACGTCGACATCGTTGCAGCATTGAAAACTGCATAAGCATGTATGCACTTGTATGGAAATCTAAAAATTTATTATACAATATAATAATCGAATACGATCTTCCTCGAATTTACATGTATATCGATACTTTTCGAATATCATCGAAATTTCGATAACTTCTTCTTTGTCCTATACGTAACTACCCTTGTTAGTCGAAGTGGCCAGTGTGTTCCTGTTCACCGCAAAGCGGAAGTTCCTGCCAAACCGGGTTAACGATACTGTCGAAGATAATGCAGCTACGTGCATAATCGCATAAGCACCAAGCCCGCTTGTCATCGACTATAACGACGTGACGTGTATTTGCCCTATCGGCATCGACCGACCACGTCACATACTCTAGTTAACCCAAGCACTGGACTTACGTGGCTCGTTTCTATTCCCTCAGATGCTACTATGTCAAGTTATTCCATTTCATAGTACGTCAACTAACGACCTTCGTTGTAAAGCTTGCTTATGAAAGGTATGTACGTTCAGTAATCCTGATCAAATAATGGAAATCACTGTTGATGGGATCAAAAGTTCAAGGACGTTAGCCTTGGACGTTTATCCGAGACTCAGAAATAGTTGCGAGACTCAATGAAGCTGATGCAATTGATACTGCAGTAAAAAATGAGATTGAAAACTTTGTGGTGCCAATTCAATTATTGGATATCCTTTCTCAAGTAATTGGCGATGTTGGATTGACGTTGGAACGAAACAACTTTTCTTTGTCTCAAGTACTTACCTCCTCGATATGAATTATTATTATCGCCAGCGAGATTATTAATATTGCCGTTATCACTGAATCGAATCCATGTAGTGTGACGCTCAAAGATCGCGGCGTAAGCGCACTCGTAATTGGTGTCAACAGGTGAAAAGGAGTTAGTACCGAACGTATCAGTAGTGGGTAACGGAAAATATCATGCTCGTGACACTAGCGTTTTTCACTGGCAAGTGAATTACTATAACAGGAAAATCGATGGCAGTTCGTTACGTTACGTCGGTGCTCTTAATTCCCCGTCAGTTTTTGCACCGACGAAAACTCCAGTGAGAAGCTTGTTGTCCGAGAGGAAAAACGTGGAGATAAAACGGAAGTAGTAAAACTTTCAAGCCAATTATCCAGCAGCACTCAATTCTTGGATCGTTTCTGTCTGTTCGTAGAGCAGATAAGTAACTAGTATCTCATATCACACGCAAATCGTGCCACCCGTTATAATCCCAAATTACATGAAAACACTGAACACTGCAATAAACATATTAATATTATTATTGAAATACACTTTTCTCAATTTTATTAATTAGCCACTTTGCGAGAACACGTGTTAAATATCAGAAGTCAAAATAAAACGAAAAGTCAAGATCCACTGGTAAACTTATCACAGACTTGGACTAACGAGAGACAGAAAGGTACGTGCAAGGAAACCAAAAGGATGGTATAGCAGTGTCCTATGTGGAATGTATTTACGGGAATGGGAGAGAGAGAGAGAGAGAGAGAGAGAGAAATAAATATAGGAACAAGGAAATACTTTGAAATCGGACAGGATAGACGCGCACTGGTGGTATTGCTTGCGGCACGACACAGCAAGCTCGAAACATTCTCCTTTCTTTATTCTCCTTCCTCTCTTCCTCTCTTCCTCGCATACTTGTACTCCCACTCTCTTACTCTTATGGCATTTGACTCGCTCCTACTCTTGGCCTGATATTATACCGATCTATCCACTTCGTATACATACTAGACATACTGAGAAACCACCACTAGTTTCTGATATTATATACCCAATGACTTACACCGAAGCACGTCGTAGTTACCAGAAGGAGAGGTAATTGAGTAGAGGTAAAAAAAGTCAATAGTAATAATTAATAGGAACTTAGAGGGTGGCGTGGGTTGGTAATCGATAAGGAAGCACTGATCGATGATACCAGGGGATCTTACTTGATTCCGATATAGTATAATTAATTCAAGGAAATTCGATTTGTTTCGGATAACCATATAGTGAAATGGGATTTTCATCGGATAGGGGTAGTTTAGTTGGGGGTAGTTATGGGAATACTTGCAGTGCATTGGAAATTCGGAATATACACGAAGGACGATGGTTTCAACGTTTGGGAAAAAATAACGGAAAAGATTCGTAGGGTTCTGACCCTTGACATTATCCATTCATAACCCATAGGGTCGATTCTTAGCATGGTACTCGTATCCCGTAATAAAAGAGAGAAAAACTCAATGGGGATTGTATTGGAGTTTGAAACGAGAGTCGAGTACCGATCCAAGCTGCTGTGGTCTAAGCTCTTTTTATCCGGTATAAATTAACCCGTCAAATAAATAACCTTATCTCGAGGCACCGCCACGTTGAATATCGCTGGTGCCTAATTGGTATTAACCAGACGTTTATCCTGATTTAAAAAGTGTCAGATCATTAACAAGACGTTTTGTAGTCGTCGAGTATTATTCACTTTTGATGGAATATCCCCTGGGGATTTGAGACGAGTACTTTTACAATTAATCCTATAGCATTGTCCAATCTCCCTTGTATAACTTCTCCGTTATTTTTTAATTAGTACTAAAAGCAGTGCCACGGATGATTCTCAATATATATATATATATATATATTGCAAAGTTTAATCCCTACAAATTTTAAGATTACAGTGCAATCCAACAATCAGTATAAAACATACAGTTACGTATATCAAAGGTCAAGGTTTAATCACAATATTTAAAATATTAACTCTTGATACCATTATCTCTGCATTTATACCGGGTACACCGAATAAAAGTTGTCACGATAGTCTTCAATTTTGTCTACAACGCCTTCGTACAACTGGATCGATCGAGTTAGTCTTACAATTTTTCCAATGACAATATAATCTATTATAAGGTCTCAAATAATATATGAAAGTATAAGCTTTCCTAAATACATTCGCAAGTCACTCGCAAAATTTAGCAAATGATTTTTCAGATTAACAAAAATTTTCAAAAGAAAGGTAAAGATTAATTTAATTGATCTATAATCAATCGTCAATATTCTTTTATCGTACACATAATAGATACCAATTTTTTCTCCTACGCATTCACTCAAAAACAATTCCAGTGTTTGCTCAAAAAATCATCAACTATCTCTCGAATACTTTTCATATCCAATCAAACAGAGTAAAAGAAACTTTTGCTCCTGCTCGACTCAAGCTATAAATTCTCTAGTCCTTCTGCAGCTCTTTAAACCACAATTTGATCGCATCAGCGAACCATAGTTCTTCGAAATGCCAAATAATTTCTTATTCTGTAATATGCATATAGCGAGACACCAGAAACCCCGATGTCATTACGTAACTGTCTAGACAAGTATATACATACAAATGTATATGTATATATACAGATAGTTGAATATATGTATGTATATAAGAACGAAGAAACATAGATATACAATAGAAAAGGCTTCGACTTTGGTCAACCGACTTACTTTCTGTAATTTTTAATTGGTCTTGTTGTCCCAGTCAACCTTACGTTATTGCCGGCAGCCTCGATGAACCTGAATTCAAATACGGGCAGACGGGCCAAGTTTTCCTAAGAGAGCTTGTTAAGGGTAAAGAGTTTCTTCGGATAACTTTTGTTCTACAGCCATGAACTGTTTCTCCCTCGCTCACTCTTATATCGGGAGTCTCTCTCTTTTTCTTGAATATAGTACAGTTAGTACCGGAAATACCCTCATGATGTGTTGTACGTATATGTCTAGGGTGGTATACTGTATATAGATCTACATATATATAGCTATATAATATGTATATGTAGACTCCTTCGGTAGGATACGCGTTTGCAAACCTCCCTTTCCCGTCATTTCCGATAAAGCTTTATCTCTTATTTCCTCGATTCTCTCACGGTTCTGCGTTACGTATCTAATGAAATAAAATCAATGCGTCTTTATACTATGGGTACTTCGTGAAGTGGACGGTTATTGAGTTAACATGTGGATCGAGCAGCGTTTCGAGAATGAATCCTTTGTCGTGAACGCAATTCCCTCTGCTGCTTTTAATCAGTCTAACAAATTTGAACTGGTAATATTCTACGTGCGGTTTTACTCAAATGAATTTCTTGTTAGTCAACATGAATGTGATTACAGATGATACATTTTTAACCAGTACCATATCGTTAACTATTACACGATATTGACTTACGTTATTCGAACATAATATTTTTAATGATACATGCTATAATTATTGCCTAACTCACGTGCTCGTGGTACATTACGTCCTTTAAAATTCTAGTATGAATTATTACTTATAAGGTTTATGCAATTTTTGCTGCACCTATGCAAGTGCTTTAAAGGCTGTCCGAGCTCGCACGTGATCCCAGTGAAACAAAAACAGCTTTAACACGGTTAAAGTCAAGCGCAACACAATGCTAACCATGTTACAGTAGTTCCGGTCATAGATCGTTAAACGCACTTGGGGTGCAGTTATTACCCAAAATCATTCTGCACGGACAATGCAAAGCAAGGATTTATTCTCGTTATTTCGAAACTTTAGTATCTACCTAGAACTTTTACGTTTATGGCAATAATATTGACAGCGTTTATAACAAGTTCGGATCAAATTTTCAATCTGATTTCAAAATAGCGCTAAACTAAAAAAATCTACATACGGAATGTTTGTAGAAACAAATTACCGTATATAATGCACTGTTATTATTTCACTAATTGCACTTTACGGATTGACCCAGTGCAGTAGGTATATTTCTCCTTTAGCGGTAGTACGTTAGGTACAGGATTTAGATAGGTACCGGATCACGTATCCTGACTCGCATTGCACTCGACCTGGCAAATTCAGGAGGAGCTGACTATAACAAGAGGAATAGCATTGCGTGCATTAGATTCGCTCGAAGAAACCGACCGGATCGGCTAGGAGTTCAGTTTAGCCAAAACGCGAAACCAGAAGCATCTGCACGTTATCGACGTTACATAATCCTTTCATCGATGCAAAACGCCTACATGTAACGCGTAATCTGCACAAGCTGGTTACATAATCGAGCGTGGAATTGAATTCTCCCTGTACGTCCCATTAAGTCAACAGGATACGAATGCAACCAAATTGCCATTAACGCAGCCAACTATGCAACCTGCGTCTACGTAGCATCAAATCGTACTGGCACGTCACGTTTTTCTATACTGTCAAAAATTGTCAGTTCCAAAGACTGATTCACTATTCTACCTAACGTTCCAGAATCTTCTCGGTAGATTGGTTCTACAGAAGTAGCATGTAAATGGAAATCGAGTAATTTGCAAATCTAGGGTTAATTTGTCGTTTTGTCCTGTGTTTTCTTCCTCGTCACAGACACCGCTCGTTACATAAATGGGAAATTGTTTAGGTCATTTATAAATCCCATATGGGTCCTAATTAAGTAGTTCAGACACAGTGAAAAGGTCGATTAAAAAAGCGTGACCGTTTATAGGACCCATTAGGGAAAACTTATTGGAGCCAGTAAGAAACCTCAACAAGATCTCCTTAGGGGTTGAAGCTACTTTGTGGGTCTGAGATGCAGAATTAATGCAGGAGGTTAGAAAACGTTAGGTTATTTGATTATGCGTGAAGTTTTGACGTATGCACTGTACCTCATTTCGTATATTATGCAAGCATCGAGAGCCATGGAAACTGTTGGATATAGTAGATTTACTACAAGTGCATGCGGGGTGTTTAGCTTTTTCATATTATCGATCGAGAATAAATGTATGTAGCTACGAGATACGGATATGCATATTACAGGCATACGTGAATAGTAAGGAGCTAAGTTTCGATCGCCATTGGTTTATACTTGTAAAGGAACGTAACGGAATCGTGAAAGGCATCATATCCGTATAACACAAGGAAGGACTATACGCTCCTCTGATATATCCATAGCCGTTTACTCTTATTGTTTCCATTACTGCTACTTCCATCCTCCCGGTTTTCACACATCGAGGGACCAACTCAGACATTTAAATTGCTTCGTTAAATCGACACAGGCGCCAGTACATCTACATGGCTCTTAGCATCCAACCGAACCTTTATATTCCTGACAGGGGCGGAAAAAAAGTGTTCAGTTACATCGACAATAAACGGAGGCATGAATAATACAAAGCGAATCAGAATAAACGTGGATGAGCGAGGAAGGGGGAAAATGAAAGATATAGATCAAGTGAATAAGCGAACCGGAGAGAAAGAGAAAGGAGAAATTCGGCAGAGACTCGAGCTAATATGAAAAAGTATTAGTCTAACAAACAAACACGGAGAATTTATTCGGCCGGATAAATTTCATTTTTTTTTTTTTGTAATAATCGATTACCGAAATCATATTTCATTTTTTGTTCATCCTTTCTATTCGTTTAATCTTCCGATGCTCGTTTCACGGCACGCGAATCTATGCCTTGGATATTACGAAGCCAGAATTCCAGTTCATTGTTAAATTGATTTTAAAAATCGAGGGATCTCACAGCACTGGGATGGAGTCGACTGTCTAAAATAAGGATTCGCTATACAAGCCAAAGCAGGCAGACGAGAAAACGAGCGATCGTTATCTGAAAATTCAACTGCAAAAACTGCGCCGCCTTTACAAAGCGCGTCAGCAAGTTTGTAATCTGCGATTCTCAGCACCTATCGAGCAGCGTGTACAGCGTGGCAAGGAATACTGCCAACCTCGTTTGAGCTCATCGTCGAGAAAAATTTCCTTTTCCAGCAGATTTCCCACCGAATTGATAAAAGCAAACAAAGCTGCTGCTTCTCCGCGGTGAGGATTCTCCTACTTTATGCTACCGAGAAGATGCATGGAAACGCGTATACATATATGCATATACGTATAACAAGATAGCGTGACCGTGAGAGGAAATCGGCGAATATAAAAAATAAAAAATCCATGCAACAAAAATTTTGTAAAAACTCATCAGTCATTTGGGAAATATTACAGAAAAAGAACGTTTAATAAAATTTATCCGAATATTTCTCTATTATCGACGGAGGAAAACGAGACGTTAATGTCAAGCGAATATTCAAAGCGTTTGATCGAGTAATGGTAATAATAGCCCGTCAAAGATATTATAGCATTAGTAATCAATTAATCATAGCCCAGGGAATAAATCGGTACTATAAGAGAGGGATTAACCCCGTAAGACAGGGCGGAGTGATAGATTGCGCTTCTTTTCCTGGGATCTTCGTGGCGACCATTTATAATATTGGATTACACTATCAATCGAAGTCAGGGTTGCCAACGTTGCGGACTACACCCGGGACATTTTTACGTTGGTATATGTATATATATACATATATACAGAGACCACACTGTGCAGAGAGGGTTGAAGAATGTATAAGACGGTGTAAACCAGCGAATGATAATACGAGATAGAGAGAGAAAGAGAAAAAACAGAATAGATGCAGAGGGAAGTAGATAGAACGTGACACTATCTGCCTATATAAACACAGTGAGGTAGCCTAGTTGCAAATAGTTGCGTAACTATCGATTCCGATGCTGAAACAAGAAGCACTATGCATTGCGGATATTACCGACTAAGTAAGTCTGGTACGCGCAATTCAGGACAATTTCGGGTTTAGTGGTTTCTGCTATTTGCCCGGGAAATTGCGCCTGCTGATGTCACATCCGTTACCCGCTATAGAACGTTCAATTGTTCAGGTTGCGCGGGTCGATCGCAGCCTTCGTGGCATAATTCTGTTCCTCACTCGAGAACCAAGAAGGAACTTAGCTTGTGCTGATTTCCGTAGCAAGTCGGCTACTTAAGCCTTTTATAGATGCATTCAAATGCGAATGGAATCTCTGGAATGGTTCCGCTCATAGGAAATCTCGAATTCTCTTTTGATTCCGTTGAAAAGGCTATTTTTCACTGATCCAAGGAAAACTACGAAAGTCTCTCGAGTTACTTCATAGATATCAAGGAGCGGATATCCTCGGGATTCTCTCGTGGACCGAAAAATCTTTTTCTAACGAGTACCAGTATAGTCAGGAATCTCGAAAGGCGATAGAGGGGAATCCGATGAGACGCCAAAGCACGAATAGTGTTATATCTGCGATTTGATGTTCGTGCGAATGCACCCTTATGGGAAGGAATTGTAGATAAGAGGGAGGAAGTCACTTTAGCCCTTTCACGTCTGACTACACCTTTAGCTAGCGACCCATTATGCTTGGCGTCTGCAATATCCTCCCTAGGATTATTGTTCTAGTCCTAATAACCGGGAGTTCTCACCCTCTTTGGATATATCTCTTCAAGAAGGGTGCACTACTGATCCAGGGAATATAATTGACATGGTAAACGTATACGATATATATACACGTGTATTGTAAAGGATCACAGTGAAAGTAACCTAGGTACTGGATTAGGCATCTATTTGGTGCCGTTGGAAAACCTTGAGAGCAAGGTTACTACTTACGAGATCCCGAATTACAGGGGTGAAAGAAAAAGAGGGTAGTGCCGGGTCAACGTCGACAAGGGAGACTTTATACCCGAAATGCTTTTCATCGAGGCACCTTTAGGAAGTCGAAGAAAAGCAGCCACCTCGTCTCAATAGAAATTCGAAAGCTTTAGACATCCAGTGAAAACTTCGTTCCGGATGCTGCGCGACAATTGTCAAGGGCCGCCAACATGAAATGGTGTAGCCAGTGGGTATCACACTTCGAGAGTAAAAGCGTGGATCGAGATGGACGCGGTAACAGCCGAGTAATTGGACGGCCCAACCGTTCCTCATATTGCAAGTTACCAAGATTTTCAGCTGTCCGGCATACGTATCATCTTATTATGTAAAGGAACCACGTTCCCCACGTAGTCCTTGGATAATAAGCGATAAGCACGTGGCGTGCCTGGAGATTGTTCGCAATTCCAGGAACAGGTCGAGACTCTCTCTCTCTCTCTCTCTCTTAGCTACCCTCTGACATATCCTAGTAAGTATCCACCAACCCCTACTTTCTACCACAGCTAAATCCCGAAGGGAAACAATTTTCCTTAACGCGATGCACTCGCGTTGTATCCATGATATTCCTTGGAACGTCAATATCCTTGGCAGCCATCTTGACTCGGTGCAATTCTTACTGTATTTCGTATACACAAGGACATAGTACTAGTCGCTTTTTCAGTTTGACAAACGCCTCTTCGTTTGGTATCAACACCGAAGAAACGGGAAATTGCGCGCTTTGCTACTTGTTTACACAGCCCAGGTCCTATAACGGTGTGAGACTGAAAGATCGTTACCTTAGTTCATCGATGGGGAAGAGACTTGGTGAAAATAAAAAAATGGACAAGGACACCACGAGAAGGAATTGTGAATGAGAGAGGGAGAGAGAAATTAACACGGGGGAGACAGCATGAAATTTGTAGATACATCATCCCCTTGACTCTACCTAATACCACAGTGTAACGTTTCGCGAGACTGGTGGGACAAAATGGCACACGAAAATACAAGGGGTGTCTTTTCGACAAGAAGTCGTTTAGTTTACGTCTCCCACCAATCCAGGACGTCCTACGATATCCGTTATTCCACGTACGTATAGGGGTAAATTCCGTCACTTTTCTTATCGTGTCCCAAGGGTGTTTCTCTATCGGCTTTCTCTATGGAGCACTTGACAGAGCTTTCATTGTTTCTCGGCTCGTCTCAGAGAGTCGAGCCGCGACGAGATGCTTTTTCGAATACGTTGTAAATTACAAAGTACACCCTTGGGTAAAGGGATTGGATGGATGGGGAGAGCTTGGTGAATTTTTTTTTTTGCACAAACGAAATCATGAAGCAGCACGCGTGCTTTTCAAACTTTATTCCCCATCTTATTCCTTTGTATTCGACGGAGTGATTTCAATACCAGGTTTTTGGTAGAACGTTATAATTTCAAATGGTTCTAAACTCACCCTCGACCCTGGGTATCGCGTGCATAGAAATGTTAGTCGCACGATCAACCCCATCGTTCTGGGAACTGACCGAACTCTCTCATTCTAGGTACGTGTATGCTAGACGATATCAGGTTGACTTCAGGTTGGTAATTTTAGGCCTGTCATTAGAGTGCATAGACATCGTGGAATCGGCTATACGCATATACCTCTAATACCTGTGAGTAATGTAAGATCCTTTCGTTTGATTTAATCAATCACAAAAATCTGAAACCGTGTAATATGAGCATTTCAGAAATTTCGTTTAATTCACTTTGAATCCTCTTATTGTGTTTTAATTATGCGTTAACAATGGATTCAATTTCTGTTGGAGTGTAATATTGTGCAAAGATCTTCTATTGTGTAAAAATAATTTTCTTATTTCACACCGTGGCAGCTGAAATGACTATTTACTTAATATAAAACTCTGTAAAGAGAGAATGAACAAAGGTTAAGGTGGGATGAATGGAAGCGAAACGGAAATAAGAAATAAGTGAAAAATTAAAATATATAGGTGGACAAAATATAAGAGCTAGTGCAAGATGCAATAGATTAAAGGATAAAATCAATGGAGATATTTCAAATAATCCATTGGACTAAATAGATTTCTTGTTAATTCTTTCAAAAGTCGCAAAACATTATCGAACCACGTGTATATCCTGTTTGTCGATTTACGACGATCATCCGTCTTAAAGGGTTCACCTTAATTCAAGGAACCTTATAATAAATGGATTACGTCCTTCAAACAAGTATCCGTCTGTTTTTCTCTGTCGCTGTCTATACGTGTATTTACGTACATATTTGGATCATCCACATATGAATATGTACATCCGAAATTTCTACGACCGAATGAAAATTCCATATCTTCCGAATCTCCCCTCGACACTTTCAGGCTGCCAATTCAAATCACGCCCGCCACGAATCGATGCTGTCTCGACAGTTTGCGGACGTGACACTTTTGTTGCAAGCTCGAATTGATTTGTCCTGTGAAAAGCACGCTTGAACCACAGCGAAGTGTCGTTTGCCAACGTCCGAGAATTTAAGCACCATCACCCCCGCAAGGACTTTCACCGTTAAGAACCATTCGAAATCAATGCTGAGTTCCTATATCCTACATTTGCAGCACTGCTCGTACAACATCGGCAAATGTCGGGAAGTCTCGTGTTCAAGGTAAACGAATAAATGTGTAAAGGATTGAAAGGGATAGCCTTGTACATTGTTCTATCCATCTTCTGAGTGTTTAACGCGACCCTCGACCCCAAGTCCTAATTCAGTTGGCAGTCTTGGGGAGTGTCGGTCCTATTCCCGACCCGAAGGAATCCTACCAGCCTAACGTAATCCAAGTAACCATCCCTTGATCGATCGAGAACCTCCATTGGCAGTGATTTAAATAGAGACGGGCATCTTGGGACAGAAGCCAGAGAGAAAATTCAAGAAAACACCTTTTCCCTCTTTCACTTGAATTCTTTGACAATTTTCTCAATACGAATTGCCTGGTGTTTTTTCTATAGTTGTTTTTCATTCCATTAAATCACACAACTTCCGTGCACAGTCTGTCCAACGAGTAGTATGCATTTTTGAAGTGCCATCTTGGTAGAGAATTTCAAGGTAAAAGAATCCCTTAGACCTCGCGTTTTATTCGTCGATCAACTACATGTATAGTATTCGACTAAATTACATTATAGAAAAAACCGGTAATATGAAATATCCACCTACCACCCCCATCCCCTGCTAGCGACCTTGGGGGTTGTCGCAACGTAATACGGATAATACATATTGAGTCTGCGACCACGTTTGATGTTACGCCGCGGGCGTCAGGGGATTATGAGACGAGAGCCTAAGTTGTTCGGCTTTATACACTAAGGAATAAAGAGAAATAACGTTAATATAACGTTATTAAAAGCAAATAGAGCAACGATTCGATCTTGTAACCGCTCATTGTCCATATTGGCATCTATATTAGTTGCGTCGATGTGAAAAATTTGTCTAAGAACATTCAGACATTGCTAACCGAATTATTTCTCTGATTAACATTACCAAATTCTCAAAATGGATATTATCAAAAAATCTCTGAAACTATACAAGTGAAAATTGTCACGTGTACCTTGAAAAAAAAGTTATTCAAACATTTGAAAAACTAAAATGCAAATGAATCTATAACGCTTTCACTTACCCTTTATCCCAGAGACTTCATCCCTATCTTACGACTGTTCACGAGACACCCTCATGGCTACCCTTCAGTGCCTTCTCCTCCTGCCATCTCCATCTCATTTGCATTCCTTTGCGACCCTTCGTCTTCTCACCCCATCCATCCGTAACGCCCTCGTGGCATACCACGTGAATATCAATGTTTCTCTGCCGAAACAGAAGGCACTTTCTTACGAGGGGCTAGAAACGAAGTGACAGGAGGGCGGGGGGTGGTTGGTTAGTTGAGCGCCACTTCAGGCTTTTCACTTTTTTAAACGAGCTGCGCAATCTCAAATACCTACATGCATATTTCTCGGTATGATAAGAAGGTTTTCGTAACTGTAGCTATAACTTCTTTTTTTTTTATCATTACCTTCGTCTTCCATCAGAATAAGATTAGTAGAGCTGTAAAAGAACTAATCAGAAATGATAGGTATCTACGTTCTTTCCGATTGGTGAGTTGACTTGCCACCGTGGCGCTGCAGTGCCGAACTGTCATGGCTGCTTCAAAAGTTTCAACTTAGTTCTGCTTAAATTGTTTAGTAGTGCCTAGTGGTCGACTACTTGTGACTTTCAGGCGGCCATTGTTCTAGTACCAGGTTTGCCACCAGAGTGCGTATTGCTAATACGTATTATCAATAAGTGACTTAATGGAAGATGGCGAGTTCGTATGGCTTGTTGTATATCGCAAGACTCACTTGCATCTTGTAGATGGTAACGAGGTAAGAGTTAAGTTCAGCTAACCAGGGTAGCGAGATTATTGTTTGCATGCTAATGCAGAATTATAGTTCTTGGTTTACTATTCAATCAAGAAGTTGCGCGAAGCTCATTAAATTCGCGAGTTAAAGCTTGAGGCGTTAAGTGAGGGTGGATTTCTGGTGTGCTGAATTTTAGGATTCGGAGCATGAAATATCAATTAAACGATAAATTGTATCTATGTAATCGGCCTTTCCCCATGACCTTTCCTTTCTAGCCTTAGATAAACATCAGATAGACGTCGTTAATCTTCCGTCGCACAAATGCTTCGTTATTGTACTATGGTATACATGCACAGGGTGTCCTAAAGTTACTGGTTATGCAGGGTACGGTGATGTTACTGATTGTCAGACAATAGTAAGTAATGAAAGTGACTTTCGTTTTATTATAAAATATTCAATTTTTAACTGAAGCCTGAACCTAAATTTACGAATTTTTGTTTTTTCCCTAGTAGAAATTGTACATGGATTCCAAGTAGCTACAAGCTAGTTTTCCCTATTTCTATCTAGGCGCTTACTAGGAAAAGTACCTAGGACCTGACCAGAACTGTTTCCCAGGTCAGTTTCTCACTATCCATGTCGACATGTACGATTGACATAGAAAATATTTATTGACTCATGTAATACATGTATGTAATACAAATCTATAGATAATTCCAGTTCTTATAACATATATTCGGCAATACTGGGTATATCGATTATATCGTACTTTATTATTTCTCTTCCTCATCTTCCTTGGCTCTAACGCTAAACCAGAAACTAATAACATTCCAAGGCGCGAGAATATAAACGACGCTACTGTAACGCGCGCTTCTTGACTTGTATTAAATTTCTCGTTTGTCGATAACAATCTCTAATCAGAAACAATTTAATTATCAGACCTAAGGATCGTAGTAATATCCTTTGTAGCACTTTATAATTATGATTATTATCCGTCATCCAATTCGCCATCGGTTTGCGTTCTTTCCACCAACCCTTCCCATAATTCGCTTATACCTCTATCGCCATTCGTTTCGTCCCTTCACATCTCTGCCCCCTTTTGCATTTGCATTAATTGTATTAAATGCTGGAGAGTTTGCAGATTTCCATTATACGGATACGTCGACCGTATGAAGCGATTTTAATTGCAGTGAAACTTGTAAATTGAAATGTAGATCGGATGGGTATAGTTCCATGAAAATATCTAGCTTTAATGACGTCATTCTTATTTTAGTAACAATGCCGAAGAAAATAATCAGTTTTTTCAAGTACTTGTTGAACCATCCTGGAGTGCTTCGTTTCGTACGCGAATAACGACGGAAAAATTTATCGACAGTATTTATTCTACGTTTCTTCGTACATTCTCAATTACGTCAGATCATTTACTGTAGTGCTTTGATTTGACAAATATACTATATGAGTTGAAGAGAACTTTGATAGACTTGAAAAATCCCATGGCTTACACGGCGGCTATATAAAGGAATCTCCTCTTTCCAAATAGACTCTTAAAAATCTTTTATCGCAAAAGAGCTTTTTCCACTCACCTGAACATTCTCGGCTCTTTTGCCGAAGGATCCCTTACAAGGATTGCTGATCGGTGAAGTGGACCTTTTCAAGAATGGATCGATGAATAACACGTGTTTCAGAATAATTTGGGAATTCTTGCTTGACCTGTTCACGTTACCTTTACTCGTGAAAGTCCTTACGAGAGATTTCGGTTTAAACTCAAGGAAAATGACACTCGATCTCTTAATAACATTACAGGATTTATAAGGATCTCTTGGAATCTATACAATCATTTCTTCCCGGTATCTGGATGCGATTTTATGATTTTTAAAAATTTTATATTAAATATTCAATTTGATTTAAACAGATTTCAGCCAGACTTTTAGTGGACTTTATGGTGGAATTGTTATTCTTCCTTGGCACTTGCCACAAATACATTTCCGTCTCTTCACTCTTGGGAAACATATAGCTTGCCTATATTACACACATTCCGTACTGCTGAATCCTATCAAATAAGAGAGGCATGCATGCTTGTGAAATAGGTGCGCGAATTTCTTGCGAATTATTATTGCGCTTTACCGTCTCGGCATGATTCTCTTGAATAATCGCACATTCTTCTTCCGTTGGCTCAGTTTTGGAATTCATTCGTGAAATTACATCGAAGACGTCCTTACGGCGGATGGAATAGGAGGAGGGAATCTTCTTGGAAATACACAAAAAACGGGATACTTGATTCGTCCAGAAGCTGGCGAGGATGGTGAAACGTCAGGAATACCATCAGCGTCGATATTCTAATACGTAAGGTTTTTATAAATTTTGAATTTTTCGAGTGACGTCACGAGGATTCTAAAGACAAGAAATTTTGTATAATCTCATCTACTTTGATTACAAATTCTAACTCGCTATTTGTTTGCATGCTGAAAGAAAGACGACTTACCGTAAGAGCAGTCTGGCTGTGGACTCTTCGATTTAGCACATTGATAAATTTCGGTTGGGACGGTACTAGTTCCCATGTTATCCCCGGTGTCCTTCGTAACCAGGGATTCTCATAAATGTCAGACATTGCTTCCATATATTTCTTACCCCTTGAAATCGATACGTCCATGTAAACGAGGACAGATGAGACGCTACTGTTAGATAACCTGGATGAGAGGATGGCAAATCATAAATCCTATTTTTTGAATAATTTTTCCCCACGCGATATGTAAAATGAACGAAACGAATGTCTGCTACAAAGCCGACTGGCATTTGTTAATTTTAAATGTATAATCGGTATATTATACCACAACACCAACCCTCTGAAATGAAATTCAATACATTTTATTATTGATTCAATTGGACGTAGACAAATTTTGAATAAATAAACGTCAGTGTACATAAATATTTCATACTGGGATATTAACGTATTCGTTCGGATAAAGGACACTGAAAATCAATATTACGTCATTGCATAATCCATATTCACGGTGGAAAACAAGTAATATGCAATCTCATGGTGTTTCGTTATTTTTTGTTTCAAGGGGGTTTAACCAGTCAGCCTAATTTCACGTACAGTATTGTAACAGTAGAGAATCAGAATATTGGACTCACGTACTTTTGAAATGTCGTTAACGTAGTAAGTCGAATATAATAAATTCAAACATTCCAATGCAGATGCATATAGTAAAATAGCTGGGCTTGATGATAGAGCGTCGCACCCTTGAAACCATTGAATAATTAAGCATTACTCAATTTAATTGACATTCCATCGTTTCGATGGAGCGCAAGACTATGGAATGAAAGGTCATTTGAATATTATTAATTATTAGCGTATACGTCATTAATAAAATCATCAAATCGTAATTTATTATTATTTTCATTTTGAAAGCTGTCAATATCATTGACACATCATTATTTATCAAGCTTTGCAAATAAACTGTTGAACTCGGAAAAATTTACCAAAATCATATCCAACAGTACCGTCAGTTTGTCTAATAATAATAATTACATACCCCTTATACGACTTACCCGAATATGTAAAATAATCGACTAACCCCAAAACGAACTTATATACCCTCGAACCAAATTCTCGCCATAGAATTCAATGAATTCGTGTAGCGTTGAATTCTATTTTCAGGAATATCCCTGAGGCAGTAGAAAAAAAATATGGAGCAGCGACCATCGGCAACCCAACGAAGGAAATGGCGAGCAGAGGGTGAGTTGATTTTTCCGGTCGCATCAAATCCTAACTATGTCATAGGACGAACAGTCCGAATCCCTAAGGTTTGAGTTTATCGTAATTTTCATCCGGCATGACTACAGCCTTACAACAAAATAAAATCTAATCTCGCTTCGTCTATGAAGTCCATTTTCTATGAAATCGTGACAAGTAATTTTTGTTATCTTTCATTTTTATTTCTGTACGATTTCCATTATTATTGATAGATTGATTGATCTTGGATTTGGGTTACTTTATTTAGCATCGCAATCCAATTACTCCCCAACCTCGTCCACGTTTACTGCTCTATCTTCATAAAGACGCCATAACTTTTATTTGATTATTACGAGCATAGAGAGATTTCGCTACGGGTCAGTAGTCAAGTAGAAATGGAGGTTTATGTACTACCTTGGAAAATCGCGAATTCATTCTTTCTCTCCCTACTATCTCCCTGTCTTTCTGTCTACGTATACGAACAAGAATTCCTTCGAGTAATAGCAGTGCTATTGCTCTGTAAAAAGATTATGCGCCATCTTGAGGCTCGCGTATACGAAAAGTGACTTTTGCAATTTTCCAAGGAGAATTGTAGAAAAGCCACTTCCAGTTCAAGCCGACGTTCAAGTGGTATCGTTGATATGCTTAAGATACATTTATAAGGGATTATTCATTCAAATATTAAGATTTATAATACAAGTGGGCGTTATTCAAGCGATCATCAAAGTACTCGCTTTAGTAGAAACACAACGGCACAAAATGGTATTTATGAATAAAGTCAAATCAGCTACGGTATAAGAGACTCATTATACCGCGTGACTAAAAGCAAATGGATGTATACTTACTGAAAATTCAATGTCTACACGTCTTTTTGCCTTTACTCACGCGACATCCTATATGAAAAATTTTTATTGTTACGGTTGTGTAATTTTCAAAAGTCAATATAATTCCTTATCAGTCCGTTGCTAAGATACATAAATTCACAGATATCGTGTTGAACCATGACTATCTCGTTTTTCACAAAATTAAACTTCACTGTTTATTTGAAACGTTATACCTGCAGCCCGGCCGAAACAACAAGGTGTACAGGTAACGTAGGCATTGGTAGGTACGTGTTATTGATCTTCGAAATCCATGCGAACGCAATACTTGAACAACATTAATTAAATCTCGCCCACTAATTCAGTATTGAATTTCCTTGAACAATAGCCCAGCGTAGTAGCTACAAGACTGTTCAGCGGAGGCTTCAGCCATAGCTCGAGGGCCTCGAGCTATTATCCGAGAGGAAAGATAATTCCCTTTTTTTTTTTTTTCAAAAAAAATTCATAGTTTAGTTAACTAGTCAGCCAATCGAGATTACTTAGGCAGTTAGAGAATAATAATGTTAGATCGATTGAATTAAAAATTATAATATGACGTACTGACTGTTAATATCAATGATTGACAGGTATATAGAAAATAGACATAAACTTGACGTACCTGTATTCGTAACTTTGCATATGTAACAAATTGCCAAAGCATTTTGATTCCAGGCGTCATCACTTCGTTTTTTGAACGACAGTTTAATTAATTCTGCTGGTTTGGACGTTGACTCACCACCTGTCCCAAAAGTCATATACGTAAAGGTTTTCTTCGTGTGTACACACGTGGTATGCCATATGTAGATAAAACACTCGTCTACATCGGGCCACGCGTCATAATAACTCTCCCGATATTTTCACACGGGCGCAGCAAAGTTTCGGCGGAAAATGGAGAAATTAACCGAGGGAAGTTCGCCGGTGTGTTTGAGAAAGAGAGAAAGGGAAACGTGGTAGATTCGAAGCATTAATCACTGGCTGCGCACGGAAATTGACGGACTTGGAAAAAATATAGTTCTGTTTTCTCAGTGTGCCGACGTTTTTCTCGTTTCCTTGTTTTTTCTTTCCTTTCATTCGAAAGATTCCCGATTAGACGGATAAACCGTATCGCGTACGCTTGTATTCCTTACTTTACTCAAAACAGCTCTGGTAAAAGATTTTGAAAAAAAAAAATATATCCATCCTGAATAAATACTGAGAAGCGTTGAACGCGTATCTTGTCGTCATGTTCCTAGGGGAAAAATATCCTTTGTTACCATTTTCCAATGAGTTAATAAAAGCGATTTACTTTATTTCAAGACAGACGAGTTCCGTTCTTGGATATGTTTTGTTCATCTGCCAAGTTCTGTGATCGTTAGGAATAAAAGTTCCCTCGCAGTAAGGTTACTGAGCTTGCTGAAAATAATTGCCCAGGTTGTCTCGTATGAGAAAACGTATTATCATTGAGTAAAAATATCCTTCTTTCATTTCCTTTTCAGCCCTTGGACCTTTCTTATACGTTCCCTACGTCAGCCTTAATTTCTGTACTCTGATCTTAGGATCCCCGTGTAATCTTAATCTAGAAAGATATCCATTAGAATTAGTGTGGAATCCTAAAGAGGACAAAGGTCATGGTAAAGAAGAGATGAAAGAAGGTCATAATACCAGGTGATAAAGGAAAAGGTATTCTAGAAGTAGTAATCGAATTTCCCAAGCGAGCTTCTTTCTTTGACTATTTTACACCTGGAAGACGCTTGCTTACTCGCATTCTATTTTTATTACTGATTTACTCACCGTCTGGAAGAAAACATTTTTTTTGCTTCAGTGCAAAATAGGCCTACATACGTATATATGTATTCATGATATGGGACTGTACGAAAATGCTTTGAACTAGGACACGGAGAATACGAAGTTGAGAAGAACCAGTGGGCGGTGGGTAAATGATGCTTTTGAAACATGCAAATCCCGTTGCAATGCTTTGCTTTTGAATAATCCATTGCATGGTAGCCTGGGTTGCGTTTCGATTACATTTCCTCTGGAAATTACATTCGGCCATAACGTGGTAAAGCGTTACAGGCTGAAAATGTTATTAATATTAAATAGAAAATATGGTTATTGAATGAGCTGACGTGGTTGTCGACACTCGACGAATTACGTTATACGTCTCGATTTTAAATAAACAATGAAATCATTCATAATTCGTATTATCGTCATGATTTAATTGTAAAATTGAAAAGAATAAGTTGAAATGTCAAAATATTATAATGCACAGTATATCATAAAAATTTCAAAATAATCCTCACGATACGTATGAGCAGACTAAAGCTACAGTCAAATAAATCTTTGCAAATATTCGTTATTCGATTTCATATCTTGTTGGATATTTGAAAATCCATATAGAAACAACGCCACTAGTTCACGTACGTGACGATATACCTTGTTGAAGATACACGCCTTGTACCAATTTTACATTATCGCATATACACCAAAGGAATAGACACACCCATGTATCGATGATGTATAAAATTCGATTTCTGTGATCACATAAGAATTGAAAGAAAATTCTTCGCACGTTTTTCACAAAGAACATCGCAGCATCCACCCTCCACGCGGATTTCCCATACATTTGATAAGACGAAAAAAAAAGGAATAAAAAAAGTGAAAAGAAAAAAAACAATACCAAAATATTTTAGTGTCACAATATAACATTATTTTATCGACTACCATTACCAATATCCAATGTATTTCTCCCTTCTTTAAAAATCCACGAACGGAATACGAAAGATTTTCTGCCGGCAGAAAAGGAGCCGACGCCACTAGAAACTCGTACAATCCGATCTCTTCTATTTGTACAAGAATCAAAGAAACATAGACTCTTCCGTATATTGTTTCGATATCGATGTACCCACGGCATATCGAAGGCTTTACCCTCGCTTCATAGCACAACGAAATTGACTCGTTCCAGAAGATTAACTGTGCAACGTCTCTCGACCAGAAAGCATTTGCCGTATTAGAAATTCGTGAATTGTCCCTTCCGTAAATTTAAAACGCGAAGAAGACGAATACGCCGATTCTTCCGACTGATGACTTTCCCCTTGTTTGACATCAAATGAAAATGCTGTACATTCCACACCAAAAATATTAAGAACCAGTCTTTACGACGAATGCGTAAAAAAATTTTGTTTAATCTTAAAAATATTCAAACAACCAGCTGAGTACTTGTGCATTTTTTTTTAATACATTCGTAAATCTCCCCTGCATTGCAAACATCCACGCTTACACGTATCGCCACATTCGTGGTGAAGAGATTCTGCCTGCACCAGGGGTTACTCTTACCGGCCGACAATAATCCTCTTATAGCTCCAACTTCATTAGGCCGCATCCACAGCAGCGACGTTACCGGTGGTAGTAGGAATACTGTTAATAGTATGGCAGCGATGGGTAGTACCATATAGCACTAGTAGTAGTTATAATACAGCAGTGGTGGTAGCGACGGTACTTGGGGGGGTGAGATTAAATATAGACTGCATCAAGTACATATTGTAAGCTGCTTAGGTCGGTACACGTGCACTCTAACGTTACTTGGAGTCGTGTAGAACTTCCATTATAAACTGTATATGCGCATTGACCATTTTCGAGAATTCTACCTCCTGGGAAGTCTGGCTCTCATCTGGGTAAGGTTAGGTTAGGCTACTACGTTGCTATTCAAAATTCTGACGGTTTGAGAGACACGCGTGGAACGGCGGACGACACGTTTCCTTCTTTAACGAAAACCACAACGAAAGGACAGGTAGTATTTCCCAGCATGGATTTGACGTGTCACGTATCACGTGTTACTACTATCTTTTCTTCTTATCTTTGTCCATACTTCGGTTTCTTTCTTTTCTTTACTTAGCTCCTTCTGTTTACCCACATATTGCCATTTTAAACGATGCTAGACGCCTGTATATTATGTTACGTGGGCACTGCGTGTGTTGTAAACACGTTTTACACGGGTTTACACATCTAGATACGTGTTATAGACGTAGCCGTATATGACGCGCACTTGACTGTACCATACAAGCAGAGAATTTTATTAAGTTGGTAACACGCTTCCAGCGAGTGATAACTTTTTAGGGGCGCGAAGCGAAATTTTATTGGCTCACGAGAGATTGTACGAAGGGTTCGTCGTTCGGGACATTATACAATAAACGTGACGTAGTAGAAGGAGGGATTCGTCATTTTAGGGTAAAAAAGGGCAACTGGTAATTTTTAATGTATGGAGAAAAGCATTGGATTACATGGCTTCAGAAAAGAAATCTAGGTGGACAGACAAACAGATAGTCGGATTGTTGAAACGGTGGTAGCGCAGGGATGCCGCGAGGAGGATGCAAGGCTGCGGTAATGTCGTCTTTATCCTTGCCGACGTCAGTGCTCGAGCATTTCCTTCGAAACGCTAAGATGTCTCGAGAGCCTCACCAAACTCTGGCAAATATTTGAAGAGCTTTTGTGCACATGTGCGCTGCGCTTATTATTCTTACCGAACCAGGCTTGGTAACCGCGTACTAGTCTTACTGTTACGTGCCTACGCCAGTGTCAAAGTCAATTTTACGCCAATGAATCTTTCTGATATCTTGCCATTAAGAAAACCCACGATATTTCGTCGGAGAGATTGAATCTGGCTGCTGTATAGTCCGTCCAAAAGTTTAATGTGTTTTTGTGACAGGTCGAAAACGATGAAAGCTTCGACAGGGCTTTGAAGGTTTATATAAAATTATATTTCAAATAAGGCTTCGCATTTTGCATCGAACTATACTACATTTTTCTCTTTCTATGAAAACTAGTTGCGCCTTGCTAACGATTTTGTTTTGCATCCTTTAAAAAAACACATTAAACTCGTGAACCTAGTATAGCTGTCTAATGTTAAATACATGTAAAATCAATATTTCTCCTACGCTACATGAATTAAACAGATATATCGAGAGGAAGCTTTTCCGCGTGAAATTATATCCTGAATATATAAATAATTCGTAGCTTCGGATTTAAGCTTATGAGTTTCTGTTTCTAATGTTACATAATTTAGTAGCAGCTTCGAGGCTTACAGACGTTTTTTGTATCATTTATTTTAACAATTTTCTATCGTAGCTCCAATACAGTACAAAACTCATCTACAAAAAATACTATAGACACAGGTGCTCTTTAATACACGAAAAGCTCAGGTAATAGTTTGACGTTCCCAAAAGATCAAATGCTAGATATCCTCTGTTATCGTACAACCAATTCAAACGATGTCCAGGAATTGTCACGCATACAGTAGCAAGGCAGTGCACTGTATGGAATGCAGAAACTACCGTAGTTCAATGCAGCGGCAATTCGAATGCACGAGATCTCCTCCAGTATACAGTGTCGATTCATTCGGAATTGTAAAGTTGTAAATTGGAATTAAATTGCACTCGCTAATGTCGCGATTTAAATGTAAACGCGCGAAAATGGAAACTTTACAACCAGTGCCGCCGAATTGGCAGCTATACTGCACTATACCGTACTGGTAGGGCTGTCTTTATGGCTGAATCGGCCACACGGCGAAAAAGCCCGTGCGGCCGCAGGATCCATATTTTTCAAAGTACCATCGATAACGCGCGCCGTAAAAAGCTCTCGCGGAGATTCTACCGATATATGCGTAGAGGAACGAAATGCTCGATAAAATATACATCCGTATGACTTATACAGTATCAAGCACTGTAGACGTATACTATACTGTACTGTAATATAATATACGAGAGTGAGATAAACCATCGCAAGTTGATCTCTTCTTCCACCACTCGTCTGGCTACCGATCGTAAATCCCTGAACGTGTTTCACTTCTGGACAGCATACGTACTGGTATATTATTCAAATTAGCTAAGGTTTGTATATATCTTGATCTGCACAATAAGCAGGATTACGCGAGGTGATAACCGTACGATAACAGTATTTATTTTAGAGATCTTCCAAGGAGCATCCTTATACGGAAGTTGTACGAACATTTCTTGTTAATACTACATCCGCCATTTAAGAACCCACCTTTCAGTTACACCTTAGCTTTCGGTTATAGTGGATATTAATTCGTGTATATGCAATGTCTGGAGACTTTAACTTGCTAGAAGTCTCTGATCGCTATAGATATATATGCATGTAACCAGGTACCGATTCACTCGGAGTACGATTTAATCTAGTTAAGGAGTAATTAGTCAGTGGTTAACCCGAACTACTACGTTAGTCATATTTACCGTAACCACCATAAACCAAGAGGGAGCGAATGGCGTTTGATACGTTATGTTAGCACACGTGACCATGTTCCTCGTAGATCGTTTAGGATTTCATGAAACTCGATGAGAGAATGAGAAGCGTTATTTTTAATTTATTATTTCTCACCCTCATATTTACATAGGAGAAACGACCATCGCGAATATATCATTACTACTTATATGTCGGCTGTACAGAATGCGCTCATCTTTATTAATACGGATGAGAATTTTAAGTTCACCTCCAGGAGAGTAACTTGGATAATATTTACGTTTCATTTTGTTGAAGCTCTTCATCCACAGGGGTGCTCATTCGTTTATTTGTACTATTCCACCGGATGATAACGATCTTGGATAAAAATGCTGCTTTTTTTTCTGCTTTCTGGTGCCCTGCGCACGAACGCAGAATTGATCTTATTCGTTAATTGGATATGATGGTATAACGGCGGATAACAGTTGAAGTATTTTTTCTACATTTTTTTTATTCGTTTAAAAATTTAACACGTGCTATGGGACGTTATTCAATTTTTTATATTTCCCATATACGTACATACGCAACATACGTGACAACTTCTGGGGTCTCCTAGATGATGAAGTGTGGGTTTCGATTTAGGAGGACATAGTTCGTCCTCGTGCTGGCAGCATGATGACACAGGTTATTCATACCTGTAGTCTGTTCATACGTGTGCAATAATTTATAGAGATTCAGATAATTTTGTCAATTAATAAGTTAATCAGAAGGCCTTTGGGTAAGGCAACTTTTCTGAAGTTGTTTCATTGATTTTTCTATGCAACATAATGCTTGTCTTTCAGCTAACATTTTTTTTCTCTTCTGTAATGAAATTTTCGAAAGATGACCCAAAGAAAAGATTAAGTGGTAAGCAAATAGGAATATTTTCTGTTATTCCAACTTTTTCGTTTCTTTGACTTTTTTTTCACAATTTTATACACACACTTTCTCTCTGTTCTACTTGTTTTCTATCTCTCAGCCAATATCGATCGACACTCTGACGGAAAGCTTCGTATGTTTATTCGCAGTTCAGGAATGCGCACTCTACGGATTTACATGCTTTCGCGTTTATAGACAGGCTAAACCGATTATAGTAACGTAGGGATAACGGAAAACGAAAATACTCGGAAAATTATGGAAATTTGTCATTCTTGTTTTCAGAACAAATAGTCCAAAATGGATATACTTGTCGTATTATCTTTGATATAACCATCAGTTTCTTGTACCGTGATCAAAATTTCTGATATCCTCGCGTTATCCTGACTACTAAATTCGTAATCGTCAAATGCAACCATTCCAAACATATATGTATCATGTGTATTATATATAACCATTCGTGGAAAATAACAAAAGCACTCTATTCCTACCATAAGGTTTGGTCCAGTATTGCAGATAACGCACGATCGATATAATCGATAATGGAAACGGTATCGTGCTGACTACCCAACACATCTCATTTTACAGTACCATCATTCACTTAAATTTCATGAAGCGTTGCATTATTGATGACACACTCGGGATACAAGAAGGATACAGTTCCGTATTGATCCTTATTCGAACCAATAACGATACCAGTTAATCTAATCACATACATACAGTAGACAGACTCTGGACCCAGATCATCTTAATTTGAGTCTGAATATATTTGAAAATATCTAGAGGAAAAATGACGATGATGATTCCACATGGACCTTCCGGTTCGACTACGCAGAGGAAGGTCTGATAAGACGGGCCAGGTGGGTCACGATGAATTATCCATAAAATTGATTGAAAGTGGGGGCAAACATGACTTATGCGTATTTTTTTTGAATTGCTCGGTCGTCATTATTTCCTTAAAGAGTACGTCTTACCCCACTTTGCCCTACATGCACTTGCTGAATTCGTGATCTTCCGCGCTATCAATGTATTTAGGAACTGGCATACTCGAGTGTGCTAAATTATAAGCTGTGGTCACTTAAGCCACGATTTACGGTGACTGGTTTGTTTCGTGAATGCGTAATACAACCAGTGATTCACTGCCTTGCCTTAAATTAACGAGTAGCCGACGAACGGGCGACGATGAACAAGACTACTTCGAAGAGCATCCTCGAGTGGTAACTCGAAGCAGCCATATATAATTCAAAATCAGCAGTAGTCGCTGAATACATCAAACGCTTTAGACCACACGGCCAAGAGTCTAAGTATATCAATTTCAACAAGTTATGCAAAAGCACACTCGAAGCCAACAGCTTGTACAAATTTGCGAAATACTCGTCAGTTCCAATCAGAGCTGACATATCGAGCTTTTGGAATATTATTGATAGATCGAATATAAAATACTTTTGAAGTCTTTCATCTTTTCATCTCTATTTGAATCGTACAAAACGTCGATCCCAGGAAGGGTCGTAACCCCTTTTCCTTTTTTTTTTTTTTTTTTTAGAAAAATTGATTAAAGCCTCTTGTTGTTTAGACAATCTTCGAGCCGCTTTGTGCTCGCGTCTCTATTTTTCTCCTAACCGAATCGCCACGTATACCAACCTAGGTTCTACGAGGAACTTACCCATATACGTATAGGCGTTACCAACGGTGAGTTTTCGTGATCATTGGCGGCATTGTTGTAAGTGGCTCGGGCAAGCGAAGCAAGGCATTGTGGGCTACGATTTATTCTCGCCTTTGTCTCTAACCAGGTCCCACGGGACTGCGAGGAGCGATACCAGAGAACGAGAGGATTGTTTGCGTCGTTGGTTCAAGGTGCTGGGACTCCCGGAACACATAGGGTTGATAATGCAGGTTAAAATCTAATACGAAAGCTTCCTTTTCTCTGGACATAATAGCAAAGTCATCCTTGTAGACCAGAGAAGGAGAAAGATGCAATGGGATTCTCTAAGGAATCCTTTCATTCTCTAAGTATACATATATACGTATATCTGATAGTTCATTACTCTCTTTGATTTTTCTAGTAAAAGAAAAGTCACCTACTTATATACTGTATTCGTGGCACTAAACTATTAAGCAATATACAGAAGCCCTCCGAAGGCAAAACTTCTCATGAAAGTGATAAACTGCACGAAGACAAACGAGTCGCCCTAAAACTACCCGAAGACGCATTCTGGTACCATAAAGAACGCCCCAACTCTCTGGACCCGCAAAGAATTATCGGTCCTAATAAAACTTGGCGTTTAACGACTTTGATAACTGGATTTCTTTCCGTAAAACGCGTTACTCGGCTACTCTTATCCGATCCATACACTCGCCTCTGTGACGTTATCTTGACGAGTGGTGTGTGTATGTATGATGATGTAATTATGATAAAAAATGCATCGTCAATTCCAAAGCTTAAGTAAAAAATATCTTCAAGGTATTTCGCTTGAATTCTGTTTTTAAAAAAGAGCGTATAAGCCTAACGAGAAAGCTTTGACCGAGCGCATTCATAACGACCCAAGGCGCTGTTCCTACGCATCGTTTACGACGAACAACGTTATTATAATCAATAACTCAAGACGTCATTAACGAGGATTTACGAATGGCATCGTTTACGCCCTAAAAACGTCATCCCATCAGAGTCCGAACCTGCAAAAGTGCCGTGAAAATTAATTAGTGCGCGTCTTGTTATTCCTTTGGAAGGATTCGTCAGGACATTGCGCGGAGCCAAGGATTTGCGCTGCAATTACAGGAAGGATAAACGAAGGACTCGATAACACTTGAAGAGTCCGACAAGTGCCTGCCTATAGATCCAGCATTGGATCACGTAGAGTATTATTTTCTCACTGGTGGTAGTATGGGTATAAAGGAAAACGCAAAAGAAAAATTGAAGGGTAGAAATATAGAGGGCAAGTAAGAATTGAGAAAAATACTGGATCAACCCTTATTGAGGGATGATACAAATTTGTCTACCACACTTTTCAAAACTATGATCTTACCAAGACTCCAAGATACACCAAGGCCCTCCCACGCTCCTTGCCTTCATTCGCTCTCATCCTAGTGCCTAGTCCACACCGGCATCGTCGGCACGAAAGGGGTTCATGACGAATCACCCTCTCGGCAAGCCTAGCACGGTCTATGAAGCGGAGTGTTCTCATCTTTCCTGCTAAGCTCTACTACACTGCGAGGGTGAGAAGTGGGTCACTATTTATGTCACCGGCAGAAACAAGAGACAGACCTTCTCTACTAGCACAGAGCTCCGTATTGCCTCCTGGGGGTTTTCTCGCTTGACTTCCTGGGGGCTAACTCCTTGGCTCGTGACTGGCTAGCTCAGCTTAGCTCAGCTTTGCTAGTTAGCTACGTACTTTCCTATGTGTCTCCTTACTCGGCTGCTTATAGTCAGCTTTGATATATAAATATTACGGGTAAGGATATAGGATTGCGGTAGGCAGTACTGGGCACGGGGTGCGTATGGCGCAACGCGCATCCAAGTTTAATTCCGTGCACCCTTAGACGTCTACCCTCGTAAACTACCGTTTGACGTTAACGCTACAAAAAGGTCTGACCTAACGATCCTTCCAATTGTCGTGTACACGATCATTTCCGTGGAGAGTGAAACGATCTTGTATTTTCAAAGAACGCGCAATTTGACGCTTTTACGAGTCAACTTGGACGATATAATTAATCTTGCTGGGGGTGTCATATTAAAAACTTAATTTTTTACCACGTAACTGCCTATGGCTGGTGTACGCTCTAGAGAATGGCTGCTCTTCCAGACCGGTCGTAACTGTTAACTTCGTACGACTAATATAAGATTCACCCTCTCTCGAGAAGAAAATATTTTAATTAAATTAATTACAATGGCACTCTCATCGCTATCTCTTACCTGCCGAGACAACCATTCCGGCATATTATCATTTGGATTAAATAATTCTTATGTCAGCTGAAATACCGACAGACGTACCGACACGTGATAACAGCTGTAATTTTGTATAATTGGACTGCAAAACATATCGGTCCTTTCTCATTATTTGTTTTCATACGATTAAGTATCATTGTACAGTGGGACGTATTATTAAATCATATACAACAAGTATTCTTACCAACGTCGCTCTTCCTAACCTGACGGTATTCAGAGTCAAAAGTCCCTAGTGCCTAGAGTGTATACGTCAGCATTGTAATGTAAGATGACATTACAATGCTGCGTCACCTTAACGAGATATGTCCCTTGAAAAGTTGTTCCCTCTAGAACTCGTGCCCGTCAACCTCGTGTCGTGCAAGGGGTCGCGATTTAATGAACTATAAGGCATAAATGATGGAGACGCCTGTTTATTATATTCCGGCAGTGCAATGTCAAGGAGATATAAAATTTAATTAAAGGGATCAGTTTTGGTAAGACCCAGAGGTATATACAGGTAGTCCCACTTCGTATATGACGCACCTACCCTTATGAGTAGAGGGATTCATTTTTACACCCTAACTTACGTATCTTGACTTCCTTCCTTCCTTCCTTTCTTCCTTTACCTTATATCTGTACACTGACGTAGCGGAAGACGAGGATGTAAAACTCAGTTCAAAATTGGATAAGCTCCTACGCAAAGTACCTGGTCTGCCCAGAAGAAGGATAATCGATCGTTATCGAGGTATTCTCGTAAGTAGCATGACCCTCTTTAGCGGTCTGCTGGGAATGTCAGCTATTCGGAGGGTTCGAGTGATTCCATTCACGACGTCGTCCTCCCAATATATTAAATTTGCATTTTCTGCGTAATTGAGATTTCAGGTAATATATTTTCACGCATAGTTGATTAAATTCCATTTTATGGGCTGTGGTTTTCCTGAGCGGATATTACGAGAAATTATTACTTTATGCGGGAGATAAAACAGCATCCCATTCCTACATCTTACACAGAGTGTCTCATACTGAAAAAATTCTATATACTTTTAGCTTACTGCAGTGCGACTTTATTGATTAATTTTTTTTTTCTTACATCCGATACATTTTTACAGCATCCTTTGTAATCGCGTTTACTAATATTGAGATTATTGATATTTTCTTTGAAAATCTTTCCGTGAGATACTCATATGATTTTTGCATTATATTACGCCATACGTGATTGCACGGTATAGACGGCCCCGATGATATGACGTTTTATTGGATTCTTGAACGAAAGAAGCGAAAATCGCTCTTTCAATAGAAACTCAGTCGCGCGAGGACGACCCACGTCGCCTGAGAAACGGGTAAGCGACCCATTGGCCATGAAATACCTAAAATGTCATCTTCTTACGTAATCCAAGGACAATTCGCTTTTATATATTTTTCGGCACGGTTCAGTGCAACAAGCTTTGGTGTTTATTCTTCACGAGAACAATTACTCTCTATAGCAATTGTATGGGATGCTGAATATTGTTATTAACTTTCATAATTAGCGAACAACTATGGTAATTAATTCTTTTAGAGGCCATTGTAGTTGGCCTGCATGATTAATAACACGATGAACCATACTATAATAGAATATGATCCGACCATGTGTCTACCAGTACAATTCAACATCCTATTGAATAACTTCTCTATTTCTATAATATTCCGTAGTAAATATTCAGTTGTGAAATTTCAAAGCCTCATTAAAATGAGATAATTTCTGTTAACACAGACGTATGTCAATAATTGTAAATTTTATAATTCAAAGGTAAAATGAGTATGTTGTATGTATCGAGACTTTTATACGATATTATATTTTTAAATGTGAAATAAAAATCCGTCGATATTATAAAACAAAGAAAATACAAAAAAAAAACAGTCTCTGTAACCTGCGTTGTATCGCTAAGAAAGGACAGACAACCGTTAGTCAGAAAGCCCGGCAGAATTGCATTAGGTGCATTAAAGCGTCCAAGCGAGAGGATGCTGGGAGTGGGACCCAATTATTTGCTAACTGGGAAAGATTCGATATTCTCAGAGTAAAGTCGAGTGCCTGGAGACTCTCGGGCGTGGTTGCAGAAAATGTGCTTACGAAAATGTTTCTTTCGAATAATACAATTAGTGTGGAAAGACCGAACGTAGAATAGAAAACACAAAGTATCTCCGTTATAGCATTAAAACGTCTGTCTCCAGGGCATTACACAAATCCTAGGTCAATTTCCACAAAAGCAACCAAACAGAATAAAACACAGAAAAAATGAAGTTTCCCTGAAAAAATAAAAATTTAAAAAATTTCATATCATACGACAAAAATTCAACATTGAAATTCCTTCAAAATTTCACGTGTATCCATCCCACATGTTTTTACCGCCTTTGATCTACAAGCATCTTCTGATAGTAATACAAATATAATATACATCTCAAAATAGACACACCAATCATATCCATTCGTAATGTTAACACCGATGCTTTTTTCTCTATTAAAAAAAAAGCTTTTGCACCAATAAATAATAAAAAGTCAAATGGATTCCGATTACTAGAAATATAAGGTATCGTCCAGCAAATCCTTGGATCAACGTTATACCAGGAGTATTTTCAATAACGAAGACATACAAGTCGTTTCACAAGGAAGAGACTGCAGGACATTGCTCAAGTAAAAGAATCTACTATATACAAGTAAGTTTTACAAGCGGAAGAGTTTTCGGTGCCTCTTAGAAACCAGAGTCCACTTAAAGTTGAACAGTACCGCGTGCACTGGAGCGTATCTCTTCGAAGAACACGAAACACCTTCGTTAGTGGTGTAGCTACTACCCCTGAGATAAGGAACAGTAGCGGTAGGGTGAAAGGAAAGGGGTGAGTTTAGTGCAACCTTTTGCAGAGAAGGTCACGTGGCAGCGTGATAGCTCCACGTGAACATTACGTGGCGTTGGCTTGACGTGTCTCACTGTAATTACTGTAACCCTACACATTTCCAGTATTAACAAAGCATTCTGAAAATAGGTTATCACGTAATGAAAAATATCCAATATGATTATACATATGAATTTGATTGGATAAAATATCATCAAAGACCATTTTTTTTTACATCATCCCTATGTCCTTCGGGTAGACTACGTTTCTTTTTTCTTTTTTTCACGTTTTCCCTGTATATACTCACTGTAGCGTTTACTCATCGCCTGGACGGTAATACCTTAGCGATGGAACCTGGGGGATAAAACGGAGCCCTTACAGACGTGAGGAAGCGTCCAGCCGTCAATCCAACCGACGGCAACGGACGTTCGACAACGCGTTACACTTTCCGCACGACGAGGTTGATCCACATGGGAGCCGCAGAGTGTTTTCCGTTTAGAAAATTGAGTTCCGAGATGTTGTACTGTCTTATTTCTTTTGTCCGCTGTTTCCATTGCTGCGTTTCTTCGATTGAGCGTAAATGCACTTAGAAAGCTGTATAAAGAATATATATATATATATATATATATATCTGTGTATAATGTATACTGTATATGTATATGTATATACACAGTTATTCATGACCATTGCACCACCTGAACCATCTGTCGGTCAGCATGCACTGTACTATGATATTCATGATTTATTGCTGTAAACAATAGAGCACCAAGTTTTGCTTGGGACTTTTCGAATCATATTACACAATATACATACGTGGTTTTATAAAAAGGGTTGAAATTGTTTCCGGCCGAAATTCACTGTGCAAGCCTGGACATTGTCCGCAGTGTGAAATTGGCCTGGCCGTGTGGGGAAACTTCGTTAGCGAAGGTAATCGCGAGGGATACCGAGAACGAGGTAGGAGGGAGCCGAGTGGCAAATGTGAAAGGATTCGTGGCCCAATAGCAACGTCCAACTTTTCCACGAGTTCAATTAATCGGAAACAAAGACAATTCAAAGCGACGCTTCGGCCACCCTCTTTATTTCATTGGGTGCGAGACGAGCTAGGACGCACTCCCACATCCACCCTTGCGGTTTTAAAACAACCCTGCCTGAACCCAGTGACCATCCCACGACACACTCTCGCCCGTGGTTTCCACACCGTCAAGTCAATCGAGATTCTCCACTGCGTCCTTTATACGCCTTGCGGTTGTTTCTTTAATTTGAAAAATCCTTAAAATTACGAATTAATACTTATTCTTGTTAGGGTGCACTTGCAAAGTTCATGAAAGTTAAAACTTTTTATTTACACATTTCAATAGTATTGGATGAGTCATTGGCATTTATCGGTTCCTATCTCGATTACACGTAATTAAAAGACCGAATGCTTTCTGTTGACTGTTATTTGAGAACAGAAACCCCGGAACATTTCGGTGAAAGCCAATAGAGTTGAATCAACACACGATTCTCAATTTAGTGACTAATAATGCAGGGAGTTGTACGGGACAGTGATGGTCGCATTAATTTCAATAGGTACATGCGTCATTACATTAAACGCTCGAATAGTCTCGCATATAGTAGCAAATAAATTAACTGTAATCAACCTTTCGCAATATGTATGATGCTTTAACTGTTTCCCTTATTACCTATGATTAATGGTGGTTAATGGCTCTTTTAAAATGACAAAATCATAGGATCGAATCTAAGGTAAAAATTTTGGATATATATATATATTCAAAATTTGATGCACGTCAACCATTCAATTTCCAAAGCATAATTACGTAATTCTCTCCATGTGAATCGAGCCGCAAGTAGAACTGAGGACGATAGGAGACTTTACGAAAGAGAGAACATCTGACGTAGCAATAAAAATATCCTTTTCTTATCACAGTCACTTGTATCCTTCTTGTCATAGCGTCTTCCTTGAAATAAAACACCGGACAGGTATCACAGCAAAGGTAAAAGAATTTTCAATTTCAAAAAATTTCTTTCACAACTCACATATGCGCCCTCTAACTCTTCGTGGCGCCTGTCCTCTTCAATTTCATCTTATCCTACGAGTCTAATTCACTTTTTCCAGAAATTCAGAAAGTAAATTTACCTCGTAAGTCAATGTAAATTTACGACGCTAACCGTGACCTGCGACCGTCTAGATAAACGTGACGTCTCGTATCATGAAACAGCAGTTCGCCACATTAAAGTCAAGCGACTGCGTTGCACGGGAAACATATTCCTGTCGCGATATTCAATAAATAGAATATACACATACCCCTACCTAGTTTCATAGAAACAAAGTTCCGTTCATCCAAATACAAGGGTTATATGCCCAACCCTCATACGTTACGACACTCTACGTATTTCCTTTCACGTGTGAATACAATAAGTAACGTGAAACAATCGAAGCAGCGAACGCATCCGCAATTTCCATGAAACGAATATTCGCCCATGCGACAAAAGGAATGTCAATGCTCGACGAACAGTACGAATAGAAATTCCATTCGGAATAGAAATTTCTCTCTACAATCAATTAACTCCGTTTCCATTGTACCTCCCTTGGAAATCCCTTCTTGGACGGAATTACGCGACCCGCCGGTACTATCCTGCTCGTAGATCCCCTAGCATAATCTATATCCTCCGACTAAGAGAAACTATATATTATCCGCGAGCACTGGGATGGGCGGACCGCGGACATTTCTATGTCGAGGGTCGTTTAGTAGTCTGCTAAACTACACGGAAAGGGAACCTCGGTATATCTATTTTACTGTGGTAACATTCAACAAATTGATATCCTAGGGGGTTGTAACTACTCGCCCTTTCAAAGAGACGAATTTACCCTTTGGTTATTTACATCTCAAAGATTTCATACCAAAGCTTAATTGACGTGTTTTAATTAAATAGACTGATACATCATGCGAGTGTTACGTAATAATTTACTAATTTATCAAGGCACTCTGATTGTTTAATAATATAATGTATCTTAGCTCAGTTATAACGCGTCGATATAAAAGTTGAAAGCTTAAACGTGATGGGCTCAAGTTTTCGTGTTACACGATACACTAGTTTGGCACTGGTTGTGAAGATAATTTTAATGTTATCCCAGACAACACGTATGTCTTAAAGTCATCTTTGAGATGTGTTAAAGCCAACTTCTGTCGTTAGACATATTTATTATTAATTAATATAATATTCTGAGTATTCGTCGTACTAATTCAATTGATATTTAAAAATATTCGTTCAAAGATTCTAGTTGAAATAGATTTTATACTTGCTGGATTTTATTGGCTAAACTGAGGATAATTAAATTCATTTACGCTCCACCGCCGTGGTATGAAGCTTCATAATAATTACGTGACCACAAGGATAGCTGGGGCGACCGCAGGAGCGATAACGATGGTCAAGATAATAAAGAGAGCATTAACTAGAAGAGGGAAAGGGATAAGAGGAGGGAGAAAGAAAGAAGAGCAAAATCCTAAAAGGAAAGAGTGAAAGAGAAGACTATCCACTCTGTTCGTAAAATTGAGAAACTGACGTTATATGTGATCCCACAATATTATCGCCGTAATCAATGTTATCAGTCTTATCGGTTATAGGAATTTATTTAGTTCATATTGAATTTCAGTCAACGTACAGTACAGAGTGAATTATCAGTTTTAAGCGGAGGTATGGAAAATGAAGGTTTCAAATAATTTATCATGTAATATACAACGTATGATGTTAGACTTGCCTGTTGCTCGAATAGAACGTGGTTGGGCGAAACAGTTCCCTTCGAAAAGGAGAGCCTCGAGAACATGGCTATTAAAATATTTTATGATCTCAATCCCACTTCGAAAGCACAATGTCGTTTATGGCCGGGGACATTTATTGAACATAAATTTCCGTACGGTCGCATTATTCCAGCCATACGTTCAAACCGTCGAACTGGTCGCGTGAACTATACGCGGCTAATTTAATTCTCAATTACGAGAACGAATTCCTGCCTGTAAATCTAGCAGTCTCAGAAATACAAATTCCACCCGTTATAAACATTAGATCGTCACGAAACTTTACCATCACGATCATTCCAATTGGAATGAATAAATCTCCTACGAGGGATCATGAGATTCGTCAAGAGCTGTTCAGCCATCAACAGCAGCTTCTAGACGTACAGTTGGGTTTGCTGGATGAGTAACAAGGGTAGTACGTGGATCCTTTGCAGGTATATCGAATGCAGAAACGTACAGAGGATTGGGGTGGCTTCTGCCTTGGCACTGGGGGACAGTAGGGTTGCCTAGGACCTGGAGGTTCTGGACAAGGTCGAGCTACACAGATTGTCGGCGGTGGCGATACGTCTTCAGGCGGTGATCTGCAAGTCTGGTCGAATTGATTAATTCCTAATCATTCCGATGGAATCGAATATGCGACGAATCAGCGATGCAGTCGCATAATGCATATAGACGAATAGTCAATTACGTACTAGGGGTAAGCATGGAGGAGGACAATGTGGAATTGGAGGATAGGATTCTGGAGGCGGACAGCCATATTCTGGACAACAAAATGGTAGTGGTCTACAGTGATGACATGGAGGTGGTAAAGTACTTGGTCTTCTCTTTTCCATTTGTGCACAGTTCGAGTTGCATGACATTTTTGTATTTGGTATTTTTGAAAGGTCGTTGAGAAAATAAAAAAATTTTTAGTTATACGTCACATAACCCACAGAAATTTGACGATGCATTTCATGCGAGTGATATTCTGATTTATAAATTGGCGATTTGCTTTTATTAACTGCGAGTTGTATTGTTTTCTTACCTATATGGATTACGTGCTGTTTCTGTTAATATATTGTGTGAACAAAAAAGCTCATGGTTCGGAGTGATGTTTTGCAGCGTATTTTTCAGACTCGAGTCAATCTGGAAAGTCAGTAACCATTTTAAGGAAACTCGTTTAAAGTTACCTCGAGCCGAATACAGGCAGTGACGACGAACTCTCTTGCGGCGGTGACTACAACAGCTGTGGAACGTCGGAACCAAGTCAATTTTCACAGGAAGAAAACGGGAAATTCTTATCGAAAAGGTTAATGCTCTTATCGGGAATTCCATTTATTCGTGCGAAGCTTGGCCGCTCGCGTTTACACGAGTTACGGAACGTAAACGGACGATCGAGTCGATCGGCGCGATACTTCTGGGACTGAGGACGGACAATTTCAGGCGACGGGTTTTCCACAGCAGTCGATCCATTTTAGGCAGCAACAAATGGATTGCGTGGGAGGTAGGACTGAGGATGGGCAAGACGGTACGTAGGGCCAGTAACAGGGCGCGTAGGTTGACCTGTCGCCAATAAATCATAAGTCAGTTGAACGAGGTATTCATCGAAAGCAACTGGCGTTTACTAAGAGTATAAAAAGAAAGATTAAAGAGAGAAAAAGAAAGTTTGTTGGAAATTTGTTCTTTTACAATTTATATTCTCCCCCTACGAAAAATCGCATTGAATAAAGGCCAAGGTATGCTTGTACCTATTGCACGTGTACGTGAGCTGAAATCGAACAGCAGACTGTCCAGGAGGGGTCGTTCCAGTTATTGGGCATTTTGGACAAGGTATATCGTTGCAGGGTGGCTTCTGAGAACAGCGGGATGGTATTCCAGGTGGATATCTGGCGTAAATCTCAGCGAGATTGGTCATCCCGGTTATTTTAAAGTATCCTGAGAATTTCTTCGCGCCTCTGTCACTGTGAGTCAAGAATAATAAGAATGACTTGCATGCCAAAAGATCAAATTACCGAACAAGAACGGTTTGAAGATTATAAATTTAGGTACTGAAATTTTTGGTTGGCTGAACGTTCGTTTTGTTTATGACATTGAGTTGAGAAACGTATTTGTAACATATGACAACTGCCTGTATGATTTTCATTTCGTTTCCAGTGATTGCGCGAGACACGCGTCGCTCATACTTGTCATACATACGCTGTACGGACAGTAGAGTCTTGTCGTTTTCTTGGAAAATTGCCCTGAGCTTGTTGAAAGGACAATAGGAAGAAACATCATTTTCGTAATCACAACAGATATTATAATAAACCGTATCTTTACAGAGGCTTATACATTCTAAAATGAACAAGAAGACTTTACGAAATGTACAGGCTTTAAATCATAAAATGATTCAGGAATCGGTCGTTGACATTATTTACAATACAACTGCAAAAGCACTGCACGCCAAGTGCCGGTTGGCAACAGTTTGCAAAAAGCATATAGCATTTTAATTCGACGTGCTTGAGCTTTTTCGTAAATCTTATCTCAGCACCTTCTAACAAATTCAATACATCTCGACGTCATTTCATCCCTAAGTATCCCAAGATTCTGGTGAAATATTGTATCTGTCTCAGTATCGATTATCGACTATGAAATTTATCAAATTTTTACAAGGTGCTGAGACTCGCTCTTGTACCAACTGGTATCTGCTTCGATTCATACGAACTTTTAGTATTACGTTGAATAAAGGAAACAGAAAATAACGTAAACAAAGCAGAGAAATACAAGAGACACAAACTCTCATGAAAATGCACTATTGCGTGCAAAGTTCAACAGACACCAGCTTCGACAATAATTCCCGTACCTTCATCATCAATTCAAACCGAAGAAGAACCGAGTTTTAAGTAGCTTAATAACGTTGATAAACGCTAATTACGTTAACCTGGCGTCGCGAGGAATACAGTTACGTTGCGATATATACATGTTCACCGTCCACTTAACAAAGATAAGACGCGATAAACCTAAACGTACACATTTCCTCTGGAAAATAAACATTCTCTCCACCATAATCTTTTCCTCTAACTAGCAAGCTACATTTTATACTTAAGTACATCAATTATCAATGTTTCAGTAAGTACCACTGCGTAAGTAGCTGGGCGTTCGTTTGTGCCGACTATCGCATGTAAATTCTTTATTACTCCATCTCGTCTTATTCTCCGTTTCTCCTTTTCTTTCAATTTCATTATTTATTTATTCTCAAGAAGAACAAGACTGACCAAACCGACCCGTTTCTAATTTCATCTTTCAGTTTCTTAATGAACGACAATCTTAAAAGGTATCTCGTTCAACAAGATGCCCAACGCGTGAAGACGATCCTTCATTTCCTCATTTCGATTTCGTCGCTTCCGTTACCGACACCGAAAGAAGACACCACGTTAAACATCATCAAAGACCTTTGTGTACGATGAGGTCTGAAATGCTTGAACCGGAAGTGCATACCTCTCGAAGTCTCGATCGCAAGTGTGCTAGGGTAACGCGTACAAAGAAATGGAGAGAGGAAAACAAGCGGTAACAAGACAAGTAAGAGCAAGAGAGAAAAGAAGAAGAAGACCGCCATAAAGAAGAAAGTTGGTACGCGATGCACTAGAAAGTTATTGGATTTAACCCTCGAACGACCACAGAATAAAGAAACGTAACTTTTACATAAGCTTTATTATTAAAGCTTAGACCCGATTGGACCCTTCTGGTCGTTTGAGGGTTAAGGAAAACATTTTGCGGAAGCTCTGCTTTCAGAACAAAGCATCCGAGCTTCTGTGTAGACTTTATGGACGCTCAACAAAACCAGGTCCGTTAGTAAGAGAACCATAAAATAAAGAATAGTATTAGGAATGTTAATACTACGTTAATTGCGTGCTCAGTAACGTAACGAATTGCTGCGTCGATTTCGACTTGATACTTCATTCATTACGGGCCACCTAGTCAAGCCCGTTAATAAAGATCGTTTGATCTTTGTTCATTTAATTAACCGGGTTACGCTGGCTCGGTGTATATTTTTTTATTATCTACTCTCATGATATATTAAATAACTATTCTATTTACAATGCATTAACATCGCGTATGGACCGACGATCGAACCTTGATCGTGTAGTAACGACTTTATGAATTCTTCAAGCTTATTCGATATCATTCCGATATCTTTGTCTTCTCTCCAATCTTTCATTTTCGTCAGTCCTTTTGCACAGTTTTTTCACTAACAAATCTGTTACTTCTTTCTCACGATCGTCATGGTGGCCCAAGAGGGATGCTGATGTCAATAGAACCGAGGCAGAAAACCACGAGACTCGATACTGCTTTGTCATTTACTATTATTTTTAATTAGGATCGATGTAAGCTCTTTCGCTCTCTTGTTTTCTCCTCCTTTTCTTAAACTTGTCTTGTCTTTCAGTCTACCCTTTCTCCCATTCATATCATCTTCCTCGTAACGATTATAATGAGGTTTACAATACTCTCGTTAACCGTGTCTAGCGTGCTTTCACCTTTGTTTCTTTTTGTTTCAATCTAAATTTGTAATACACGAACGAAACAACTATGAAAGTATTTCTCACGCGAATAACGACTAGTGCAAAATATGAATAACGTAGAACCAGTCAACGTCTTTATCGTTATTCGAGTGAAAATAATCACATACTTAAAGTGTACTGCACAATTTTCTCTCATCAATCCTGCAATCTTCAACGCACGTGGCACGACTACACTAAATGCATTTTCGACCGTGTTTATAATAGACATCGATATTATAGGACATACTTCTTTCTAACTTCAACATTTATCTTGTAATTAAGTAGCTATGTATATTCTGCCTTTCTGTCTGACCGTACATTTTTCCACATACATTAACTCGTCGCTCTGATTTATTTTATTCTTCTGTCACTCCGATGACTTAGACCCACAATACATTCCCGAACGCCACGCTTGACGACCTTGAGCAATATTATTCTAGTCTAGCAAGGGGTTTTCCATTACCCCTGCTTTAAGTACTGGCCTCTTTCAGCGTATCACAGTCCTCGGATGTTATGCCTGCATAAAACTCGATTCTCGTAGACTCATCCAAATAGCATTTTTTCAACATTTCTCGACGTTAACATACTGCACTTGGTCAATCGGCCGTATCCGACCTACGGAAGGATCCATTCTATTCGCTTGTCCAGTCTAGAATTTGTATGTACGACTACGAGAATTTATTCGTACCACGACCACTAACGTGACACTAATTATGTTTTTATGTAAAATTGGTGCAAATTTTCTTACGAGTCTCGGTGCAGTGTAATCATCGTGCCTATAATTTTGTGCATCATGCAGAAACGACAATAACCGCTCGATCAAGCCTAAACTATTAAAGGAATCGTTAAATTCCTTTTGCTTTTGTTCCTTTATTCTGCGGTAACGTTAACGTATAATAAATATCATTGATACCACTGATAGCATTACGCTAGCACAACAATTCTTCAAATAAATTCTTCTTTTACCCGGTCTCTACGTAATCTACGGGCGGAAATTCATCACTAGATCAATATACTCAAGTCTAAGGATTCTTCCATCAACGTAATTTTTTCATTATGGAGTATTGCCCAGTTTTGAAGGCTTCTTTACTGTGCGTTCAATAACAGTCGGACGACCGAATGAATAAGTTCCCAACGATCCATCTCAATATCTTCGCATGACTCGCTTGCGAATCGCTACTGCGAGAAACTCTAGTTTCCCGAGGGATCCCATCGAGATGTTGACATCCTCGCGAGCATCACGAGGTGGCATTCTTACGTGAAGTACCTTTCGATCACGCGAGGACTCGGAACGCAATCGGACAAGCAATCGTCACCACTATGTGTTCATTCGATAGAACTTGGCGATGCTCTTCGTGAACTCCTGCCGCTACAATTGCACCTGAAAAGCCTGTGTAGCGTTGGGCATTATAAACGGATTCGTCGTTGCCGTCGACTGATGTAGATTCCTTGCAGCTATTTCAGCCCATTCAGCATCAAAAGGATCCGAAGGTCCAGGTCTACTACTTTGAGTTAGTGCAGCTGATCCTAATGAATGGGCTCTAGCGTGAAGTGGCGGAGCACGTCGCGGAATATGTGGAACTGGTGGTATAGCAGGTGGTACAGACCCAGTAACACTACCTAACCACTGTTCGGGTTTTGGTAAACTGGGTGCTGTCGATACCGATTGCACCTATCATAAAAAAATAATCATTAACGAACAATGCAGTTATAGCATAAAAGGTTCATGCGGTTCTATTATATAAACTTACCGAACCACTAGTTTGAACAGTGCTGCCAATCTGTACTTGAGGTCCTTCAGCAGTTGCAGGAGGAATCGGCGATGATGAAGTTACGCTGACGTTTGCAGAACTGGATACGGGGGTGACGGAGTTGACTGGAATTGGCGAACGATTTATGGCAGGGGTTGCTGCACTACCCAAGGATGAAGTGGAAGCTGAACTAAATGCAGGACTTGCATTTGGTGGTGTACCAAATACTCCTACAGTACTGACTGACGCAGGGGTGCTCATTACTACGGTTGCTGCGTTTGTCCTTGGAAGAACTGGGCTCAGATTGCAACTTCTGTTAAGAATTGGCGTGAGTCTGTGATTCGCCGTCAGAACGGGGGACTGTGAATCCTGCCAGCTGGGTCCTACGTTGTTTGTATTAGTTGCGTCATCGTTGTTATTATTATTATAACTATTCACGTTCAACCCATTCTGCAGTTTTGTATCGTTCAAGGAAGCATTGCTACTCACTGAAACAAGCGTAATACAATTGTACAGGATTACAGTGACAGTTTTATTTAATGAACCTTAAATCCGTCAAGTGACAACGACAGGTCACATTAGACTCTAATTTCCTACCTGTTGGATCAGTCGAAGTGAAAAGTTGTTTAGCAACGAGATTCGACGTTCCCTGCGAGATCGTTGTCCCGAAATCATTGGTAGTAGGTAACAGAGAAACACCATGAGATATGTGCTGCTGAAGTGCAGTACATTGCGCAGCCGTTGGCCCAAAATCATCACTACTTGATAGAAGAGAAAGTCCATGAGAGAGCTGCTGACACATTGCGGACACGCTGTCCTGACAGCCTGGAGATAATTCTGGTATGGGACTCACTGGAAATAACGAATCTCGTAAGTATCATTCACTGAATTGATCCGGCACCATAAACAACGTGCGTGTCGCCACAAGGAACAATGATAGTAACTACAGTAACAACATGCTTGAACTCTCGGATGCGTTGCATTAATGAATGACTGGATTGATAATTCGGTATAGAGAGGATTGTTTAAAACACGAAATAGTACAATATATTGAATATAAAATTCTGTTGGTTCATCATCTGAACTGAGTAACAAAGAGAATTCTACTGAGGTATCAAATACATTTTTGCAAGGAACTACCAATTTGACGAGTAACTATTCAGGTAGACTGTTTTGGTATATGACGATCAATATAAAGGTTATTAAAAAAATTAAGTAAAACAGGAAACACCAGCAGGCAATATCAATCAACAGCATAACGAATAACCTTCGTCATATCCTTCAAATTCTGTTTGCAAAAAAAAAAAACGAGAACAAGAGCACATGATTATTGCATGACCTTAGAACATTCGTTTAATACAATTTTATTTTTAGATCAAAGTCTTCGAATTTAAACCCTGTTCAATACACCCCAGAGGTTCGTGGGTTCAAGATAACTCAAAGGCTTCTCACCTGGAGGTTTCTGAGGTACGTTGTGCGACATAGTGGGTGGCATTCTTGAAAGATCCGTTGGCTCAAGGCTATGACTACGTGTGCGTTCAAGATTACTGGGTAAGTCATTTACGCGTAGACTATGTTGTCGCTTGAATGGAGAAGCCTGACTCAGTTGATTGAAGCCTCGGAAGGAACCCTGCCTTTCCAGCATCGAAGGAGTGGCGTGTGGCCTCTCGATGGCGAAAGGGTTGTACACTTGTTTCACTGGCGGCACGTCTGTAATTAAATAATAAATGAAGTTGGAGATAGACGATAGTGCAATTGAGGCAGTTCTCTTAAAGACACTGATGCTAATGCATTGCAGCTATTGAGTTACTGACCTACGGCACGTTCACGCGTGTCTTGCAACCGTTCAGTAAGACTTGGCTGTCTGAAGCTACCACTTCTAGTAAAGGTCGAGGTCTTCGAGTCAAAGGTCATTGTGACCCCGCATTCCTTATCTCTACGCTGCTTTCTTTCGAGGCATGCAGCAAAAGCACAGCCTACCGCGTGGCTCAGTCTCTCGCCCTGTGAAAAGAAGAATTGGTTATTGCTCGATAGGTATTACCAACGAGCTTTATCGATTTATTCTGTGTTTCATTTAAGGGTAAGTCACTACCCTCCTACCTTATCGACGTTTTCCTGAGAGTAGGCCAGTGGGTTGGAACTTACCGACTCTTTCAGTGCCAGAAATCCATGGCACATCCATCTCCTCGTGGTGCCATCTCTGCATATATAACTGAATCCCTTCTCGTGATTTCTGTCAGGGGCGCAAAAGGACACCTTCTCAATTGTTTGATCCACTATCAACCCCTTTGTCTCATCTTCCACCACGCGTAACCCGTCTCCGGAAACATGGAGGATTGCACGTACGGGTCTTCGTCTTGAGTTCTGAAACAATAATCGATAACGCTGATTGGTTTTTAAGTCTTCGATTGAAATTTTTTAATGTAATAATGGCAGAACGAAATATGTCACTTTTAAGACAGTTCAACGCTCGTTTAACGCGCATGACTTAGGGTGCGATACTTTTTAATCGTAAAGTGTATCTAAAATTGAAACGTCGCCAGGCTCGTTGCTGCGAACTTTTTTTTTCTTTGTGGCGACACTCGCTTCCATCTATGTGGGAGATTCGCGAGAAGCTCTAAAAGAAGGTCTAAATATAAACATTAATATGCAAAAGTATCCCGGTGCCATGAGATACTGAAGATAAGAATTTCATTTTCCATATATAAATAGTTCTTATTTCATTTCGATATTCGATGAGTCATGAAAGCAGGAAATATTACTTTTCCACTCCAATAGTTTCAAGGGCCTTGCCGAGATAGCTGAATATCAATTTAAATTGACATTGTGTATTGGAAAAGTACTTAGAATTTAAGCCGAAGTAAAAAGCGAAAAAAAGACTAAAATTTTCCATATATCCCACACAACTCGATATTCTATATGACTGAATTTTTCTCACGGTATACCTCGATAAATACCCATATCAGCTGGTCGAACAAACAAAGTATTAAGAGATACGAAGATACCACAAAACTCACCCTTAATACTTTCAAGGCTTCCTCGCAGACCTGCATACCCCTAGATTCAAAGACCTCGACACATCCCAGGTACTGCAATTCATAATATAATTAAATAGAATTTCTCCCAACAAAGTATATACATATATAATTAAACAATGAATTAAAGATGTATTAATACAAAAAAATAAATACCTTTACATGGAAGGCACAGGTCGCAGAACGCACAGCGCTCTCATCGGCCTGCCATTGATGAGGCTTACTAGACTCTGGCACGTGGGGATCTTTTCGTCGACGAAAACTGTCCCGGAAGCTCCTTCGCAGTCTGTCCATCCTCTTTCCGGGCGATCTCTCCCGCTTCTGCAAAACCGAACAAAAAGAAAATAATGAATAAGGTATACCGCACTCCATAAACCGTAACATCACATGAGTGCAATTTCACCCACGATACAAGGGATGAACGATGGCTTCACGGGAGGAGAAAAGAAATTTAAAAAATAATGTTCATCCCACAATCGCAAAACTCTTCCCACGTGATAACCGATGCACGCTTCCCATATGTCGATCTACTACTGTCTCTGACAGCCGAGTTCTTTACGCGTAAACATTACGGCACGCATGTATACCACGCATAGCAAACGTAACGACGTACGTACACCCCCTCGAAGGGTGATGGAATATTAATAGGTCATGCACGTGTGGATTTACGAGGGTGGTGGGATCAAACGTAATATTTCGCCTACCGAATGGGAACTGAAGGTTCTTAGATTCGCGTTGGGATCAATCTTTAACGGATCTCTGACTAATATTTGCTTTTTAATATTAAAAAACTCCCACTGTATTTATACAGTAGAAAAGTATATTACATTCAAGTATCAATCGCTGTTAAAATCAGACGGGGTAACATCTATGGAGTTATTCGCCACAGACCTGAATATGGCTCTGCCATAAGAACCAAATGGAGAAGCTAACTTCAGGTGGTACGTTTGACACGAATAACCCTGTACATACAAGATACTTCATAAATTGTATTATTACCTATACCGTCGTCATGAAATACATAATAAAAAACGTATCACTATACAGCATCAGTATAATCTATAAGATATACTAGAATGCGTTATAATTGAAACTAAAAAAAAAAAGAACTGTCCAACGTTCATTTTGGCAAGATCCGTTTCAAGGTTGTCACGGCTTTGAGCCTGTGATCGAATCTTCAAGCTGGTTCCCAAGGATTCTTTTATATCAGAACCCTCCGGTCCTCCCCTAGTTTCGTAGCATGAATCTACCCCTGAATCGGCACCCCTGGCGCAACCGCCAAATCAAGAGCCCACAGCGTCTCGGGTCGATCGGATTTTTCCCTGCTCCAAAGTGTGCGACGGGATTAGAAAAGAAGGCAATATCGCAAAAGGAAGTCAGGTCGCTATCACGACCCAGCAATTGGAAACACGAGTACATTCTAAATCATCTAATATTACGTACTAATAGGGTGCACGAAGTACCCTACGCAATTATGGTACATGCGTATCGAGTACGAGGACGACATGAGTCACATACACGCACCATAGACTCAATATATACGTCATACAATGGAATATGAATTCTACAGATATCATCAGCTATTGTTTAGTTATCCTTCTTGTTAACGGAAACCGCATTGTGATTGTGTGGGAATTGGAAAAAAAATGAAGCATTAAACCTCACGTTAGGTCATGATTGACATTGAATGTTATACGACAGAAAGCATAGTCAACATTTATGTCTTTTAAAACCATAGGAAATCACTTTGATCAATCTGTTGACTCAGAGATGGTAAATGCAGGAGAGACTGGTGTAAGTTGTGACACGATGTTGAATGAAATAAAACCATGTAATCTGACATCTATTGGTAGTCAATGAATTATAATGACCCAACCAGCTGTAATGTTGGGTTAAGAAAAAGTGACTAAATCTTCCCAAGAATATTCTATAAGAGTTGCCAATATTACTTCAGATATACTTCGTTTGTGTTTCAACCAGTCTTCCCTGTATGCCAATGTCATACAGAAATTGAATTTAAAACAGAATTCACTGGTTGACCTGGTAGCTTTTGAACGTTTATCCCATCCAACTTCAAATACCGTATCAAAAGTATGATTTCACATGGCTCTTTTATATCATACGAGTATAACGGTATAGGTTAGTTCATCCACGTACTCTCACCCTAGTCATAACGTCACTGCGACCCCCTGTGACGGTAACGTAATTCAGAAACGTTATTTTCCAGGGGTTGTTTCCTTAGCGATAATATCTTATCGAAACGATGCACTGCTTTGTTATAATCGATCGCACGCGTCCTTGTGAAGTAAACCAAAAATATATAGACACCCTTTTATCTCACTGAAGTAAGCCAATAATTTAGAGCAAAAGGAACGGGCAATGTATCCGGATTAAACAAGAGACATCGCGGTTCTGACCAGTAACAACCAACGAGTAAAAACGAACTGGCTAAAAGAGCTGGCTGACGGAGAGACAGCCGCGAATTAACTCATTTAAAGGATGCAAGTGAAGCGAACATTTGTTCATCTCGTCCCCACCAAGCTTGGCTTCAATACTAATCGATTAAACCATATGTAATAGTATACATACATACTTAGGGTCGCTTAAGTGGAGCGCGAATTATCTGACATTGACAATGATACTAATTTTTTTTATTGACACTTTTCATACCCCAAAAGCAAAATGGATGAGATTACATCCTCATCGTATACCAACCTATGAAAATAGTACAGAGAAAACGCAAGCTGTCTACACAATTGAGTCCGCCGTACTACAGAAGGGCTCATTTTCAATCGAGCGATTGTCCGTTGTCGTTAATGGTTAAAACGTGCGAAAGTAAGCACTCTCGACACCAATCGGATTATCGTGTTTGCTTAGCGAGGTAATAGGCTTACCTATGCTATGTTAGAATGAAAACGGCCACGTGGGTGCGCCGCGTGGGTGATGGGAAACGTATGTCAGAACTTCAGGCAGGACCATCGTTATCCTATGACAACAACAGTGGCTCTGAATTCGCATGCGGCATAGCTAAATAAGTCGCAATTGTGTGGCAATGATTATGTCTCTCATTGCTGTACATACGACAGAACCAAATAGATTTAATGTCCCATGCCAGAAGGAAGCGGCACTTCTCTTACTATAAAGCCAATTAAACGATCTCGACCAGTGAGCTCTGGTTTGCGGCGGGTAATCCGAGTAATAAAAATGCGAGTCCTGGCTAGTTGCACTTTAACCTACGGTCTGACTGTCAGACCAATGTCCGCGATGCTTTCTAATTTAGCGAATAATTAACACGTATGTCATATATCAGTGACGCCACTGTTATATTGTTTCTGGCTTCGTGGTACGATGTACGTATATCGTGGTATTATGAATCTCTGATTTTTTTTGGTTATTCATTAAACGTCGACGAGAAGAAGAAATGCGAGTAGAATGCGAACGGGAATGAATATCTAAAATGAATCATCAGACTCGACACGGTTTCGGCGTTGTCCTTCTCTCTCTCTATCTTTCTCTCACAGGTATACATTCCGGAAGAGTAAGAACTTTCTTTTCTCTTGAACGCAACTTATGACTCCATGTCTGACTCAGATTTTAGGAATTTTCAAAGATGCATCTCCATTGAAAAAGACCTGCACGAGGGAAAAAATATACTCGGTATGTTCTGTATGTAATGGTTAGTTAATCTTGACGTTAATACGATGCATGAATACCTTGTATAATAAAAATGTGAATATCATTATTATTAATGCCAAAATGAAATATTTAATTTAATATTTATTAAAGTAGATTATTTTGTTAGAGGTAAAATTATTAACAGCACAATCATGCTTATTCCGAATATTCTTCGAGTATTATAATTCTGAGGTACGACCTTGTCTCGCGAAAGGATACGTGTGGAAGAATGCATCTTTGCATGCAAGCATACTGTGTATGCATGTCAAATGTAGGCAAGCTATACCTGCATAATCATTACATTCATAGGCCTTGGGTCTTGCGATGATTTAAAATTTCGTTTACGTCAACTGCACCGGTATTGTAAGTGATAAAAAAATATTTCAGTACCCTGATACAAATATTAATTAGCATTAGTTTAATTAAGTTCAATAATACAGACAGTAATCAGACGCATAATATAAAGAGTTTAAAGATTTACGATACCCATACAATATATTGAATAATTGCATACAATAACAGTATGGGATGATCAATGGAATTCGAAATCAGGTTTTTCCCCAGGAATCCCAGTATCAAGTATGTATACGATAACATCAGCTTTTAACGCTGCACTTCCTTTAACAAAGTGCACGTGAACGTGCCACGACTTCCGGTAGAAACCCAACAATGAAGCGACTGTCTCGAGATATCTGAAGGATCGTTTATCGACATCGCACTTTCTTGGAAACTAAATACTTTTTCAAGTCCCCAAGGCATCGAAGACAGTACGACTAAGTTTAGTCTATGTAAGTAAAAAATTTAGTTTTTCTTACATAAATTCTAGAAACTAATGACGAATCATCTAACACGTACAACGGCAAACAAAGTTACATCGTAAAGACTTAGACGTCCATGACAGAAGATTGGCATTGATCGCAAATTCTACGCAACCTTTGAAAAATAAACCCAGAAAATAATGCACCTACCCTAACCTTGCAAAGGTTCATCAACCTTGGGAACAAAGAATCAACTTAGCAACTTCAGAGCCATTAAATATCGAAATCTATTTAAAAAATCATCTAGTTTTCTTTTTTTCTTATACTCAACAATTTTCCTTTTCCTCTCACTATTAACTCCACAGCTACCTGATTCATTCGTCCCAGGTAAATACAGAATTGAAAATTTTATACCATGCAATTTCATTCATTCAAGTTTCAATTTATGAGCTCGTATATGCATATTGTACGAATGTGAAAGAACCTTTGCGCTACTATATCCATATCTAGTATCCTATCAACAGAAACGATTGTGTGCGGTACACAAATGCCATTACGCATACTAGTCGTAAAGTTCTCATACTAAAATTCATACAACGAAACGACTCCATAGTATAGTCAGTTTGTCAGAACTCCAGTATGAATCATCGTAGTCATTTGTAATTGTCTGTACTCCTATATAATAGCAGGACAAATGAGTCCCAGGATTATTTCAATTGGAAGTACCCTTTAGAGAACCTCCCACCCATTCACCCATTAGCCTAAACCACGTAGAATAAACATATGTAACATACACAAGTTGATACAGCACAGCACAGCAAGATGTCATCCAGTATGGACAGTAAGCAGGACGACTAGTATTACCAGTACCTATCTACGAACTCTGTAATCCTTTCACCGAAGCGGCAGGTGCAATGCTTGTGGGAAAGTTAGTAGCTATATGAAGAGACACATCGGGCCTCGTAGCATCCACAGGATGGTAGTGAGTAGGCTTATGGTTGTTGTATACAACTACATCTTTACAGAATGGATACCTATACTGTATATAGTATAGATCTATTGTTGCACAAGAAGAATGCGGCGGCCATTTTTATTCCAATTCCACGACAGACAACATAGGTTGTACCGATGGTACAATTTTTGAAACTTCAATAGAAAATTGTATTACTCGGTCCTGTTACTCAAGTCGGTTAGGCAGACTATAATATTTTCAGTGACTCCGAATCAGACATTTAAAAAGGAGCAGGCAACTTTAAATAGCCGCCATTGGAATATCTCTCACTGGGAAAACGGGCGGGCATCGTTGTGCGCTACCAGTTATCCTTGAGTTCGATCCCCCTGAATTCTAATATCTATGTGTGAGTATGTATATGTATACGCGTGAAACGCGTACACTAGCAACTGTATATAGTCCGCACCAGGTAACTGTCTCTTGGTGAGATTTAATCGAGCGCGAGTCGTCTGAAAGACTGTGTCGAGTGTCCCAAACGTAAGAGGCTTTACCGATTCAAGACTCCATACTAAAACCGGATCTTGCCTTCGAGTATTTTGAGCGTCCAAGAAATTTTGAATAAAGCAGTTGCTTTCTTAGAAAATATATGACTCGCTAATTATATATAAGCATCGGCAATTTTCGCTGCGCTATTATTATTATGAGTCCACAGAATTTATCGGTGTATGAGAATTTTCAATTACGTTCTAACGTCAATTTTCTTTGTTTTTTATTAGCAAAGCATATCCGGTCCGATCTATAAAGAACCGTATAGCTACAGGGTCGTCGTATCATTTAAAATTTAACCAGTAAAAACTAGCAGTTCCAAATTGCTAGCACGCTTATCGTCCAAGCAATTTTCATCCCTCCAGCCGGTAAGAGATGGAACAATTTATGGATCGATCGCATCTAATGCTTTATATTAAATTGCGTTCACGTACCATGTATTTTACGTACGATCGGGTATCTAACCTAACCTGAACCAGTCTCTATAATATAATCACTCCGCACTCATTTCTTTAATGGTCCATTCCGCTTGATACCTACAGGCGACAAGAGACTTGCAAATGTCTTACTTGGGACATGACGTTACGCAACCATAAGGGAGAAGGTAGAATATGCAAAAAAGGGGAAGCAACGCGATTAAAAGTTGCGCCGGTTGAACAAGCGCAATCAAAACCCTCAAGGAGGGTGAATTTTAACGAGAGAGGCCGTAGGTCACGCTTTGGCCTCTTGGTACTTTTTTTTTTGTCGCCTTTTTAAAATCGACCAACTGCTCAGTACGATAGGCAAACTTTCAAATCTTTAGCAGTAAAATTATATTTCAAACTTCAAACCTTCGCCAGTAAGAATATTATCATGAGGAATATTATAGGGTTATATATTACTATTAAATTGTCTAGGGGAAAACCAATAACTTTCTAGACACTGCACGTGACATGGATCGTGCGAGTAGAGTCAAAGCGACGTCGAGTACGGAAACGGGTTTCTCGCTGTAATGCCGCTAATTAGCACATGCCACGAACGTCATTGAATTAAGCCGAGTTGCACCCGGCATAGTCAAAGGATGCTGCATCGTATCGTTTTCATCGTGTCGATATTCTAGAAGCTAGACGTTTGACTTGCATCTCTATATATCATCTTCATATAATTGGCATCCCTTTATTAAAGACGAACATGAGAAATCATTTCAAAGGATTTATGAACACATTAGCGCCTGTCGTGATGAAATATTTTATATTTCTAAAACAGCCACGTGAGAATTCTACAACGGAACTTCAATCGTTACTTGATGATCAATTAATGACTTGGTCAAAATTACGCAAGCATAATACTCAGCTACGTAATTTCCAATACACGAATGGACGTGTGTTAACTTTGTCTTGTACGGAATGTAAAACGTTAATGCGGATTTGATCGTCTATCGTAGGTATATGTATTATATATAGTTGTGATATATCAGTCACGCCTTATTCCCCAACGGCGATAACGTCATCTCCCTCGAGTGACTTCATTCTTGTATAGATTTTCACTGGAACTGTAATGTATGATGAATCATTATTTTTCAGTCACTACACCAATCAGGTAAACCTACCATAACCTATTGATCAGCTATTTGTAGTAACCGTGCACGAGTCGGTGACGTAGAAAATTCTCAGCTAAATCACGATCTATTAAAGTCGCGTGACTTTTTTAAGACAGGTTGAGCACCTCTATTATGGAACGCGAAGAGATATCCGGCTGAATAAAAAATTCCCGGATAAACTACCGCAAGCAGCGTATATACGTTGAACGTGCCTTCCCTAAATGTTACATAGAAATTAGGATTCATGAGAGGATTCTTCGATCAGAGAACACAGTGTACGTAAGGCATTGTTAGAATCTTTGGAAAAAATTTCTACAATGATTTTTTTTTTTAACAAATTAAAAGATTCGATAAAGTGAATAAACTTAAATATGCATCCTAGTCGTAGACTTATAAGTAAACTGATGTGGTTGGTATCTATCATGAGAAAGAAAACAGTACAGGGAGAGGCGTCATTTCCGACAGCTGCAAATCCTGGCTGCACACGAGGATCAGGCACAAGCCATGGACCGTTTTCTCTGAATCACGAAACATCTTGCAAGGACAGCTGCTGCTTGAGGAAGAAAATAAATGTTGACTATGTGTGGCGATTCGAAAATGTGGGACGCCATTGCTCAGGTAGGGAAGATTAATAACGAACGGTTACGCGTTGTATCTTATACCTTACTCTTTGTATTATACACGCAAATCCTAGTACATGCAATTCGAGTCTCATGGCTTGACTCTTACTTCTTTACCGTGAATAATTAGATAAAGAAATTGAAATATAGTCAGAGAAACCGTCAAAGTTCCCTCAAGGATGAACTAACCAATATCTAACCTAAAGAACCAATATTTTCGAATATTTTATGTACTACTTTGTATTTCAATTCCTAATGCAGTAAATGAGCTTGCAACTAGTATAAATTATTCTTATATTTATATACCAACACAGTCTTCATTATCACTTAATATAATTTACTATAAACACTTTTACCGGAAAAAGTATCTATAACAAGGAATTTATATACAGTTGCAAAGGCCTTGACACGTATTCTATACGATCTTGGCATGCGTATAATATATTCGTACAGGTAGACTGTAGAAAACAACAAGAATTTCCACAGTCAAGCCTGCAGGGACAACATACCGAAAGTCGGAGACCATTTCCAGCATGGGTGGTGGCTCTTTCAAGCGGTTGGTGGGCGGACGGATGATTTCCCATTTTAATCCGATGTCTTCGAGACGTGCAGTACGTAAAATGTACAAACAGGTAGAACCGTATTTATAGTTGTACAAGGATAGCACGCACGACAATATCCATCGAGTAGCTTCGTGTGTGTTACAGGTGCGGCCTCAGAGCGTTTTCTCACTATGAAGACACTTCAATACGAAACGCAACACTGCGCACACTATCTTAGATATCTTCAAGGCACACTGACAACAGAGCTCTGCGGTAAAGTTTACCGTTGCGGCGAGAGTACTTGTCGCAAATCAATCCGGTGACATTAACACCACGATCAATTCTGTATCCAATACAATAGCCAAGCACATTCACAAGGAGAGAATACAAATTTAATCAATCACTTTTCGCGTCTATTTATGTGCGCACTGAACTGCTCTCGAGATTCAAGCAAATCCGGTATTTCTCAGTTGCTGCGGGCACGCAGAGTGGCTTCGAGAGTTTTAAGACCAGCTTCGAGAGACACTTTTCCATTACGAGAATCTATACTATTATAAGGTACACTGTGTTTCATTATGAGAGACAGAGTTTTAGAAGCTGGTAGCGCCTTTTCTTTCACTATAGTCTCTGCCGGTGTCTATACCTGCTGCAGAGACTGACGCCGCACAAAATGTATAGAGGATTTTTTCACGAATGACACTTTCCACCTTTACACTTATAACCGTCAAATACGAGATATGGTGACATGTTACGTTGATGGGTGTGTGGACGTTGAAAGTTGATTAGAAATTGTAGATCCGTCTGCCGTTATTGTGATCACTGAGTCGAAGAGGTAGAAGATGAGTTTGATCGTAGAGCAATAGGCAAGTGAAGTGCGGAGATGAAGTGTATGAGGAAACTGAAGAAAAGGAAGGCAGAGGTATGGAAAAGAGGAAGCGAGAAGGGAGATAGAGGGTAGGAAAAACGTTAAAAGCGTTGGCGGCAAGAACGTAACGAAGCCGTAGCAGAGGCCGAAGCCGGCCGGCGGTGAGGCAGACAAGCAAAGGCCTCTTCCCTTCTCGCAGCGAACTCTCAAACTGGCCATACGACTTGTGCCACGTTGACGTCACGTCTATACCTAGAGTGGAACCAACCAGTCTTTTCCCCGACAGCAACGTACCTCCAATAGTGGGGAAGCATCGACGATGCAAGCGACCGTTCTATCTGTTCTTGCCTTCTTTGAATTCTCTGGCTCAACAGCCAGATCAGTTTGGCTGAATTGATAGTCCGCTCGAAGGTATAGTACAATGCCCTTGTATTACTCAATCAATAAATCAATCTATTTTTCCAATAAAATAACATTGAAATAATATTTAATTGTTCGAATGTAAGTACACTACCAATTCATGTTACGATCTAATTATTATTCTTTTAAAATAATCAACTGACTCTTTCATGGTTTGCATTACGCGCCGTTGAGAATCGAATGCCAGTTTTTGGGTTCCCACGTTTTTCCGTTAGGCGCGTCACGCTCGGCTACGTCCGGTGACCCCACCGGAACTTCAAGCCCGTTTTGCTCGTTTCTCCCGTTGATCGCCCGTTGATCTCGTGAGATTGAATCTGTTGCTGATGATGCTAATACAGTTTGATCCTCTTAATTTACAAGTGCCAATTGGTAAGCGTCGTAGAAAATATGTGGCTTCGATACCTTTAACCGCAGGAGGGTAGTAGGAATATTTGAAAGAGTGAGAGGGTAAAGAGACGGGAATGTCCCTACCTGCCAGGTCGTTTCTGTTCAAATGCTAATATCTACCGTCACTGCATTGGTAATGTTCTTTTTATTTTCGTCCTCCACGTGTAATGTAACCGAACTACTTGATCGACCGAGCTCGAGTGCGCGACGGTAACGATTCTTTCGAAATCTAGTTAGCACACGAGCATCGATTTGAATTTAAATGAAAGCGAATACCGCTTCTACACGATTGATGTGCGCGAGAGAACCTGTGGCGCCATCTGTGCACCAACATAAACGTAAATCACAATTAGCTGATGACGATCGTCGTCATCGTCACCGATCACTGTTGACATTGATCAATTCTTCACGATTGAACCAGCAAAATAGAATCTTTTGCTTTACAATATTCTCCCTTGTAATTGCACTCACTCATTCGTTTGATATTTCACCCACGATATACCGTATTGCGTACACTGAAAATGTTATTACTTTGATATCGCGGTTGTCGCGAACAGATTAAACGTGTCGGAATTACGTTATCGCAATTATCGCGATATTGCGCACCGATCCAACCCCCCCAAGACTTAAAACGTGAGTGCCGGTGTACGCCTAGGCTCGGCCTGGGTCTTGCTACCCTACCGGTACATCAGTACCGTATATACCAACTCCAGGGCCCCGGTAACATTCTCACAATTGGCTTTCACAGAATTATGTCATATTCCACCTATGAACTTTATAAGGATTCATTGACCTCTGACTGTAACAACGTATACTCTTAATACATAATTATTTGAACTATACGTGGTAATATGTTACATAAAAAATAATTGTTCACTTATTTTAAACGAAGGTATCCAAGGTGACTGTGGTTAAGAATACGGTGGTAAGTTGGTGTCATGGTGGGGAATGCAGCTGCTGCGGCAAATGGTCGTACATCTGCTGAGACACAACGAGAACTGCACCTAAAGCTAGTTTACTGCCAGAAACCTTTTGCAGGACGGAATGAAACGGCGAAGCATAGCGAGAAAAAATTTCATCCCATGAAAATCTTACGACTGCACTCAATATTGCAGTGTAGTGGGTTTATGCACTTTGAAAGATGCCCCGTGCCAATCACATCCTCCTTTCATGGTTCGTGATTAAATATCAAGAGAGGAATGGAGAAGCAGAAAGCAAATTTCTATTTCAGCTTTGTATTTAACTATCCACACGCATCGGTACAAACCTAATGAGTTTCCATGACACCATAGACATCCGTTAGTTTCTCGATAACTGGCAGAGCGCCGAATTACGAAAAGCTTCCGCCAACTAGAATTAACAGGCGATGAATCGGTCGAATCGATTGGACTGTTATGAGATTGCAACAATGCATCACTGTTTCGAGTGTTCATTAATTATTAGTTGTTCAATCATCGTTCGTTACTCACGTATCCATGAATTGCGTAACGGCCCACCCTATTGATTAAGAAATTAATACAGTATCGAGTTGGAATGTTTCATTGATGAACAGATTCGTGAGTTACAAGATATTCAGTTAGACATTGAAATTCCACTGGAATGTTTCCCATTTCGCAGTACACCTGCCGTTCACAATAGTAACAGAGGAGAAAACTTCCGTATGTCAAAGCGTTCAGTTAAACAGTACAGTAAGACCCCAGTTACCGCAGAGGATATGTTCTTAGTACTTAGAGCGCAAAACGAAAGGGCGCTAAAAGAGACACACATGGAACGTTATAGCAGCGGGTTCGTTGAATCGAGGAATGAACGTTTTACCAAATGTTTGCAAAAATGGCTATAACGAGACAGCGTCGAACGGGGTATCATTAGCTGGGGTTTCAGTGTATTAGGAAATGTACAGTTACGGGTCAGTATTGCGAATTGAAGATACCTGGAACGTTGTCTGTGTATCTACATAAATGGCGCTTAGGTAAATTGACCGTCAATTTTGTCAAGGCCCTTTCCCCTAAGGTATCTGCAAACTTGAAACGGACTGTACTATTGTGCTTGCTCTGGAGTCCAGTATTTAAAATTCGTCGAGTATGCAGAAACGTGTTATTAAATGTTACCTCTTGATGTAAAAATACCAACACTCCTTTTTCAAAAGCAGCTGTGTCACGGCGATTTATTTGTCGAGTTTTATGAGAACATAGAGTGCCAAAGCCTGTAGCATCTGCCAGTCACCCACCATTCTTTGATACTTCCATATTGTAGAATTGATATAATATGAACAGTCTATTACTGCCAGATAACATTTGTATTCGCATTACATTGATAAAATAAATGATATCAATTATTCTTATAGTTTTGATCATGTCGTCTAATTTCCAAATAATAATGTACATAGTGATCACGTGTCTTGTTATGTATGTTTGGAAGCACAGGTGAAAATCGTATGGTACATTAAAGACATATAGTCGATTCAAAATATTCTTATTTCCTTGAAATGCTGCGTATATGTATACGCTGCACTATAATGACGACTTTTCAGATCAGCTTGCGCAATTCTTGTCGGTGTTGGTTTCTATTTCTTCACCATGGGTAATTGCCTGTCAGTGTAAGTACTTATCCAGCACAACATTGCATCGCAATGGCGAACAGAGGCGTTCTCGGAAATTCTCTTGAAATGGCAAGAAGGCAACGCACAGCATGTTAGGACGATTATGTTGAAACCAAATGACATCGATATGGAATTCAATGCTTGGCGAATTCCTTGTTAAAGGTTCCATATGAGAACCTTAATTAGAGTATTATTGCGGTATCACTATTGAAGCTTACTACGTCACATCCGTCTCGAATAGAGCCCACGTGCATCCTAACGTACCATATGGTCATGGATGGAACCACATGCCACAATATTCCCATACGTTCTGGGGAAACGACAGGTAGAACCGGACATGTGTTTTATGGTATAAATGCTGGAATATATTTATACAGGTACCGAGAGTACAATCGTATATATATATATATATATATGTACATGTGTGTGTGTGTGTAAATTTTTCATTTATCGATAAGGTTTGCTCGTTTATACTTACTGTAAGCTGGCTAGTCGCAACTAGCCAAATGCCTCGAGTTCAAATTCTGTGTCGCTTATTATACTCGTAAGATGTGGGCGAAGTGACTTGAGGAGTGCGAAATTTGAACGTTATGGTGCTTATTTTTTGTTATTGTTCTCATAGAGAATATTGTTTATATGTATAAGCGAAGTTATATTTTGACAGCATGAATTTATCACGAGGTGTACGCTACACTGTCTATTGTCGATAGTCAATATTATTCTTAGCACACGTGCTGATAGGAAGTATTGCTAATTAAGTAATACGTACTTTCTTAGTTCTGTTTGACAAATATAACGAGAGAGTAATAAGTCAAAAACATAATTTTAAATGTTAAGAATTGTTAATTGAAAATCGCGCGAATTCAATTCGCACTGATCAATATTAATATTTACTCACTGTTGTCGATACTTGGGAATCGCCATAATAGACATTAATCAAACTACGAAGACATTCGTCACACGGATTTTCTAGAAAATTATATTAACGGAACAAGCTAACTGGTGTATATGAATTTGTTGATTTTAATTAAGCTATAGATTGCATTGTTTATATTATTTTTATTATCATTATTTTTTAACATGTTCAATGTATAAGGGATGGAGAAAAGAACGTAGAGTGGCAGAGCAGCCGAATTACTACTTTTTTATTTCTTGTGTGACAACATAACCGACATGTGGTATACTAGAGATTTCATCTTCGTACAAAGAACCATAAGTGTCGTACAGGAAAACTATTGAAATTGTATCTGAAAATGATTCTTTCGTAGTAAGAATTTTTATTAAACTAGGTAATAAAGGGATTTGACAATACGACCTAGAATTACTATAGACGATTATAACTGTCGGCATTAAGAGCGGACGTTATCCGATCGATGAGAGAACATGGGTCTACGTCACTTCCTTACGTAGTATATCATTTATAGTGGGCAAATAGCCAGTGCTGTCTTGATCGTATTTCACGATTTTGGTTATAGCCAAATGTCAAGGGAATAGTACGATGGATATTTATCGTTCTACACAAAATATATGTATACTAGTACAACACTAAAGATCGCATTTAAAATGTTTATTACTTCAAGAATCACGCAGGCAATTTATTTCCACGAAAATCCCATTTATTCCGACGGAACCGCTCAGGTTTTCTTGACGCAAAAGGAAAAAGAAAATCTGTTTCAAAGACAACGTTTACGTTGCTACGTTTTACTACCTGACATAAATTACTTTACAGGTTCCAATATCTATAGATATAATATTACGAACACTTTCTAATAGTTTAAGAAAGAATTTCGGCTTTAACTACTGTATTATAATTGACAGCTGATCACTGTGTGTTTTAATTCATAGACACTTGAAATATGTTACACGTGTACATTTTCATAGGCGGGTTTGTTCAGTCACTCTTGTGTTTGACGTTGCTCTAGACATAGCTGTAGGTATCACGTACACTCTTTCACCTATGATAATAATCTGCAATATTCAGACTAAGAATTATAGCCGATTGGATCCCAATCTGAATTCGTTGTAGAAATAATTACTCTGCCGATAAACGATTAAAACGAAGATTGCATCGCTAATAGGAGTGAACCAATGCGATAACGCTATTAGCCCTATAATCCACGTGGCTGATCGGGAGCGTAACATGAGGGGTAGTGTTAAAGGGGCTTTGCGTAAAAGGGACACCCTTACGTCCAAACCCTATTTCTAGCAGTCCTTACAAATTTGAGGGTGAATGACCAATAAATGCAACGTATCGTACGTACAAAATTGTACAGGGTGTTTAAACAATTGATTTCTCGTTCTAAACACACTGAAATATAACCAATGAAATATTTGATAAATATACAAATTTACATTTAATTTGAATTCACTGTAATACATATAAATAAAACTTACCTAGTACGTCTGATGTGTGGTGGAAGATGGTAAATCCAAGTTTGCCTAAAACATAAAAAAGTAATAGGTATTAAATAAAATTTATATTCAATAAACAAGTGACATGTCTGATAGTAATTAATAAAAAATATTTGTCAAAATTTTATAAGAAAAGAAAATTTTATATGTTTGACTTATTAGCATCGTAAATGCTTCAATGGGAACAAAAATTATAAAGTACATATAAATGTATATACATAGTAAAGTGACAGAATTGTACAAAGAAATGACAAAGGGTCTGGAGACTTTGAGACATTTATCCTGTGTATTATAAAAGTCTCGAAATATTATTCCAAGGATCTTCACGATACTCTTGCATCTTAAAGTTTTTCATATTTTAACGTTAAATTTCAAGGACGATATTCATTTAAATGCAAGGCTGATGCACGACTGCATAAACGACCGGGTTTGATACATTACAAAGGAATCCCTGAGTACTCGTACTATGTCTAGCGCGCCACAAAGTGCATACGCTGCTTTATAACGTACGCAATAGTTCCCACGACACCCTTGGCTCTCTGCTACTATGGGAACGTTTTATATAGGGGTGAATTTTTCATAGCATTGTAGAGGCACGAATATACTCACAAAGGTGACCCATCGAACAATTACAAGAACCTTTAATAATGCTTAATCAAATACCCTGCGTTCGTCACTGTGGATTTCTGTGATGTTGATGTTGTCATGAATAGTCGCGTCAAATGCACCTGAACTACCCTTAATTACTATCTGAACCTGTTTTGTCTGAGGGAAAAACAGTGATTGTCAAAAAAAAAAAAATGAGTAGAAATTATCTTCAATGTTAGATAATAAATCTGTCAGATGCAAGTTCTTAATCTTCTTTCTGCACAATAAGCAGAGATTTTCGCAAGTAATTCATTCCCACCCTCGCTAACTACCCTCTAGGGGTTGGTGTGAAAGTACATAAGAAGATACGGAGGGTAGCAATTAGGGATTTGGCAGAACGCCAAAGTTGTACCAGTGTCCTACTATTCGTAGCACTTCAGATTAGGGGTTACTATGGCACTTCCGGTTGTTAACCGGATGTTTCACAAGGTCATTTTTTTCGGTATGACTGTAATAATACTTAAAATGTCTTACAAAAAAGAAACAGGAAACTAAACCCTCGTGTGAATTAGATATTTTCTTATCGTATTGTTTCATATCAATAATTCTATTATTGCGCTAACTGTTAAAATATTAATTAGTAATGTTTATTACTAAGACGGCATAGATGCTATAATACATACATTATGAAGTATTTGATGATTTAACATTTATATTATAGATAAATGTTAAAAATGACGTTAAAGCCACGTTTCCGACCACGTGGTATATTTTCGTATGAGACGTTGACACAAGTGGTTCAACATCATTTTGAGTATAGCATAAACTTCTTAGCATAGATATACCAAGCAAACGTAGAAGTCTTATGGTTAATAAAGTATCTAGTCGTAAGCAATATGTTGAAATTGTCGGTTGTCTCTTGTGTCCTCTTTCTGGCTTCTGTAAGTAACAAATCAGAAAAGCAAATTCAGTTATTGGGGATTACTTAAAATTTAATCGCTTTGGATGAAATTAAATAATTCAACCGTTAGATCATAAATTCGGCAATTGCAAAACTGTATTTACGAATTTCATTTATTCTAATTTTCAGGTCAGCAACGGTTCGACCACCGTTGATAACGAGGTAACTCGAGGTTGATAGCGAGATAACTCGCTATTATCGTCGATTTCAGACACCCAGAGTCAGGTGGAATCTACCGTGGAGTCTGCAATGGCATCTATCGAGACTGCTGCTACGGAAGGTTTGGCGGAACTGAAGACTTTAGCTATCAACCTTAGCGATGATGCCACAATCACCATTAGCAAACTTCAGACCGATGTAGAATCCATAATCGCTAACGTGAGTATCTCATTCAACCTGGTATAATTATAATTTGAACGTAATTCAATAATAATCTATAATTGCATTAATTTCTTCAAAGGCGGAGTCTGAAATTGACTTTTTGGTTTCGCAAGTCACTACCGTGTCCACTACGTCATGTTCAAGTCTTGCTAATGCCGTCCCGACTACTGCCGTTAGCATCGTATCCAAGGCTACCACTTGCATTACGGACAAGGTGGAAACTGCCTACGGATACATAACTAATTTTAGTAACAAAATCATAACTCTCGTTTCCCAACTACGTGATATTTTAATTGCAACTTTAAACTGCACTTCTGACGTCAGCACGCTCTCTAAAGCTATAACCGCCTTTCTTTGCGTCAACAAAGTAAGTGATACGTGACGTATAATACTTCCATAGGGACAAACTATGGTATAATTGCGACATAGTGTTTATTAGTGAATAAACTTGTAATTGTACTTTTGTTTTAGCAATTGGCTTCTGCTACTATTTTTTCCACTACCAGTCTCATCACTATTAGCTTGGATGTTATCAGAATGTCCGCCCTTATGAGGAATCTTCTAGTCGACCTACCCGTTTGCGTGATTGCAGATAACTTCAGTGTCTTTCCTATTATCGTTAAAGAGGTTCAGACTTGTATCGCCAATTTGACGTCTTAAGGTGGTTTTAATGAAAAATCGGAAACACGATTCATTGTATCTCTTACTTTATGAAAATTGTATATACGTATTGACAAAATGTTTAATTGTAAATTAAGTATTTTATACCTGCTTAGGCTATTCTTTACTGATTTTAATGTATCTTGAAATTGATCATGAGCCCGCATGTATCGATTCTGCCAAGAGGTGATGATTGCAAATCAGCGAGCGCAGAAGGCATCGAAAGAGGTTCGAAAAATTAGAAAAATTGGTACAAAAAGAAGCTGAAGACATTGCTGCTGCTGATGGACTATAACATAGCCCAGGAATCAGAAATTTGAGATAAGACAAAATTTCTCGTTTTATTAGTGAGAAAAGTCGTTTCTATTTTTCTTTTGCATTTTTTTCTAAACTATGTTATTCGAAAGCATCTCAAACGCTAAAGGGTCCGATTGCCTTTTCTGGAGATTTTTTCGGACCGATAAATCATTCGAATACGAAAAATGTTTTATCCTAAATTTTGTTAGGTCAAAAACGACGTTTAATTATCAAGATACTCTCATTTACACATTTTTTCAAAATTTTAAAAATTCTTATACTACGTTTTAAATGTACAAGAAACAATTTGACTTTTTTATTTCACATTATCCCAACGCGAGAAAAAGTGGAGGAATTTCACAGCAAAGCATATAACGTGCTTATTGCTTAAGATTTTTAAATAAAATTTTAACCAAAACTTTTTCAAACTGTATATAATATGTGCCTATAATACCTTTTCTACCCTATAGCTGCGTCAGAAAAAATTATTGAATTCCGACCCGTTTTCTGGTCGGACAGGGTGGCGGAACTGCTTTAGACTTACGAGATCTGCTTTACCATCGCGGTACAATATTGAATAATACCATCTGCCCAAAAGATACGAAAGGCTGAAACTTGTCGACAAGAGAGCATATAAAACGCACATAGAAGGCACTTGCCACGTGTCTTACAAGAGTCGTTTTTTAATCTATAACTTTTAGGATTTGCCGTTAAATCGCTTAATAACTGCGTAAAATCCAACTGCTTTTTTATGATTTTTCATGGCATCGGCAAATCATCTAAAAGTTATTTTCTCACAGTACAAAAATGTTAATATAACACACATGCCATTTTTGTTATGCATTTTAGTTGTAATTTCCTATTAATTTTCATGCCTTGAATATAACGTCTTGTATATAAATGTGAAATTGCAACTAACATGCACGTTACACGTAACATTATGTTTACCGAGGTTACTATTCGCTATACTGAGTTATTTATACAAAATGCACGAAGTGAAGTTATTCGGTACATTTGACTTCTATGGTAGAACCAACTTCAGTATGTTGGACTATCAAGAAGTTCAGAATAACGTAGAATGATGGTGACAGGGAAAAAAAAGGTATAGATCTGAAATTCACTGTCCTCGCGTTAAAAATAAGACGTTTTAAATACTATCAATATATTGCATCAGCCAATTTTGAGTTGATGTTTTCATTTGTTCTGTCAATTTTACGTCGTATCTCGCAGAAGGCTACGGACACCTTTATAACGTTTAATTAGCACCATATGTGTTGTTTAAGGTGTGTGAAAACTAATATCTGATTATCATTTAATGAAATAACGGCTTTGTTTCCCTAAATACAGTAATTAAGATTCTCCATGCAAATTTCAATTTGCGTCGTGTCATGTCAAACAGATGTTTTATTACGCGGATGAAACTCATCTTTCTTTCGGGAAATTTCTAAGTGACGAATATTTCAATAGGAGTACATTCTAAAATCCACTGCCAGTACTGCAAGATTGGTTGCGTCTCGATCAGTTGCATTCGGATAAAGAGGCAACGACCCTCGTAATACTGGCGATGAATTTCGGAAGCTACATGAAAACATAGTCGAGAGTGATGCTAGTGACGTGCACGATAAGGAATATGTGTTCGTAAAATTCACCACAACGAGTATTTTCAATTTCGGTGATATCTTACGTGCGAAATATTCCGGTCACTTGTATCGTGAAATATATTTGCATTAGAAATCAATGATTGTTGTAAATCAGACAAGTGTTGAATCTCCTGGTTATTAATGTTTTTAGCCGCAATTGACAGCACAAGTAAAATAACGATTACGAACGTGTCAATAATTTGATCGACTTTCGATAATCATATTCGGATTATTACATCAGGATGAAATATAGCATCTTGGTTTTTTATAAAAATATATTCTTAACACGCACGTCTCGGTATACTTTGCAAACGTAAACTTCACTTTTACTGTTTTCGATTAGCTGAATTTATTGTATCGAGTGTAAGATTCAGCATCGTATGTTTCTCAAGTGGCAAATTTGGTCCGTCATCAAATGTGATTGTGATATATGGTTGCATTCGTACCGCGATACCCTTAGCACCCAGTGCGTTCTATTATGTCAATCGAGAAAGTTATTATACATGACATTAGCAAGAAATAACATAATTTTACTATCCATTCATTAGTCAATTATCCGCACAGTCCAATGTATGCTACTAGATGGCGCCACTGTTGCAAATATTGCCAGAGGCGTAACCAACAATTTTTCAGACCCAGCAACCATGCGGTATACGAATGTAAATGTTTCTTCCTCCGAAATAAAACCTATTTACGTCCATTGACATGCATAGGTAAATAGACAATATTTTTTGAGACACTGTCACGTGAGCCTGGGTGTCGCGGAAACGTACGGTTCTCGACTTTATCGATTAAACTTTGATATATACAGATATATATTCTACATTACAGGATATACGGACATATTTAATCTATTAATATTTAGTCAACGTCCATCTATTACCGAATTATCCGATACATCAATCAAGTCAGCTAGCACAGTTATCGTATGCAAGCTAGAAATCTGCCTAAATATTAACTAGAGGAGGTACGGTTTATTTTGTGTGTCCTCTAGTGGTTCATGATTACCTTATGAAATAAAATTTACTACGCAATTGAAAGTGCTTCTCACGACGGTGGTAGCCAGCAATCGATTTACCCTCAGAACCAGAATAAGTTCGGTCCTTGAGGGACGACCGTGACCTTAACGACCCACTGGATTTTTATCATTCCAGGAATCGCTTGCTGCTTCAATGATTTTACGAAAAGCGAACACGTCAGATAGACGAAGTGTATGAAATTCGAACAAGGTGTACGGATATTGATGCTTTAAATTTTAGTAGGAAATATTGAAAATCCTGTTAGAGTCGTTTATGTGTCGCGTCATGCCCAGGCAGCTCCTTTAATTCAACTAACCACAGGAACAATATTGTCTACTATGCTTTGCCAATGTTCCATAGTACCAATAGATACTCATTGGCACTTCTTTTACGCCTATGGTGGGCTGATGTAGAAGTAAAGCTAATGGCCCAAGTTTAACACGCATAGTGGACCATTTGTAGGCTATTTGATTTAGTCAATATAAAAATGTACCAATCGCTTTACAACACGACCCAGATTGATTCATCGATTATTAACAATGAGACTAGTGATGAGACCAGTGGTAAGAAAATATTTCTGACTTCTGACAATCCCGTCAATACGAAATGAAGAATCACTTCAGCAGGTGTCTACGTTTTCGAAATCTATTTACTTATCATTTCTATAATTCAAATATTACGTGTAAAGGCATTTTTCAATCTTCCACACTTCCCGTCGTGTAAATACTAATTATACAGTCTAATACAGAATTAAGGTAATCTATTCAGTTACCCACATCTGTCATTTATAATACAAATAAAGATAAAATAAACAAATACAATATACGTCATTAATCATTAACTTGAGATAAGAAATTCATTGGCAGAGTGAAAATTAAGGTACAATTGCAATTACTGATATCAATGAATCAACGTTCTCCGACGAAAATCTCTATGGTCATTTCATCTTAGATAAGACAATCGTACGGGTCAATGCCAGTTTTATTTATCTTTAGTAGTTTGGAAGTAAGTAAGAAGCAATTATACAAGACGCTTATTAATGTTTTACGTTAATTACTAAAATTCGGGTAAGAATAACTCGCGTGGGCAATTTTTGAATGAATAAAATCATGTAACGTATCCATAACTTTTCACAAAATATATTAACCATTGCAATAAAGTTGTAGCTTCTCGAACGTCTTCGCAGAAAATGAAACGTTAATTATTGAATGTCAGTATTAAGACAATTAACGGTATCTGGTATATTCCATGGTAATTACATGCTTCATTACTTAATTTGTAGTAAAATTATTTTTATGTACGCAGATCAAAGTTGATACAACTGGGCAAAAATTTCAATAAACGTCAATCGTCACACGATCAATCTTAGTATAAATACCTGTTCAAAGACAAAAAATTTCATAACTGTAGCTGGGTCCATCTGAATATCATCATGATGGCAAAGTTCAGGGTTCTCGCTTGCCTGCTACTACTGGCATGCGTAAGTACCAATATTAATAAACAACGAAAAAAAAAACAATGTTACATAATCAACTTCAACATAAAATATTTCATATAAAATCGATCAAAATGCAATATTTGCAAAATATAAATATGCTGAATATAAATATAAAATCATCGTTAATCAAATGTTGCTAATACGCAAAATCTGCAGGTGGGCCAGGCTGAAGAACTATCAGAATGGCAGTTAAGAGTTTCGGAAATACAAAGTAATATTACATCTAAGATAAACGATGTAATCGGCATTCTTGAAGAAAATGTAGGAACATCAATAGAGGAATTAAATTCTATGATCTTACAATTTTCTACTAATGCTGACACGACGTGCAGCTCCGTGAACTCCAGCGTCGAGAGTATAATCAGCGACGTGAGTATATTCCATCATTTTAAACCTTACTTCAAAATTTATTATGAATGGATTTAGCTGTATTTGAAAGTCTACTTTTTTTGTAAGTAGCGTGTGGTTACAATATGACCAGTTTCCAGGTACTGATGGGATACAGAATGACAATTTCAGTAACTAACGTTTCGGTTCAAGATGGTTCGCATCACGATGGTTAGCATCCTGGATCGAAACGTTCTTTACTGACATTGGCATTCTATATCCTATGAATACATGGAAACTGGAAGTATTGTAGGCACACAATACTTATAAAAATATATCCTTTTTCGAATGCTTAACAATTCATCACGTTTAAAAGTCTACGTATCTTGTGATAGTTAGACACTCAGATCGCAGCATTAATAAGTGCGGCCACTGATGTGGACGCTAGTGAATGTGCCATCTACGCTGAGAACTACAATAATGCACTGACTCTAACAACAACCGAATGTAGCAATTGCGTTAGCAACTTAATCGTAAATGTCAATGACACTATTGCTACGTTTATCAACAACGCCACAGAGAACCTCTCTGAACTTCTCGGAGATATTACAGCTGCGGCAGAATGTACAAACTCCCTAGAGACAGTATCAGAATGTGAGACTGCAATTACCTGTTTACTTAATGTAAGTATTAAGATATATATTATTTTACAAATTTCCATATATTTAGTTCATAATGGTGAAAAGTAAAGCGTTTAACGAAAATTTATTGTCGTCATGCAGTTAAATTTTGGAATTGTCATATTGCAGATAAATGAGACTGCCGTTACTCATATAACATCAAGTCTACAAGAATTTGATGAAATCTATCTTGAAGCCAACACGAATATTAACAATCTTCAAACGGACCTGACGACTTGTAACGAAACCTCGACAATAGATACTCTCAACGAACAACTACCAACTGTTATAAGCAACGTAGAGACTTGCATCGACGAATTAGTCAGTGAGGCGACTACAATCAGCTCCAGAAGTTCTAATACGTACGAAGAATCGGATGAGGAATCAGAAATCACGTGTATCGACTCAGACCAAGAAGATGACGAAGCTGAAGAAGAAGACTCCGAAGACTCAGAGGAATCTGAAGAAGTTGAGGAATCCGAAGAAGACTCCGATGAATCAGAGGAATCTGAAGAAGCAGAGGAAGCTGAGGAAGCTGAAGAATCTGAGGAAGACGAGGAATCTGAAGAAGACTCCGACGACTCAGAGGAATCCGAGGAAGCTGAAGAATCAGAAGAAGAATCCGATGACTCAGAGGAATCTGAAGAAGCAGAGGAATCTGAGGAAGCTGAAGAATCTGAGGAAGCTGAAGAATCTGAAGAAGACGAGGAATCTGAAGAAGACTCCGACGACTCAGAAGAATCTGAAGAAGCAGAGGAAGCTGAAGAATCTGAAGAAGACTCCGACGACTCAGAGGAATCCGAGGAAGCTGAAGAATCAGAAGAAGAAGAATCCGATGACTCAGAGGAATCTGAAGAAGCAGAGGAA